>OY720452.1:73039712-73267212 GCA_963082715.1 Harpalus rubripes | reverse complement strand
GCTATGTTGGTGGTATTCTGTAATTTCAAAGATTGTATTTTGAATAAATTAAATTTTTGGATAGACCTTTTCAATTTAACGGCTATCTCTTTCTATCGCTACACATAAAAAGTAAAATGGCGCCAATAATTGCCTGTTAGGCTGTCAAACGAAACGTCAAAAATAATACAGGCATTAAAATAAAAGTTTTTGAACTTCTTTCGAGAAGTTGTCGAAGATTTTTCTCACATTTTACGTTTAAATTTAGAAAACAAACGCCATGAATCTTAGAAAGAAAGTATGTAACCATGGGTCCCTCCATTTGTTCTTACTATACGCAGAACCCTATTGCACATATGGTATGATTAGCGAATGAAAGTTGACGTTTAGATTATTTAATAGATGTGGTTTCTTTTGAAAATATTTCCCTATATTTGATTTGAAAGGAAACTGACCCTTATGTATTCTGTTACAGAAGATTAGAATTGTACTCAATACCAGGAGGCATTTAAAATGACTTTAGCAACAGGATTCAGGGATGTATTTAAAAAATTTAATACCGCAAATTCTAGTTCGTTCATCTCAGGTGTAAGCAACCCTCGAGTCGGAATTACTTTTAGAGGAAATTAAAAATAATCCTATTTCATAGAATTGACAAACTAAATAGTTTAAAGATCAAAATATTTTATTATAATGAAAATAAACGAAAAATTTAAATGTTGTGTGAGGGAACCATGTTGATAATGTGCATTAATAAATATAAGGCCTTCAAGTTCCACTATTATTTGGTTAAATTTATTTAGGACGTTTCTAGCAAAATCCGCTCATCTTCAACAACTATAAAATTCAAGTTGAGAATTAAAAGTAAATACATCCATCACCCATAAATGGGCCGTGTCAGCGGCGTGTTGCATCGTTGAATTGGGGGCCCATGCTCCATCTGACTACGTAGAGTATAATTTTAATGTAATTTTTACAACTTTCGCTGATGTATAACATTGTAATTCTGCTTCAACATTATATGTATTTACTTTCAATTCTAAACTTGAATTTTATAGTTGCTGAAGATGAGCGGATTTTGCTCGAAACGTCCTAAATAAATTTAACCAAATAATAGTGGAACTTGAAGGCCTTATACTTATTAAAGCATAAACGAAAAATGTTTAAAATATTTTAAACGCACCCCTGTTTTGTTATTCAGTCACCTTAGTCGGCCATCTATTTTCAGTCAGACATAGTAATGTATTTCTGTGCTTTCCTAGTCCAGTATTTAAATAGGTTCATGCAAAAATTTCATACCTGAATATTTCGTAGAATACTATTCTTCTCTAGGGTTTCAAAAGAAACCTCATTTATTAAATGATTTAATCGTAAACTTTCATTCGCTAGTTATACTATACCTTCTAACTCTTTAAATTGAAAAGGTCAATGTTGCTGAATTATATTTCACTTATTTTATATAAAAAACTTTAATATGTCAAAACTGTCAAAACACTAGAAAAGGATAGCTATAGTAACCACGTGACTCAAGGGACCTTGACGTGCTTAGAATCAGCTGATTCGTGTGCGCATGTCATTTTGACAAGACCAATGTTTTGACATATTTTGATTTTTAATTGCTAAAATGTTATTATTTTTAATTTCATGTGTTTTACTGCCTAAAAATTATAAAATATTAACATTTTAGCAATTCAAAATCAAAATAAATCAAAACATTGGTCTTATCAAATTGATAATGGGCCCTATTCTGTAACTCCGTGGTTAATTTTTAACTACTGGTTAAAAATTTTATCCAATAGTTACTGATTTGACAACTAAAAATCACTTTTTTTGTTATATGTCAACATAAGTGATTGGTTAAAAAAATTAACCAGTGGTTAAATATTAACCACTGAGATACAGAATAGGCCCCAATGTTCTTGTCAAAATGACATGCGCACACAAATCAGCTGATTCTAAGCACGTCAAGGTCCCTCGAGTCACGTGTCTGCTCGCGCCCTATACATACCGTGGTTACATGTTTGACGTAATTGCATCAAGGAAGTGGAATGCTCAATAAAATTCGGTTACCATGTAACCGTAGGTAACCTCTTTGAATAAAGGAAAAGTATTTAAAGTTTGTGAAGCAGTTATCAAAGCCAAGGTAGATATTTCCGGAGAAATTGTATATTTAGATTTAATTTTGAAGAAGAGTATCTACAGAAGAACAGTACAAATAAATGATGAAAAATATACATTAATTATTATTATGTGAAAGTTTTCTTGATTTCCTTTTACAATTAAAAATAATTGTAATACAGTTAAACAGTAATTATTACTTAGAATATAAAAATTAAAACTAGAGTATTTCCGTTTAATTAAACTGTTTCCTTCGTAGAAAAAATCCTATCGAAATTATCTGAAAACTTTTGAGGCTTGTAAACAAACTATCTTTCTAATCCCCCCGACAATTAATTTGTGAACGACTTACGAGTATGTACTTCGGGGGTAGTTAGTGGTAGTTGCCCTAGCATGTTTTTGAAGGGTGAAACAGAGTTTCAGGAAGCAACATATTGATTTCCTTATCTCTTCAAGTATCTACGTAGGAATTCCGTGTCAACTCAAATTACTGTGAATTCGTGAACTTGACTGCGACTTCCTGGACGTCTCCAAATGAACACACCACATAGATAAAAATTAAGAAATAGGTTCAGTAACTATAAAAAAAAATTCTCGACTGTGGTATAGATTTAGATTAGGTATTAACAATGCGATTGTGAATGTGGCCGAGGTGAAAGAATACTTAGACAGGAATGTGTGGCGAAGGATGATTGTTTCATATTGTTGTGGTCCGGATGCGGTATTTCGCTACCGAAAATCGGTCTCTTTAATATGAAAGGAGTGAGGAATATTTGTTGTATGATGTACGGTTAGTAAGAATATTGTTAAAAGAGTGAGTGAATCAGCTGAGCTCTTATTATTGTGCAAACCCACTAAGGCCCACTTTTACAATTGATGGATAAACTATGGTATAGATATCGGACGTATAACTTTATCCTAGCATTATACCTTCGTTAAACAAGATTGTCTTTTACAATGCATTTTTATCTATCAGATAGTTATACCAGGAATTACGTTAAATCACTTTAGGTTGGTATTGGCACAATAAAATTATCTTCTTGTTAGACTATTTTTCTTCAATATTGTTATTATTTCTGCCTTCTAATTTACATTTTTCACGATGTATAAATTTTATTTTTGATTCTCACAGTGATGATGAAATACTTGATTGACATTTGTCAAACGTATAAATAACAAAACATCGTTTGTGTTTACGTGCTACGTGGTATCCATAAGAACCAGGGATAAAGTTATCAAATGTTTATACGACCGATTTCCATGGAATAAGAAATACTGGTGTTTATTCTATCAGAGGTTTATCCGAGGTTTGTAAAATACAATTTCCAATAAGGGGCCTATTCTGTAACTCAGTGGTTAATTTTTAACCAATCAAGTATGTTGACATATAACAAAAAGAATGATTTTTAGTTGTCAAATCCATATCTATTGGATAAAAATTTTTACCAGTGGTTAAAAATTAACCACCGAGTTACAGAATAGGGCCCTAAGTGGGACATGCTTTATTTTTAGGTACATCATGTATGTATGTTAACAATTATTCACTATTCTCTTACGACACCGACGTTTCGGTGCACTTTGTACCTTCTTCTGGGTAAGTAAAATCATACAAAATATTACAACAGAATTCTGTTGTCGAATTTGAGAGAAATGTTGTAAAACTGAATGTAAAGAACGAATGTGTTTTGTGTACATGAGATGTAATATTTTGTATAAGATCTTACCTACCCGGAAGAAGGTGCTAGTGTGCACCGAAACGTCGGTATTGTAAGAGAAAATATGCTGTTTGACTGATATTCGGGCCTATTCTGTAACTTAGTGGTTAATTTTTAACAACTGGTTAAAAAAATTATCCAATAGTTATTGATTTGACAAGTAAAAATTCTATTTTTTGTTATATATCAACATACTTGATTGGTCAAATTTTTTAACCAGTTGTTAAAAATTAACCACTGAGTTTCAGAATAGGCCCGATTAGGAGTAATTTTTAACACCTAAAATACAGGATGTCCCAGGACGAGCTTACGTCATCGTTATTTTGAAAAATATTCGATATTATTTTACGAAATTTAGTATCTAGGGGTTTTCCGACATGCCCGTTTCAGCTAAAAAATTTTCAAAACAGTAGCACTTCCGGTTTAACCGGAAATGGACTCTAGCTTTCCTATTTTAAATGGAATGCTATATTTTTTTATTTTACCTTTAAATTCAGTACAAATATTAACATTGCAATGCAATTTAAATAGTTATCATTTTACTAAAAATCTAATAACTTTCAACATAGGACATACAATGCAAACTACCCTTATTTTTTAACAAAGAATTCATTTACATAAAAAATGAGGTTTTTTGAATTTTGTGAAGTTCAACTTTATGTTGATGTAGAAATTACAATTTTCAATAAATTGTCGATTATTAATTTATATTATTGTAAACAAAAGCTTTTGTTATACTGTTTTTACAAATTATAGAAATTTATTTCCATTCTCAAGATATAGTCATAAAGAAGTGGCCGTTATTAGTGAAAAAAAAAAAAATAATAATTACGCCGAAAGTAGTTGATCATGAGTAATTTTTTTATGGTTTCATATGTAAAATTTTCTGCCGAATTCAATAGTAAAATAAAAAATATAGCATTCCATTTAAAATAAGAAAATTAGGGTCTACTCTTTTGGAAATATTTTAGCTGAAACGAAAAAAATAAAAAATATATATATCATCACGGCATATTACCCATTGATGGGAGTACCAATCTGCTTTGTTTACAGATATCGGTAATGATGATGACATGCTGAAACGAACATGTCGGAAAACCCCTAGATACCAAATTTCGTAAAATAATATTGAATAGTTTTTAAAATAACGATAGCGAAAACTCGTCCTAGGACATCCTGTATAGTGTTTCAATATTCTTTGATGAATTTTGACGTCTTCATTTTCATTTCCCTTCTTAGAATTTATTTCATTAGGTACAACGTTAATGTATATTTTTTGGCATAAATTTTAGTTATAAATGAAAAATGAATCATTTGAAAATATCTGTCAAGCGAAAAATGAAATCATATGCACATCTAATTATAATCTTTAAAACTAACTTCATCAAATATTTGTCTATTTTTAGCTGGTTTAAGTTTATTATTAACAATGTTTGATTATCTACGTCACACTTCTACGCAAAATAAAATTGATATACAAAACACTGCTAGATTTTTGTCGTGCATATAGTCAGAAAAATTGACTGTTGGGTCCATCAATAAAAATATAAATTCCGTAATTATGACAAGGCGCTATATTTGTCCTTGCTTTTACACTGATTGTCATCGTACCATTATTTGTGCCACTCTGTTGACATGGATTCCCTGCCTACTCTGTATAGTAAATAATCTTTATGTCTCACTAAAGTATTATGAACTGTTTATTGCTAGGATACGGTGTATATAAACATATCTATAACAACCGGGGCATAATGGGAGGGCATAATATTTCATTATGCCCTCATTATAATCCGATAATCGTTTATGGACTTTAAATTAAAAATAATATGAACCGTATATAATGAATTTATTTTCTTTTTAATTATAATTCATTACAATAATAATGATTGATTACAACAATTAATACATTAATTGATTACAACAATTAATATAAGAAAACAGCTTTGAAAGCACAACACAGAAATCAATTTTAATTTATAATACTTAAAATTGATTATCAAAAAAACCTTAAAAAGCCATTTACTTTCACCACACATGAAATAAGTCCGTCGAGTTGCAGACTGTAATGTTTCGCATTCATTTTTGACAGATGACGGATCACAAATTTTTTTGGCGACCATATTTATCCACGTTTGAATTCATTTTTGATATTATTTACCGTCACATGTGACACATCCAAAGCCGTACAAGCTCTCTAAAATGTAATAATATTCACAAATAAGTGCATAAGAAATAAAGAACTGAGGCCCTCGGGCTAGATCCTCGTCGCCCTCCTGGCATTATCATCATAGTAACGCCCTTGGTATATAAAATACTATTCTGCTCCTTTACCATAAATACTGATTTTGTTTCAAATTATTTCTTATAGAAATGAAAACTACGGTTCTAAAGATTATATAAAATATTATCAACCCTGTTGATAATAATGTAGGAATTTTTTGTTTGCCCGAGGATTTATACTTTTGTTTTGTTTCATTTTCTGTTCCATTTCTCTCTTTATTAAATTTATACTCTATCTCTTTTTTACACCACAAGGAAGGATTATCAATTTATTATATCCGAATATAGTAAATAATCTTATATAATGTCTTGAGATAATTCTCTAGTAAATTTAATTAAAATGAGATCGGTCGCTGGATGTTTTTAATTTAAAAGTGATAAGTTGACATCAAACAAATTAAATTTCCCAGATCGATTTCTCACAGAGAAATATTTGAGATGTTTTGTGACGGTTAAGGAATTTTGAATGAAGATTCAAGGTATTGCACCAGGTGGTATAAAAATAGTTCACTTAGTTCACTTTGTGAACCAGTGCATGGCAAAATGTCTGGCAAACCTCCCACTATATATACACGCACAAAACAAGGAGAATAACACACAACAATAAATCAAATTTAGATGCTAATTTATACATATTTATACTAATAATAATTCGGCCGTTTATATTTTCAACAAATTATTAAATCTACACAAATGGTTAGAAACTTCTACAAAATTCTTTTGGTTACTTTCGGCCTAATTCTCTAAGCAAAATTATTAAAATTAACAACCATTTTCAGTTGTTAATTTCAATGTCAGTTGCTAAGTTTAAAATCCCAATTCACTATTACATCAAGTTGCTAAAATTTAACAACTAGTCGATACGTCGAGTTGTTAATCTAGCAACTGCATTTCTCTCGTTGTTAGTATTGAACAATCGTTGTTAAATGGTTTTTCTTGAAAATTTTGTGTTAGGAAATAAACTTTTACTGGAAATAGAGGGACGACAGCAAAGGTAAACTATTTATAAACTAATATATACCTACATGACATGCCCAATAATTCCTATACATTTTTTAAACAAGATTTTAGATTTAAGCTAAGCAATTTGCGAGATATTAGGAATCCATTCCCGATACTGATATAGGGAAAATTTTTTTTACAAAGATGTTCAAACTGAACAAGTGTCGTTAGTGAATTGGATGGTCTCATGCTTCAAGCATACTGAGTCAGTATATGCCCGAAGGTCTCATGTTACAAGATGAAGAGTTTACATTTATTCCAAACTTAAATATTTTAATTCTTAATATTGAACAAATTTTCAGATTCTCCCGAAAAGATCCAAATTCAATTTTTTGAAATTTATTTTCATTATCTTACACATTTAAATTTAAACAGCCATTTCAACAATGTCAAATTTCTATTATTTTTACTGCTAAAACTTCTAGACGATGGTCATGCGTCATTCCTGATGATAAGATTTTTGAAATTTCGAAATCGATCGCATCGAATTGAATAAACATGTATACTAAATTGGAGAACTTCATCAGATTCTCCCAACACTTAATTTCTACGTCTAGCTATGGGTCTTATAAAGAGATTACAGGGCAAAATTTCAATTTTTCAAGTCAATGAACCATTTGCAAAATTTCCAACTAGCTGTTATCAGAACTGAAATGCAAAACTAGCTTTGTTATTTAATTAGTCCAAAATTATCATGAAATCTACCATTAGAGAATATTGTTCCGCGGAACATCTTGCACCCCAAATTTTTTTATCACTCATTATTAAAAACTCAAACGTCAAACTAATCAAAATCTGTCACTTTAGGTTGTGAATAGAGTAGAAATATGTACAAATATTGAGAATCGACATGCCTTTTAACTCACTTGTTAATAACTTCACTGCTATATTTAACAACGATTGTTCAGAACGACCGTTTTTAACAATGTCGTTAATTATGTATTTACTGAATACCAATTGAATGACAGTTGTTACAAGAGTTGCTAAAAATCGTTGTTAACTCTCAGTTGTTACCTAACGACTATGTTAACAACTATCTTAGTGAATTAGGCCGTTTAAGTATAGACTTGAAAATATAAAAAACTGTTGGTCAAATGAGTTCCACCAGTATTTTAAAGGCCATCATTAAGTCCAGATTTAGATTCTACCGAGATCTTTACTTTTGACACAGTGAAAACTAATTTCGTAAAATTCCAGTGCATATGTGACAAGGCGAGGGTAAGAGCAATAACAGATAAACAACTTTTTATAAACTTTTCTAAATTATAGTTTCAATATTGATATTTTAACTCTGTTTATCTATTTAAGTCAAAATTCAGTTTAGATATTCATATTGTATTATG
This sequence comes from Harpalus rubripes, assembly GCA_963082715.1. Classification (NCBI taxonomy): domain Eukaryota; kingdom Metazoa; phylum Arthropoda; class Insecta; order Coleoptera; family Carabidae; genus Harpalus; species Harpalus rubripes. Next base: position 73,258,775 of record OY720452.1, on the reverse strand, counting down.
ATAGTCACGACATGTATTTGTTTATCATTAGTCTAGAAATTATTATGTATACGTGCGTGACTTTGAATGACCTAGCCTATGCACCCCGTACCCCTAAGATAATCCTGTCCTGAAGATAGCGTTTTGTTTTAAGATAGTCGGATTAGATACTCGTGAGAGTAAACATGTAGAAGAGGCTAGATGAGTTCGTCGCGTCGGGAAGACGTTAGTTGACGGAATGTAGTGTCTTTTAGTTTTGGGGCGACGCTCGCCCGCTGGGTTACGGAATGTAACGTATTAGTAATGGCTTAGTTATAGTTGTATTAGTTTAAATGTAAATAAAGTCTAGTTTAGTAATTAAAAACCAAGTAGTGTCCAAGTCCATAAATCGTAATGTAAGTGTTCATCAGTGTAAAGTTAAAGTGTGTGTGTTTTTCCTTTTCACGAAGTCCTTTAACAGCAGTCAGTCAGTTAGTGTGTCATCGTTGGAGTAAGCAACAAGAAACAATCTGCAGTCATCAGTTTAGTAGCATCATCTTCCGCACCCCCCTCGTGTTACACCTACAGTAAAATCTAACTTGCAAGACAATGTCTGTAAGAATTAAAGCTGGTATTACTAATAAAGGCGATGTAATTCAATATTAAATAGCGGAATACTTCAACAAAATATCCAATTTTTGAAAGTTTAATAGTTATTTATGTATTAAGGCCATAATTAAAAGATTGTAGCATGGGGGAATGTTTAAAGATCTCTGCTACGTGTCGAGCTTTAATACCAAATAACGTTTAATCAAATTGTCGCTGGAAACAAAATATTACAATTAACTTGTTTTCAATTTGACAGTTTAGTTTTTTCAATATCATATAAGCTAGATATTCGTAAAGGAATTTACAATCTTGTTGGGCAAATGCCTAAGTATGATATTGTTGCAGTTTACCGCGAGCACAATATCTCTGTGGCAACAATTTATCGGACAATAAAAGATTGTGAAGAAGGTATAGCCTGTGTTAATTTGACCAAAAGTGGTCGACCAAAAATTTTGAGCCACATGAGAGAACAAAGATTAATTGCAGCCGTTAAAGACAAAGTTGGAGTATCACAACGAACTGTAACCAGAAGATTCGATGTTTCGAAGACCAGTGTTTTTAGAACACTTTCTCGAAATGACGTGGTTTTTCGAAAAAGAAGAAAGGCACCAAAATATACCGTGGCCCAATTAGAAAGAATCCCTAGATGTTGTTGTGCGTTAAGGCGCATTCATTTTCTCAATAAACTTATTGTAATGGATGACGAGAAATATTTTACTCTGTCCCATTCAGAGATGAAAGGAAACGATGGTTTTTATACTAATGACATGGAAAACACACCAGACAATGTCAAGTTAAAAAGTAAATCTAAATTTGAGGATAAAATTTTAGTATGGTGTGCCATTTCTGAAGCCGGGTATATCTCGCAGCCATACACTAGTCGTGTTCGAGGAGAAGCCTTAACTGCACAACCTTATATTCAAAGATGTCTCTCTAAATTGCTTCAATTTTTAAATACACATCACGCCAATGATGATATAATATTTTGGCCTGATCTAGCTTCATGCTATTACGCCAGAATAACTAGAGACTGGTATAACGAAAACAACGTAGACTTTGTTCCGAAATTGGACAATTCTCCCAATGTACCTCAAACTCGACTAATAGAAGAATTTTGGTTTTTGATGGGAAGCTGTAAATGAAGAACAATTACGACGTCGCATTTACCAAAAGATTCGAGATATAGATCCAGAGGATGATGCGGCAAGTCAGAAGAAAATTAAGGGCTATTGAAGATAATGGTCCATTATCAATAATTTAAATGTTAAATATTAATTGTTATACTTATTCTTAATTGTTGTAATAATTAATTTAAAAAGTAAGAGTTTTAAAAAAGTTATCAGTATCTATATATTTTCTCAAAACTTTAGGACCATACGTTAATCTTGATTATGCCCGTGGTACATACAAAGTTTAATTTTATTTTGGTTCTCGAAATTCAAGGATTCAATAGGTACATTTGTATATTCGTTATCGTTATGCTGGCGTTGTGAATTGTAAGTATGCTGTGGTTTCTACGTAATTTGTTGACAGATATCGGTTAGTCCAAAGAAATATTGAATGAATTTGAAGCTGCACAAGGCAAGTTGGTTCCACAGAAGCCAAAAGATGTATACGAGAAAGAATATGAAAGATTTGCGAATGACGTGTTCAAAAAATGTGATTTACCGAATTTGTTGTGTTGTTTGACATTTATCCATAAACAACATTTTCATATGTTTGAATAGCTGTTGCCTAGCAACTTTATAGGCCCTTGGGCAATAAAAGCTAAATTGCGCTTGCTTTTGAGGGCGAATAAACAAGTTTATGATTCCAAAATAAAATAAAATCTATATTAGTATACTAGTCGAAAGAAATTTGTATAAATTTCTCAACATTTGAAATAATTTTCCGTTTTGACATTTAGTCATTACTCCATAACCTTTTTCTTTTATTCAAAAAGACAGTTTTTACAAAAACAAAGTGTGTCATACATTAATTTAGACTTAAAGTTCAATTACTTAAATTTATTTAAATATTTTATGTATTTTTTTTAATGCTGTAAATCTGATTTTTGAAGTTACTCTTCCTTGTTTAAAAACAGGGTATAAAGAAAAATATATAGTAAATAACAATTTAATAGTAATATTTTTTAAGGAGTTAAAGTGACACAAAAAATGGAGTCAACAAATTATAAATACAATAATTTTTCATATGAATAATTCGTTTTTATTCGTTTTTATTTTAACTGATGATATCTCCAAAATGGAAATTAATTAAACGTCGACATTTTTTAATTAGTGTGACAAAGAAATTAATTATTCAAACACAGATAATAGATGAGCGACTTTCTTATGTCTTGCGTATTCCTTCGAGACAAAAGACAAATGATAAGCTAATGTTAAAGGGGACAGCGTACATTAGCGCCATCCTGAAATAAGTGGTCAGTGTGTGTACTAATTTCCCAGAGCTGTTACGGAAATTTACGACGGCATTACCAACTTAATAACGATGAAATGAAATTTTTATTTTAATAGTAAATTAAATTGCGAAGTATTCTGCAATGCATTGGTGCATCGTGTCGTGACATCTATCGCACTGTCCTTGAACTAGGTGAGTCATCCAGTACCGACACCTGTTGACCAGAACCTGAACGAGGAAACGTGGTCAATGATCTAGCTTAGTTATAGCTGTAGCAGTAACCCACGAGATAATGAATAAATAAAAATGATCCAAGTTAACATAGACGGAATGACGTCACGAGCACAGCCGACTGCGTAAACTACCAATCGAACCGAATTAAATCATTAACAATTTAAAAATCTTTCCGACAAGATGGATCATGGATCAATTTTGTATTATTTCTTACTCTAAAGCACTTCCTACAACAGTCTTAAATGCCCCTAACGTAAGATTGCTATTAAATGCCGTCTACCTTTTACAGTATGAATATATCTTTACTAAATATATTGCACAGTAAAGGTAAAGCCTGTTTATGCCCACAGGTGTTCCGAAGTTACTTCGCCCTTTTAGCAGAGTCGACAGATACTGTTTTCAGATATACCTATATCTTATATTTACACAAATATCAGAGGACGATAATCAATAAAGATACCTGTCATAGTTTTAAGGTTCTTTTGGCTGAGAGCTAATATAATTTTACCTAACGCACAAAATTTGCGCATAATTCGGGCATTAGATTATCTTATAAATATATTCAGAAGCAGCCTATTTTAATAAACAAATATACAGGATGTAACAGCTAAACGAGCTACCTCAAATAATTTCTATACTATTAAAGATACATTAAAATACTATAAGACAATTTTATAGAAGACGAAAGGGGACATCCGATTAGAGAAGAAAATATTTTTTTAAACCAGTGGTTCTCAAGTTACAATATAATGTTATATTTTTAACTTCCGTCATACCTTTAGGGTGGGAAGGTATTGTTTTTGGTCAAAAAAGTCGATGGTGAGTTTTTAATGAATAAGCACATTTTAGAGTTCCTAGAATACGATTTTACTACTTTTGCGATGATGTCTATATGACTGTGTATGTGTGCATGTATGTATGTATGTGTATGTGACGATTTTTTCTCCGTCGATAACTCCCAACACTACAATTCTAAAAATTATAATTCTTTCATATTACTCTTCGTTATATCCATATGAAGAGCTGATTAGATTTTGGTTATAATTGGTCAACCAGAAGTACCCACATTTAAAAATTTTAACAGTTTTTCTTGAAAAAACCATGATAAATAACATTTTTTCACATTTAATGTTATTATAAATATTAAAGAATATTTTATTCTCTATACGATTTGACTGCATTTTATACTTCATATTAAATGGATATAGAGTTAAAAATTATAAAGAAATTAAATTTCATAAATTATAACTATGGAAACAGCTATTATATTAAGAAAATTCTGATTGAAAGATGTCAGTGTCAAGTGCAATTGACAGTATGTTTTTGTTATAATTTTACTGGAAATATAGGATCTTTTGCTAGAAACTTTCTGTATGGTATTTGTATAAAACACATACAACTGCCGGCAGGTAATGTACAAAAAATATAATCTCTTCCGAGGAACTTGAATTTGTATATAATACTTAGAACTGACATACACCCCTATTTTGTAAGGAAGTTGTTAAGTCTTAGCAACGTTGCTATAAATTTTAACCAATAGAAACAAATGTAAAGCCTGTCATTTTCATGTTTTATTCAGTGTTCGCAATTATTATTGGTTATTTGCTATAACAACGTTGCTAAGAAATAACAAGTTTTTTACAAAATAGGGTTGGGAAGGTAATGTGCTGGCTACATCAGATTTTCTTAAATGGGATATATATATATATATATATATATATATATATATATATATATATATATATATATATATTTAGGCCCATTCGATAGAGATTTTTTTTTTATACAAAATAATAAATATCATCTATTTTGGCCTCGGTTGGCGTATAAGAAAAGGACAAATTTTTGGCATTTAATGTCGAGCATACAAATCGGTCCTTACATTTCTAGACAAGTAAAAGTGACATTAACTTTAGATAGTGTTAAGATAAAAATAAACTGTTCAAATCATTATCTATGAATAAATAAATGGGCGATTAAAATAATCAATTAAATTAAATGAAACGCTTGGTATATTTTACTTTTTTTGTGCCTAGTAAAAATTGTTGATATGAATTTGAAATGTAAAAAAAGTTTTAAAGTAGCATCATTTAGGTACCCCTGTCCTAAATTTAAAGCGAAAATTCAAATAAATTGTTCCTGTGCTAGAACTATTATTTTAACAAATTCAACACAATACAAATATACTTCCTATATTATTATGTGGCTATATTATCAGCGTATTGATAACATATGTATTTATTATAATACTTTCTTAATATAGTGTGAAACAAATCAAATAATACTTAAACACCTTTCTTTCTCAGAAAATCAAAGAAAAGAAAACGTAATACAATACAACAGAAGACCAATATGCAATATACAGGGTGTCTCAATAAGCTTGCTCACTATTAATAACTTTTTTATTTGAAGAGATATGAATTTGGTTAAATGAGCAAAATTGTGCCATTTTGAATTACGAAACTACTGATATCAGCAAACATTAATTTATATCAGCGGTTCTCATAATATGGGACCTAAATTTTTTATTTTAAATAGGAACATATATTTTTTATTTTCTTATTCGCTAGAAAATTTAATTCTGTATTCAACGATATAATCGTTTCGTACCATCACATAACAATTTTTTTAAGAAAAATCCATAATAAATTTTATATTAATTTGATTTAAATATGACTATAATAAGTGTGCCACGAATGGATAAAATAAATACATGTTACTTTTTTTACGTAGAATTAGAATGCCATGAATGAAATTAGTGAATATTTTGTTTTGTCACTTGATCATACATTTTATTAAATGTCAATACATATAAAATACTCAATTTTTTCATTCAGGGCATTCTAATTTTACGTAAAAAAAGTAACATGTATTTATTCATGGCACACTTTATATTCATATTTAAATCAAATTTATATAAAATTTATTATGGATTTTTCCTAAAAACTTCGTTATGTAATGGTATGAAACGATTATATCTTCGAATTCAGAATTGAATTCTCTAGCAAATAAGCAAATAAAAAATATGTGTTCCTATTTAAAATAAGAAAGTTAGGTCCCATATTTTGAGAACCGCTGAAATAAATTAATGTTTGCTGATATCATCAGATTTGTATTTCAAAATGGCACAATTTTGCTCATTTCACCAAATTCGTATCTCTTCAAATAAAAAAGTTACTAATAGTGAGCAAGCTTATTGAGACACCCTGTATGTCTACATAAATGAAAATGAGAAGGATTATGCGTGTCGCAGTGGAACAATTAATCCGAAAATGTCTAAAAATTATTTAATAAACAAGTGGAAAGATTTATCCACAAAGTTAAACTCTTTTGGATATGCGAGCTGAATTCGCCCTGTTTGTAGCACATCTAAATTTTGTGGAAAAACTAATATTTTCTGCATGTAATTCTCATTTGATTTACGGAATTTTTTAAATTTATTTTTAAATTATAACACATTTTCATTATTATAAAATTACATTCGAAAGTCTTCCTCTATTAATAAAAGAATAAATAATGATATAATCATTATTCATCTGTCAACATTTTTATTTATTTTTTAAATAATTCGACATCTGTAAGCGGTCCCTTGCGAGAAAGAGCCGACGTAAATTTTACATCGCCTATGTTTTATTACATCGATGTAATATGGGTTCAGAATCGAGCCATAAGTGACGATTTTAGTGCACTTTATTGACGATTTCAAATAAAATACATTAACAAGACATTAATTTCACATTTTTATAACGAAGTATAAGATGGACCCTTAATTTTGGGGCCAATTTTATTTGTTTAAAAAGTTGTCTTATACACTGAAGTATACTATGTATTCAATATTTTAATTGTAGTTCTGAAAAATTTTAATTTTCATTACGCATTTTGTGTTTTACGAATGGGATTTTTATATATTTTTTATGCACATGTCACAACAATTTTTTGCTATCATCATGTGTCGGCATAGTCTTTAGAAGGCGGTATTTCCATTTAAGATCTTTATAGTATGAAATAAATTTATAAAATATATTGTAATGCACAGTTCAATAAAATCATATATTCATATTAAATAATTTAAACCTCTTACAGAAATCTCTCTCTATCGCGTTTCTTTCTATTTAAAAACCAAATTAAGCCACGATTACGTAAAATTAAAGCACTTTCAAAATCCTTCATCACACAATAAAACTTTCATTTTTACTCACGTAACCAAAATTGCAATATGTAGCACTTATAGCACACTGTAAACAGCAAATAAATTATTCACTTGTCTGTTACATACAGAAGGTTAGACATCTCTGAATTTTTGCGGAAGGAGATTTTCTTTTGTTTTGCAATGACAAATCACAATATAGCTATGCCCCACCACCTATTACATGAACATTTAACGAAAAAAACTTAAAAACTAAAAAAAGATTGTTTCACAAAATTTTCACAAGATCTTTGTTGGTGAAAACTGATGATTAATAATACATTACTAATCGATAATGATATATTAATAGGAACATATTAATAATGTATTTAGTAAAGCACTGTTTACACTACAAAACATAATTTAATGTAGATTTTTTTGATAAAATATATCATTACGACATATTACCTATTGCTGGGTGTACCATTCTGATTTATTCGCAGATATCGGTAATAATGATGACATATACAATGCCGCCGTTTAGCAGGCATCACAACATGGGCACTCATTGCTGCCGTGGAGAGTACACAACACGGGTTATTTTATGATATTTAAAATTCGAAATAATTTTTGGCATCGGTCAAAAATCGTTTATTACAATTTACAGGCACGGTTATAACGAAATAACGGATGCAATGAACAAATTATATACTAAGTACATTTCTAAACATTTATTGTTCATTTACAACGATTATATTTCGGATATAACGAAGAATATTTGATTTATTCTTAACAATATATTAAAGGAATTGTATATAAATTTGTATTATTTTTACCTCCCGCTACCCTTAGTAAGGGAGGTATAGGGATCGTGCTAAAAATCGTATATCGAGATTTTGGCAAATGATTACGTATTAAGGTCTCTACAATCAAATTTTAACATTTTTACGATGATGTATGTGTGGATCCTTCGTTCTAACTCAAATACTATCATTCAAAAAAATTTGAAACTTAGTATTTCGACCTTTTTCTAATATGCAAAGAGTCCATTAAATTTTGGAGTAAATCGGATAACCGTAAATGGCACTTTACTTGAAGCTCAAAATAGTTTTTCTTCGAAAAATACCTTTAAATGTTATTTTTCGAGATTAATGATATTATAAAAATTAAAGATTATTAATTTTCTATAGATTTCCATTAATACTTTTTCTACATATTTTATGGATAAATTCATAAAATTATCTGTAATTAAAATCCCGGAACTACACTTTAAACAAACAAAACTCGATGGTTACGCAGTTATTCAAATGTATGTAACTGACAGATAAATGTCACTGTCAAAGACCTAATCATTTCAAATTAATAATAGTAACGTTTTAAAAAGAAAAAAGTAAATAGAACAATAGGAAAGGAAATCAATACAGTTTCCAGCATAAGTAAATATGTAGGTATGTATTTAGATTAATAAAAATTTACGATTCGCAAAAAAGTTTAAGCTAATCCTTATTTTTGGATTAGTGAATTCTATTCTATCCAGGTATTTCAAATTTGATCTTCATTTTATTATCAAAAAGGTAGTTACTTGGATTAGATTAGACTATATTTTAAAAAATAAACTGCCAAAATTAGAGTAAAATTCGCTAATCCAAAAATAAGGATTGGCTTAATCTTTTTTGCGACTGTAACCAAAATGGCGGGAGGTATTGTGTTGGCCACACAAGATTTTTTAATTTTAGTATTTTTTATAACCATTTCTAAAACACTGAATATGATCTCTTTAATTTTAAATGCGTCAATGTAATAATTCTACACAAAATATAATTATTCTGTAATCAGTAAAGCGAATATCAGACATAAAAATGAGTGAAAATTCTCTCGTTTTATTTTTGTGAAACAATCTTTCGACATGCAAAAGTAACAACTTTTCTCTAAATGTCTAAATATCATTTGTTTTAAGCGCAATTGTCATGAATTGGTGCATGATAGTCATCTGAAGACAAATGAATAACGGTGAGTCATAAACTTTTCCAATTATTTCATCTTAACAAAAACATAACTTGTTTTTAACTTTTCCCCAAAGCCTATGCCTATAGAAATAATTTTTAACGATAATAACTATTATTTAATCGATGAATAATATACAGGGTGTAAATGAAATAAGTGCATTAAATTTGACCAGTAGTATAACTCATCGAGAGCAACAATATTTCTTAATAACTTTTTCTCGAAATCGCATATTTTTTTAGCATTTTTACCACCCCGTAAATTGACGAGTCGTTCCAAATATATTTGTGATAATTGAATGCAGCAGCAATAGCTATGAAAAATTTTGTTTTAGCAATTGACAGTCCTGTCAATTGTTGCAATTAAATTTTGACAGTAATAAACTTGTTTATAAGGTAAAATTCTGTCAAAATGCGAGTACACAGACATTGTAATTACTTACCTATGGTTTATTTATTTATTTTTTACTCGTATCTGTACTACATCTTACTTGACATCATGGTTCTCATAAAGACAGTGTCATGGAGTTGCCAACGCATTTACACGGAGCGTTTCCAAATCATCACCAAATCATTCTGTTCTTAATATTCGCACATTTGTTAATCTTGTACATCTGTATCCATACCATGTGCAAAAAGTTCAATGTTTTCAGCACATAACAGACTTCAATTTTGGGAATGGCTCATAATTTTCATTCATGAGACTGAATTTACTTGGGAAGGTGTATTTATTATGCACAATACACATCTTGACAGACGAAAATGCTGTAAAAATTTTCATTAAAAAATGTTTGGGGAACAATAAATGGACGACTAATTATTGGTACTCATGTACCTCTTTTAAATGGACAAAAGTTTGTACTTACATTTTTTGAATAACGTATTTAAACTATTATGATTTATCGACGATAAATAATCATCTCATAACCTAATAACTATGCTTTTTCTCTTCCTCTAGTTACCCCGTCACTCCTTGTCTTCCTCTATTCACACTATTCACAGGTAAAGATAAAAAGCCTGTTTCAATACACAACTTTATAATTTTGTTATCCAAAATTTAAATTTATTAATTTTAAAAATTGTATTATTACGTATTAATTAATAATAATGTTATTTCCCTTGATTCGTTTATTAATTACTGTGACTGTATGTGTAACCGATAACCGACAATTTTTGAGCTGCTTGTATCCCACTTGAATGGCAGCTGCTCATTTGTTCTCCATGAGCGGGTAACGAAATATGCAGCAAATCTTTAAAGAATTTTAACTCAAAATCTAAAAGACTTAGAAAAAAAAGTTATTAAGAAATATTGTTGCTCTCATCGAGTTACATTACTGGTTAAAATTAATGCACTTATTTCATTTACACCCTGTATATTTAACAACAAAATATGTATTTAAACATACGATAAGATTGTAAAAATTTGGTTATTCTATTTTACACTTGGTTAGGTATTAAGGCTGATTTCAAAAAAAGATTTTGCCAAACGGTAATTGCAACAAAATTTGTAATGTCATTGTATATATGATTCACTACCTGCATGAATCATAACAGAACAGATAGAGTTTTTAATCTGTACGACCACCTTTCATTACAAATATAAAGTAAGCAAGAAGACAAGGGGATTCCCTCATGCCTAATGCAACCCACAAAAATAACATATATTTTATTTAATCAAATACACCCAATTTTTTATAAACGATTGTAAAGCACGCATTATCAGGGTGTTTAAATTATTTTTTATATTTTGCGTTCATAATGAAGTCATTACGATATGCAATTGCAATTTTTTGTTTTAGACGGATGGTACTAGATAACGTTTCTTTAACTCATTTTTACCTAATTTATTTTTAGTTAATTGACAATTCATTTTAATAATATAATGTCGAAATTATTATTATTATTTTTATTTAGGGAAGATTATTTACATGAAAATGTACAAATGGTTACAAATATAATCACAAATTGAGTAAGTAAATGTTATTGTAGAAGGCGCAAAATATAAAAAATAGTATAAAGAACTCATTTTATAAGACTTTCTTTCGCACTTGTCAATTAGAAAACTCGCTACCGCTCGTTTTCTAAATTTTGACGCGTGCGAAAAAAACATGTCTTATAAAACACGTTCTTTAATATACTATTATAGACGTGGTTTCTTTTGAAACCCTAGAGAAGAATAGAATTGTACGAAATATTCAGGTATGAAATTTTGCATGAACCCATTTAAATACTGGACTAGGAAAGCACAGAAATACATTATGTAAAATTAATAAAATAAATATATCATCACGGCTTATTACCCATTTCTGGGTGTGCCAATCTGCTTTGTACACAGATATCGGTAATTTTAAATGCCTCCTGGTATTGAGTACAATTCTAATCTTCTGTAACGGAATACATAAGGGTCAGTTTCCTTTCAAATCAAATATAGGGAAATGTTTTCAAGACACCACATCTATTAAATAATTTAAACGTCAACTTTCATTCGCTAGTCGTACTATATTAATGTACGGCCTAGTGTACGGCAGCACAAGAAATTCAAACATATTCTGTCGTTTTGAATGAATGTATCAAAATATGCTGCGAAGGTGCAATGCTTGCATTAAAATTAGTGGTCATTTTGAGCAATTCTAATATGCATTACAAAAATTATTTAAAAAATTTAACTTAAATGAACACAAGCCAACTAAAATTAAGGTAAGCAAGTCTTATTTCTAGAAAAACAGTTGACAAATTGAAATGTTTATAATAGAAAACAAATGTCAGTGTTAAAAAATAAAATTCGCAACATCGCAACGTACGTGAAATACTTTTAATGTTTGTAAATAAGCTTTGTTAAATAGGATATTAATTTTATACTGATGACAGAATTTTTTTACCTCTCTTAAATAAATAAGCCTGTTTTAAGGTCCCTAGAATACGATTTTAACATTTTATAATCAGATCGATTCAATATAAATGGAAATCCTAATTAGTTTTTTTGTAACAAATAGGACAACCGGAAGTATTAGTTGACAGTCAACAGTTTTTCTCGCGTAAAAAATGTAAATATTATTTTTTGATTATTTATGTTAATACAAATATTAAAGGACATGGAATTCCCTATCTGTTACATTTATATTTATTATATCTTCTGCATCAGTGTTTCCCAAACTGTCGGCGCGTCCCTCAAGGAGGTCGCGAAATTTTCCAAGCAGGTCGCGAAATTTTCCAAGGAGGGCACGAAAAAATAAATAAATAAAATAATTAAATATATTATCACGGCGTATTACCCATTGCTGGGTGTGTCAATCTGCTTTGTATGCAGATATCGGTAATGATCACATATTCGTACCGTGCGGGCGTTTACCAAGCGTCACCTCACGGGCACTCATTGCTGGCGTCAAGAGTGCACCACAGGAGTCAAAAAGAAAGGGGGCGCGAAAGAAAATTAATTAAAAACTACAGAAACGGGCACAGTTAGGGGGCGCAATAGTATTTTATGTACCAAGGGCGTTACTATGATGATAATGCCAGGAGGGCGACGAGGATAGATGTCGCCCGATGGGCATTATCATCTAGTAACGCTCGTGGTGCATACAAGATTTTATGTCTCACTAGATTATGTGAAATAAGTTTTCATTTATAATAATTTTGATTACAATAATGCTTAAGCTTTGACGTTGCTAAGGATGCTGTTTAATTGTTTTGTTTATTATCAACATTTATTTATTTTTAAAACACCAACATTTTAAATCGTTGGAGATGGTGGAATGGGTGAATTTGATGTTTCGGAAGATATTTTGTCGAAACGGTGTAAAGAATTTATTTTGAATGTTTCTGTATGTTTTGAGGAAGACAAACGTATAAATGATCTCCTAATTATTCCATTCTCGTCTGTAGAAGATATAAGTATTATATTTTGAGGTTCGTTATCACATGACAGAGCTCAGTTCTTTATTTCTTATGCACTTATTTGTGAATATTATTACATTTTAGAGAGCTTTGTACGGCTTTGGATGTGTCACATGTGACGGTAAATAATATCAAAAATTAATTCAAACGTGGATAAATATCGTCCCCAAAAAAATTAGTGATCCTTCATCTGTCAAAAATGAATGCGAAACATTACAGTCTGCAATTCGACGGACTTATTTCATGTGTGGTGAAAGTAAATGGCTTTTTAAGGTTTTTTTGATAATCAATTTTAAGTATTATAATTAAATTAAAATTAATTTCTGTGTTGTGCTTTCAAAGCTGTTTTCTTATATTAATTGTTATAATCAATTAATGTATTAATTTTTGTAATCAATCCTTATTATTATTATTGTAATGAATTATTAATAAAAGAAAATAAATTCATTATATACTGTTCATATTATTTTTAATTTAAAGTCCATAAACGATGATCGGATTATAATGAGGGCATAATGAAATATTATGCCCTCCCATTATGCCCCGATTGTTATAGATATGTTTATATACACCGTATCCTAGCAATAAACAGTTCATAATACTTTAGTGAGACATAAAGATATTTTGAAGCTTGAAGGGGGGCGCGAAGAATTTTTGATACCTGAAGGGCGTGCGAGGAAAAAAGTTTATCCACTCCCAAACTTGATTTTATTACGAAAATATGACTCTTTCTGTTTTGTTGTTGTTACTTTTGCATAGTCCTTAAGCTTACGAATAAAAAATGTTTGTTGATGGTACTTACCCTTACCTTGTTGGTAATGGGCGGCCTGATCTTGGCACTGGTGACGTGGTCAGCTGGGAGACTCTCGGGAACCGTCTGCAGCGTGGTGCGCATTGCTCCGGACATGGCGCGCGACCACTCACAACACTAAATCCAACCAACTCACATAACCTGCACAGAAAAAGACAACACATGTTAATAACAAATGATTAACCATGGATAAAACAAATTGGTAATCATTTATGGCTACGGAAAGTATAATTCTTTGAAGATGGTGTCCACAAGAATAATAATTTATAGTCTGCTATTAATCTAAAATTCAAATACTTCTGATTGGCTATGTAAGCCTTGTTTACACCCAAACAAATTATACATTTAACGTTTAGATATAGCAAATTTTAATCTGCGCAAATATATACTATTGTAATATTAAAAATTACACAGGTAAAATTTTAAAAAAATATGTTTAATGGACCTTTTCAATTTAAAGAGATAGAAGATATGCGTAATGGAGATCTGCGCATAGTAAGAACAAATGAGATATATGGCGTTTGTTTCTAAAAATATTAGACGTAAAATGTGAGAATGTATCAGATAACTTTAAAAAAATCTTATCGAAATAAGTTACAAAAGCTTTTATTGAAGGTAAAATGTCTGACGATGCAGATATTTCACTGAGAATACAGGTATTTTAATGACTGCAATATTTTTGACGTTTCGTTTGACAGCCCAACTGGCAGTTGTTCGCGCCATTTTCTTACTATTTGCAGCAACAAAAAGAGATAGCCGTTAAATTGAAAAGGTCCATTGTTAGTTATTATTGTCCATTTTATTTGATAATTGACAGAGCGACTCGACAGCAAACAATTTTTTCGCTACTGTGAACTAGGCGTGCATTTTGACCAATCAGAAGACAGAATTTATTTCCCTATCTAAACCAAAATTACGTTCTTAACTGAAACATCATATAAATAAGTTCATTTCTCGTGTTTTGTACATGGCAAATAAAATTTTAAATTGGTTCTCAGGATGGACACTCGTTTAAAAGAAATTTCTCAATTTTTTTCTGACTGTTGATAACCCTGCCCCAGCTTACTATACTCTGTTCCATTTAAGCCATTCAGTAGATGTCGCTCGCATCAGCGCCAATTTTAAGTAGCCGAAATTACATTGGGTAAACTTGTCTCTTGTCTCCAATTTCAGCCAATCAGAGAGGTCAAAACTATTCCCTATTCTCTGCAATACTGAATGGCTTAAATGGAACAAGGTATAGATTATTATTTAAAAGTTAATATATACCGACTAGCTATAATCCGTTCGCCGAAACGAGAGAAATTGGAACTAACCCGGGATCCAAACCAAAGTCAATCTTGTTGGTCGATGATTTGATTCGGATCCCGTGTTAGTTCCATTTTCTTTCGTTTCGGCGAACGGACTATAGCTATTTGAAGATGTTTTCTCAATGCACTGAAGGTTACTCATAAAGAAAATAATGGCTAGTAACACAAGCCTTGTTTTAACTAAAACGCCGATTAAAGAAATGTCAAATTCAAATTTCAATATTTAATTTTACCCTATGTTTAAAGAACGATTTTTTTTAAATATTTGTTTGAATTCAAACTCTGTTATGCTTTACTTAAAATCATATTTTGATAAATATATAATAAATATATCATTACGGGATATTACCCATAGCTGGGTGTGCCAATCTGCTATCGGTAATGATGATGATATATTTGTACCGTGCGGGCATTTACCAGGCGTCACCTTACGGGCATTCATTGCTGGCGTGGAGAATGCACCACAGAGGTCAATTTTGTGCCATTTAAAATTCGAAATATTTGGCGTCGGTCGGGATCGAACCCGGTTCCCCAGATTTGCGATTTTGATAAATTATTTAATATTATAATTAAATAATAAAATTTTACATTTTTTAAAACAGCGTTTTAGTAAAACAAGACACGTGCTACCAGTCAATAGATTTGTTCGTTTCACTACTTTGCGTCTACGGTTTACTGCCGTGTCCATACAAAGTATATGGACGTGGCAGTAAACCGTAGACGCAAGGCAGCGAAATGAACATGAACATACCTATTGTGTTTATAATAAATATATTACATTACTGTTACAGAATTTGCGATACATATTACTAGAAAAAAAAAAAACCTTATTTGGCTTATTACCCATTTCTGGGTGCGCTAATCTGCTTCTATTCCCATATTTAATTAAAGCCGATATATTTGAGGGTGCTTATCAGGTGTCACCTCATAATAATAAACCAAGCTACTAAATAATCATTTGTATGATATCTGCAGACCACAAAAAAAGCTAGCTAGTTACTTAGAGGATGCTTTCCATTCCATCTTAAGTATAAATAATATACTTGTACTTTTGAACAGTAAATAACTGTCACAATAAAACATAAATGTAAAACACAAAGTTATAAATCATTTCTACATATAGCAAATATACCATATAAGTTTTGTCTAGCATAATAGTTTCTTTAAATACTAAACAACTATATAAATGATGTCTACAAATTATGCAGAAAAACTTGCTTATATATTTTGAAACACAGTATAGTATATATATGCAAAAAATAATCTATAAATATGATAGCCAAATTTGATTACAATTTGGCGACAAAAGAGCACACAGAAACAATAGAATATTGTACTTAAAAAAGGTATGTATGTTTGAGGACACAATACACAACAGTTATAATAATTAAATTTATTTTGAAATTTGAAATGCATTCTACACATTTTTTATAAAGTTACTGGAATTCTAAGTATAATTTTGAGCAATAATTATAATAGATATTACAGAATGAAAAAAAATATTTAAAAAATTTAAAACAAACTACAATTAAGGTAGATAATTACTCTTTTACGAGCATGCAGCTCGAAAACGGCACTAAAAATTAGTCTATTTAGCATCCCTACATACACTATAAATTTGTTACACATATTCATTAACACCCGGTATAAATATATACAAGGTGGAGACTCGAATATTGGAACATAATAGCTGGTTTATGATGGATTTAATTTATAAATTTAGATTTACAAATTTATATTTGAAATTTACGATTTATCTTGCTGGTTTATAGTGAATTACTGATATGAAATATGCCCAATCAACTTATATTGGGTCACGTGGTTTGACACAAATGGGATGACAGTTATATGATATGTATCATTTTTATCATAATCAATCTGTATTTTTCTACAGATAATATTAATAATATATCCATATTTTCAAAATCCATTTGTCAAATCAAAATTAAAATGTTTCAACTGTCACTTGAAACTGTCATTTTCCCCACCAAAAATCATTGTTTGAAATACTGTGAAATGATTGGACGCATTTACATTTATAATATAAAATATGGTGATATTTTAAATGTAAATTCTAAATCATAAATTTCTTAAATTCATCATGAACCAGTAAAGGCAGATATGTTCAATTTATATTTATAAATTTAAATTCGTAAATCTAAATTTGTAAATTAAATCCATCATAAACCAGCCATAAGACTTCAACATGTAAATTCAGATTTATATAATTTTCTGTTTCTCTAATTGCTTTAGGTAAAAAGGCTTCAAATAAAAGTTGTAGAGCTTAAAATTCTACATCTGAATCAATAAGCACAATCAATTTTGAATGCGTTGAAACGGCAGCAATGGACCTTTTCAATTTAACGGCTATCTCTTTCTATCGCTGCAAATAGTAAGAAAATGACGCGAACAACTGCCAGTTGGGCTGTCAAACGAAACGTCAAAAATATTGCAGTCATTAAAATACCTATATTCTCAGTGAAAATTTGCATCGTTAGACATTTTAACTTTAATAAAAGCTTTTGTAACTTATTTTGATAAGATTTTTTAAAGTTATCTGAGATATTCTCACATTTTACGTCTAAATTTTTTAGAATCAAACGTCATAGATCTCAATTGTTCTTACTAGGCGCAGATCCCCATTGCGCATATCTTCTATCTCTTTAAATTGAAAAGGTCCATTAGGTATGAAAATGCTGAAATCACCCCAAAAATAAAAATACAGATAGCCATGGAATTAAAACAAAAAATTAACAAACGTGAAATGGTTTATCTGTCAAGTTACATTAATTTATTTTTCTACAAATCTATTAAAAGTAGGCTTTTTAATGTTTGTTTTTAGCGTTAAAAATGTCATTTTATGACACCAGTGTTAAAAGTGACAGACCATTGTTAATTGTGACACTAGTGTTAAAAGTGAACGTCAAAATTTTTTTAGAAATACAAATTTAAATTAAAAAATAGTGTTTGTAGAAAAAATAGTGTATGATATACGTGTTAAAAGTGATTTTATTTTGTTCGAAGGTTTGGATCACTTCGCTTCGCGTCGTGTTCCAAACTTTCTTCTCACAAAATAAAATGTCACTTTTAACACATATCATAAATAACTATTTTAGTTGTAATTTTTGTTCAAGTAAATAATAATGTTTTTAAATTAATTAATTCAACAGAACAGAAATTATAAATATATACTAACCTAAATTGACAGATAAATAGTTAAACATTTGTTACTTTGTTTCAATTCCATGGCTATTGCTATTTTTGATTCAGATGCAGAATTTTAAGCTCTATAACTTTTATTTGAAACTTTTTTACCTAAATTTACAATATGTATAAATAAAAGTAGGTATATCGTATTGTGCTATATTGCATTTCCCAATCCCAATATCCTTGTAAACCAGAGCATGAATGTATATCAATCTTTTTATTCTCAGCAAAAAAACTAACCTTATAACCTTCTATCGGTTTTTACCTTTCTTAAATAAATTATTGGAGCAAAGTATATAAGATCAAAACAGCAAAAACTCAAAACGGTAAACGGTATAATACAGTTTACCCACCCTTGACGTAAGGTCAAACAAAAATTATTCTCCAGCAAATTATGTTCATTGTCTTGGTACAAACATCTGATAAACTTATCAACGAGTTTGTTGATTATAAATAATCATAACATGCAAACTAATATTAATGCATCCACCGATACAAAGTAATAATTGAGGTTAGGACGAAACCAATTCTGAATTTTTATTTATTAGCGACATTTGTATGCAGTAAAATATCATTAATTAACAGCAAAAGGAACAAATTTATTTAAAAAAATCTAGTGATATGTAGAAATTCTAGTTTTATTTATAACCTAACTTTCTACATTATGAAAAACTAGTTAATGAAAGCAACATTTCGTACTTGCCAATAAGAATTGCACAACTGTCAAATTGACAGCTCCCACAGAACTTAAAACTTCCAAATATTTACTAAAAGGTAACGAAAATTACTTCATAAAAATTGAAAATAGGCCTGCTAAATTTAGACAAAATGCGGTAGGAGGCGTGTTAAAAAACAAAAAAGTAGCTACGAGGATAGAATAGAAACCAATAATCAAGGGTTACTGCTTACTTTCAAATGTTTCGTGCGTCTTCTGTTTCTATGGGAATTAAATAACCGGATGAACCGAAATATCAATAATTACGCCGTATTACAACAACTATCATATAGATAAGTGTCAAATTCGACAGGAAAAACTGTAACGGACGTTTTTTCTCATACAGTTACACTACACTTTTGTTTGACTGCATATGAACAAAATTATAAAACACCTGATACTAGATCTAACAGATAAACAAAAGATATCAAACAGCTTGGTTTATTAATATCTGGATTTTTCAACAATTACTCCAATAAATGTAGCTGTCCTTAATAAGGTTGGAAATATATTTTTCCGGTATATTTTCATTCATTTTTACAGTTTGAACTGATAATATTTACACTAATATTGCAAAGTCAAAGGTCCACCTAATAAGGCCAAAGAGACGTCCAGGCAAAATTAGGCTGTATGTACAGGTACAAAAAGAAAGACGAAAATTTTGGATCATTAGTCATAGGGACTCACAGAACTATGCACAATGTTCGATAAAATATGATAAAAAGTAAAAAATACCTGATGGAACATAAGTTTTCATTCTGTTCGAAATCGGTGCAACAACAATTTAGTAAAATACTTACTACGAAACAAACAACAGATATTTGTAAAAGTAACTATTGCGAACACAAAAAAAGCACTGGGAAGTTTTTCTTAACATATTTTAGTCAAAATTACACGAACACGAGTGAAACTGGATGGTGAAAGCGGTGTCACTAGATCTCCAACTAGATTTGCTTGAGCCTTACGCCCTTCTACTTAAAATTCTACAAACACCAACACGTCTTAATGCTTAACATAAACACATACCCATTTAATATCCTTGGCAACACGAAATTTTACTAAAAATCATACACACACCTCAAATAAGCATACTTTAACAAAATGGCTACAGATCCCGTACACACAAACGTGCGTTGAATAGAACATACGTTCGCCACTTTTCCACATTGGTAGACGTCAACGGAGCTTCGGACGTAGCTCTGAGCTTGCGTCCGGATGCGTGACGTCACATACAAGGCCCGATCGCACTGCGCATGTCAATATTGGATAGCTGTTATTTTAGCGGCCCTCAAAATGTTCCTAACTGGATAAACTAAATACCACCTTTATCAGTTTACCGCAAACCACAACTATTGCACTACATACTTTGTTAATAATAAAGAAAAATTCGCGGGAATGTACCTTGGGCGCGCACCTTCGCGACACAAAACAATTATGTAAACAACTTTTGTTTTTCATTGCCTACTTCATAAATTAATAACGCTGATATATTAAATCAAATCACCCACATTGCTATTAATAAATTTAAATATAGCAAAAATATTTCGAAATACAATTATGTAAGACATTGAAAAGCATAAAATAGTAATAAATTAATCATAAATAACAAACTGACAATAGAATAATCAATAAATATAAATGTTTAAGCTCAGTTATTAATTATTTTTTGATGAATTAACGATAAATATAAGTTGTTTGTTACGTGTAACATTTTCCCAACTGCTGTTCGGGCATCCTACTCCTATCTTAGCGCCACTTGACATATTGGAAACCGCCTGAGATTCAAAAAGGCGGCAATTTTAATAAAAAAAATTACCTTTTTTCTTATTAAAACTTTTAACAATCCACAAACTTTAACACTTCAACTTTTTCCGCTGTCATTTACAGACAAATGAGGTTAATATTTTCCTGTCATTTTTAACAATTTTCTTACCAAATTAAAGTACAAAATGGCTTCGGTTTACCATTTAGTGTGTGATGCTACTTTTACTATTAGTCATATTATGGAAAAGGACAGGTGAGTAATTTGAAAACAGTCATAATTATTTTTAAAACTTACCGAAACGAAGACAAGAAACTCATCATCACAACACTGGTACTGGTACTGCCATCTACGCGGAATCTAGACAAACCAACAACCAACACAAATTAAATTTTGAATTTTACACCCATTTATTGGGCAGCAACATTATTTAATTCATTTCACAGACTATTTGAGACAAATTCTGTAATTAAAACTATATTTTAATTGTTATTTTGTCTTCAGAGAATGTGATATGGATCGGATGAAATATCATTATGCTGCTATGTTAATACAAAGAGTTTACAGAGGATATTTAGTACGAAAAATGATTAGAAAATGGCATGAAGCTGCTACTATTATACAAAAATATGTACGCAGATGGCTAGTCAAAATAAATATGGCCAGATATATGCTGGAATACTTGGAATATATGGCTATGCAATTTTATAATAGGATGGCAACGAAAATACAAGCTTTATGGCGGGGATATTATGTAAATGAATTATGTGTTAATAAATACCGGGTGTTAAAAAACACGTGTAACATGTTTATAGGATATATAGATAGTGAAAAAGAAGTTTACGGGATATACATCTGCTATCTCGAAAACTATAAGAGCTACGATTTCGATAACTTTTCGACTTATTTTAACTTCTTCTCTGTCCTATAAATGTGTTACACTGGTTTTTTAACATCCTTTGTAATTTATACGATTTTTTCCACGCGTACCAAATATAATCAATGCTTTATCCACATTTAAACAACACTCTCATTTATAATAAATTTGATTTATTTGTGGGTTCGGGGCAACCCACAAACAGAAAACGTTTAAAATAATTTCTTACATGTACAAAAATTCAAATTCTCACGCCCGTAAACTCTTCGTCCGTAAATGTACAACTGAAATACATCTTTCGACTTATTATAGTGTAGAAAATATGTCTTAAATTTGGCTAAAATGTTCGCGGAACGTAAGCGCATAAAACAAGTAAATGAAGATATGAAAGAAAGGTTGAGACTAGAAAAACTAAGAGAAGCAGAGTACCAAAAGTACCTGGCAGAACAAGAAGCAAAGAGAATGGTCTTATTTATTCTATTTAAACTGCATCATCTCCTAAGGACAGACATGGAAGGAATTTATTCCATCCATGGCTCCAAGTATAATAACCTATTTCTCAAATGAACAAAATTTAACAAATATTTTATAGGAAATATTCTTGGATAGAACAACTGTTTAGAACTATAAAGTTTACGAAATATATGAACGTTTTACATAAAACATTTTACGACAAGTATCAGCCGCCAAAATTGCCAGAATTTATAATGACAGGACGAAGGAGAGAATGTGAAAAAGCATATTATTTGCGGGATATAAGTAAAGATAAAAAACCCTTACCTCCTTCAGATCCAAAACAGTTCATCTTGGACGAAAAGTAAGTAAATTTAACACTAATCTTAAAGTATCTTCCACTTCTGAACATCAACTTCAACTGTTAACCACAAAATGGAGCCGGTTGCCGGTTTCGATTAAATTTTTTTACCAACATTGATAACAATAATGAAAACGCATCAAAATACCATAAAAGAACTGCTGAACCTACAATACGATGTATATTTTTCTTTTTAGGTTCTGTTTTGATCCAAGATACAGAAAGAAGTACGAAATGAATATGTTTACTACAATACCATTCGTACCTCGAATAACAGAAGTTCTTCGAGTGTTCAATAAAAACTTAAACCTTTTTGAAAGTGACTTTGATATTACTAAACGCATGGTAGAACCAAAAATGGACGTACCGCCGTACTATTTAGACTTTTGGGATAAAATTTGTGAGATTCATAACTTTATAGGCGACTTTGATAATTGTAAAAAGAAATAAACTTTGTAATATTATGGCTTTATTAATTATTTTATAAATAAAAACATATTTAAATTATGTTAGAATGCATTATTTCTAAAATAAATTTAAACTTAGATTTGAATTTGAATCACTTTGTCAATCAGTACGCGCTGTTGATATTCGATTGTTATAAACAAACAATGTCCAGACAAAATGCCGCAAAGTGTTTGTTAGTGAATATTTATACAAAATCATGCGTGAAAAGTGTGATATGAATATTAAATTGTATATTAGTCGATTCAGAAAATCTTCATGGACATTTTGACGTAAAATTAACATCCGGAGATATAATGAATTTTGCGAAAACTTAAAACAAAGTTTGGACGATGAGTATGATTGGTAAAAATGGCGGTAGGAATAGTTTATAAGTTTGTTAAATCGCGGTTCCCCTTTTGTTAGGCCCTTTTAGCATATAAGTTTGCAAATAATAATAATATAATATTAATTCTGCATGTATCAGTTATGTTCCAGGTATGAAAGCATTGAACCAAAGAAAAGAAAAGTCGGTAATACAAGATCAGAATATTATCGGAAAACTTGTAAAATACTGCAAGTATTATTGGGTAACGTGTATGAATGATTGAAAGAATATGTGGGACGCCCTGTTGAATGTTACGTTTGAATATTTAGATTATAAGAATATTTTTATTCATTCGATTCTAATTCAGTCTGTGTGTCTGTGTAAGATTTGTTACAGATAAAGCTGCAGACGCTGCTCACGATCAACAACTACTTTTTCTGGACTTGTCGCAAGATTTGAAGAATATTGGGGAAATATTCGGTATTGTGTGCTTGTTTGTATGTCTGGGAGGCCCAGTTGAATGTTGCGAGGTTTGTGTTTGTATTTTATAATGATTTAATCCGAAGACTTTTTGTGAAAGTTTTGTTACAGATAAACGTCTGCCACGTCTTCCAGATCTGCTAGATGCCCAATAAAACTGTCCAGAGATGCAATTGAAAAACAGATTTTAAAATGATTTGTAACATACTTAGTTTGTAAGATGTATTGTGAATTATTTTTGTACAAAAAGAAAGATTTTCTAGTGTTTCAGAGTGTGTGCAAGATGGTGACAACGGTATTACAAATAGGTAGTAAGTATTTGGTAAGAAAAATGAAATATTGTGCTTATTTATTTCGTTTTTTTGGCGTACAAAATTTAGTTAATGATTCTAAATTAAACTTTTATTCAAAATTTTGCGTTTAGGCCGTTAGAAACGTCAAAAAAGCGAAAAAAAAATTTTAAAATCGATTTCTTAATTAGGGTCACGTCAATTTTTTTTTTGGTTATGGCGAAAAATGCGTTTTTCTCGCTTCCTATTGAATTTTCCGCAATGATTTTAACACCACTGGATTCCTTGAAGTTTCTGCTACCTCCTACATGTATGATAAGTCATAATTTTAACTTTTAATGAAATCATTTTTACATTTAGTTTAGGTTAGTGTTCCGCCAAATGTTAGTCAAACTGCACGGAGCTATGTATTTGTTAAAAGTTACAAATGTTTGTGTTTATGCGATATTTCACAGATAAATGAGTTAAGTATTTATTAATATATTTATTTTACAGTAATTCATCTTTGTATGAATCTATTTCCAATCTAAATAAATTATAATACGTATGTCCAATATTTGATTCAAAAGAAATTCCTATCTCAAGGTTAGTTATGTATTTGTTACTTCAAAATTTATAAAATGAACATAATAACTGATATTTAAGACAAATTATTGGTAAGTTATATATTTTAACTTCTACAGGCGTGCAAAACGTAATGTGTGGAAGAATTAAAATATGATACAAGGTATGTGGACAAAGATGTAGAAAAGTTGTACTGTTTCAGCACTTTTAGAAGAGCTGAAATAGGGGATTACAGCTCAATCGAATTAAGAGAAATTAGTAAAAAATAGTGAAAGTAGATGCTAAATAATGAATATTAATAAAGAAATAAAATGATATAATTGAAATACTTTGGAAATAAGGGGTTTTTTTGTTTTAGCAGCTCGTCACTCATATGAATTCCATATATATTATTTTGATTGGCGACTCAAAGGCCACCTATAAACATATAACGAATAGCGAGTTAGGAGGTGAAGTGTACTACCAATGGAAATAGACAAATTCAAATAGCGGACACGTGGCTACCAGTCCAGTACTGCAATTCTCAAACAGTTTTATTTGAATATAAATTTCTTGCATTAAACTTAATAATTCTGATACACTTGCAATTATAAGGCATGTAGCCTTGTACAGTGTTATAATATTAATTTGTTTTTATAAATATAATTTTAAAATAGCATACATTTTAAGAACATTTTAAATCCACAAAGAAAACAGTTATATAAAAATTTATATTCGTGACATCACATCTATATTTTAAAACTTCGGAGGACCATAACTCGCTTATTAATAGGAATTTATCACCGAATTTTCACCTATAGTCTTAGTTTTACATATACTTTCTGATGAAATTATATTAAAAAAGGTGGAATCTCCTATTATTCATAACATGTTGAATCTGAATTTGAATAGGTAAAGTTGCAGTCTCTTTTCTTTTTCGAGATATGAATGTTTAAAACCAACAAAACTTATTTCTATACTGAATTAAATAAAAAATGAAACAAGCTGTCCATTGTACAATCTTTATTCTACTGCTAATAATTTATTTATACAATTCACTCATCTATCATTCATTCTCTATACATATTCGTTACACGACCACAAACGCTATGGATTACAATAATATCACTGATTCACAGAGTTCGATGTTATTTGGGGTTGTTGGTAATCCGAATATGGATTACAAGAAGGTTCAAATAATCTGGAAGCTGCTTGGAATGCTGAAATGTCCAGACTTGGTTGGTGGCTTGCAGAAGACATGTTGACTTGACTTAGGGCCATATTTGACAGGATTAGGTCCCTAAACAATGAAAAAAATTAGGGGAAATAGATACATAAAAATAATGCATGTCCCACTTAGTGGGTTAGCACAAACCCGAAAATAACAATAACACTCACGCTTTTAAAACATTCTTACTAACCGTACATCATGCAACAAATATCCCCCACTCTTATTAAAATGACCGATTTTGCGTAGCGAAATACCACTTCCGGATCACAATAATAGTTACGAAACAATTATCCTTCGCCACACATTCCTGTCTAAACATATACATGCTCTTTTTTTCGTTCCATTCGGAAACTTTCTCTCTTTTAGCATCCTACCAACCATATCCATCCACTTACACACTGGACGGCCACGTAATCTAATGCCCTCAACTTCACCAACATATATACGCTTTATAAGCCGTTCACTTGTCATTATCCAGTCTCCACATGACCAAATCATCTTAACTGACTCACTCTTTTTAACAACCGTGTTCCTAACTATACATTCTTCATATACCAAATTATTCCTCAAGCGATCCCGTCTTACATACCCACATACACCACGTAAATACCTCATTTCCACGGCAGTCACTCTCCTTTTATGCTTTCCCGTTCTTGCCCAACGTACGCTTCCATACAGTAAAGCAGGCACTAGCACTCCATTATATGTACTTAACCGAGTATCGTTAGATACGTTTTCGTTTCGAGCAATGATGATTTTTACTTTCCGTCACCTTTAGGTAAGGAGGTCAAAAAATTCGATGAGTTTTTAATCAATAAGCACGTTTTAGGGTCCGATTTTACTATTTTTATGATGTCTGTATGTGTGTGTGACTGTGTGTATGTATGTATGTATGTATGTATGTGTGTAACAAAAATTTCGTCTGCGATAACTCTAATACTACAATTTCAAAAAATATAATTCTTTCGTATTCTTCTACGTTACATTCATATGAAGAGCTGATTAGATTTTGGTTACAATTGATCAACCGGAAGTACCCTCATTTGAAGATGTTAAATATCATTTTTTCACATTTAATGTTATTATAAATATTAAAGAATATTTTATTTTCTATTCGATTTGTCTGCATTTTATACTTAATATTAAACGGATATGGAGTTAAAAAACTATAAAGAAATTAAATTTCATAAAGTAGCCATAGCTATGGAAACAGCTACTATATTAAGAAAATTCTGATTGAAAGATGTCAGTGTCTAGTAAAAAAAGAAATAGAATTGCAAGGAACTATCTATATGAAATTTTTACAAAATACATAGAACTGGCGGAAGATAATGTGTTGGCCACATCAGATTTTTTAAAAATTGTTTATGTATAAATATTATTACAATATTTTTTGAGAATTGTTGTAAAACTGACATATATTAATTTAAATATGTTATTTTAAAATGTTGCTTATTCGGGTGTAGAAAATAAAAATGCATTAATGTATAATGTTTTACTTAATTTCGAAACATAATTAATAATATTTATATAAGTATATAGTTGTTATACCCAGAACTTGGGTTATAAAATATGAAAATATGTATATTCATATATTCTCTTATTTATTTATATAGTTATCTAATTCCATCTATGGTTAATTGTTTAAACTAATTTAGACGTAAACATGTGTTAACAATATGGCGGAATTGTTGTAAATGACAGTTTGTTTAATGTAGTGTTTTTAAGTGACTTATTAGTGTATTTAGTGAGAAATATTCGTTTTCCGAGAATGGACTGTGTCATATTTTGAGTCAGAACTCAACGTTTCGCCCGCAGTCGTATGGGGCATCTTCAGGAGCAAGGGGGATAGTACTGTCTTAAGACAATACTATCCCCCTTGCTCCTGAAGATGCCACATTAGACTGCGGGCGAAACGTTGAGTTCTGACTCAAAATATGACAGTCCAATCCCGGAAAACAAATATTTCTCATGACTCAGACTGTGGAAGCCTACGCAAGTGTAGTTAGTGTAAAAACTATTTCGAAAAACTGTTAAGGACCCCAAGGATTAATTTTTGTTATGAAGACAGCGAAAGGTTTGTGAAATATTGGTTTTTCTTTTCATTTAATATACATTGTCTACTAGCAATCAATACATACATATAGAACTGCCACACACAAAACTTGAGTGTAACCGATCTAATATCACTTTTTGTGTTGAAAATGTTAATTATTAATCCCTTTCAATGTCAATGTCTCAGACAGAAAACCATGGCAACCAATTCAAATGTTTATAACCGTAATAAACTGTAGCATGATTATTGTTTTGTCTAGCACATTTAGAGCGGTCCAACCAGTTTCTGTATATTGTAAATATGTAGACCATATGCATGGTTTGTATGGTTCGCTGTAGTTCACAGAAAACACGTGCAAAATACCAGGGAATGTCGCGGGAACCGAATCTGTCACATAAGATGATGGATTTTTTTGGTAATAAAATTTATGACAAAGAAATGGTTTATTGACGTTTGAAAGGAGGGGTAATTAAGTTTTTAATTAATATTTTATGGGAGCTATAAATGCTGGTATATTATCACAAAATTTTCTTGGGTAACTTACTGTCTTGTTTGTGGTGTTCTGTCTCTTTGGCGTCGATTTTTAAACCAATTTGACACTTGGGTAAGTGTTAGACCAGTCTTTTTAGCTAGAGCCTTTTTTTCATCAGGGGTAGGGTAGCGATTTCTTGAGTAGCAGTCTTTTAAGGCGTTACGGCTTCTTTCTTTGAAACAATAGACTGTTTCTTCGCCGTCCCATATTGTTTTAGGGAGGGGGTACTTTTTGCGAAGGCGATACTTGTCTACTGCCCCTGTAAAAAAAGGAAAGAAAAATGTATATACAGAGTGTCCAAGATAACTTTTTCAACATGGGGATCTCGAGAAATTAGACAAACTTGCCCCATTAGGATACAATTTTAGTAGTATAATATTGTGATCGTATACAAGAATAAATTTAATTGAAGAAAGTTCATCGGATGATGGATGTAAAGGAAGATTTTTATCTTCCTTTATATCCATCGTCCGATGAACTTTCTTCAATTGATTTTAATGGTGTTTTGTTATTTGAGAAAAAAGGTCACTAGATATTGGAGAAAATGAAAATTTTGCAGTTTTTACCTCCCGCTACCCTTGGTAAGGGAAGTATAGGGATCGTGATACAAATCGAATATCGAGAATTTGCTAAATGACCACGTTTTAAGGTCCCTAGAATCCAATTTTAACATTTTCACGATGATGTCTGTGTGTATGTGTGTGTGTGTGTGTGATTCCTGTTTACGCTCTAACTCAAATACTATCATTTATAAAATTTTGAAACCTTGTATTTATACCTTATTCTATTCTAATATGAAAGAAGCCATTATAGTTTGGTGTAAATCAGATAACCGGAAATGGCACTTGAAGCTCAAAATAGTTTTTCTCCGAAAAATACCTTTAAATGTTATTTTTTTTTAGATTTATGTTATTATAAAAATTAAAGATTATTAAATTTTCTATTGCTTTGCATTCAACTTTTTCTATATATTTTATGGATAAATTTATAAAATTATTTATAATTTAAATCGCAGAGCCTGCGCTTTACACAAACACAACTACTTGATTAGACAGTTCATATCTCAAATGTATGTAACTGACAGATAAATGTCACTATCAAAGAACTAATCATTTCAAATTAATAATAGTAACGTTTTAAAAAGAAAATAGTAAATAGAACCATAGTTACATGGAATGGATTTTAATACAGTTTCTAGTATAACTAAATATGTAAGTATGTTTACCGGTTTCAGGATATTATTCCATTGTTTACATGTACAAAAGTATGCTGGAACTAAGTAATACTGTATCTGTATGGTAATATTATTACCATACTGACTTGTGAACAACGGTCTACAAAATTAAAATAAAATAAAAATATAATGCTCTTCATTAACACATACAGATAACGTTAGCCTATCGTTCTAAATACGGTCTACTTTATTCTAAAGTAATAAACATGTGGATCAAAGCACATAATTTGAATATTTGTCGTATTGACATATGTCAAAATAATTGTTCTGTTAACCATAGCAATCTGAAAGTAGCATTAATAAGAGAATTTCAAAAAGTGGTATTTATCAATAATCTCTTAATTTTCTGAAACCGATAAACTACTAGATGTCTTACAATCCTCGCTCTACGAGCTCGGATTTCAAACCGATATCTTCGGCAGTTATGATATACATAACATTCCTAGGTATGTTAATAGCTAATATTTAAATTAATGAAAATTAAATAAAGGGATGTGTTGTGTTGGCCACATCAGATTTTTTATTTTTGCAAATATTTTCCAAATGTGAAATAATTCTGGATTTTAATTTGCACATCTTTAAGGCACTTTTTTATGTTCTTTCAAATGGCGATGCTATTTTTTTTTTTATAGAAAATGTCTCTGCTTAGCTTACAACTTTAAGCTAGTATGAAATTGTGTCTGACGCATCATTCAAATCATTCAATATACAAGTAAAACACCCTTTACGGCGCTAACCTAAAGGTCGTCCTCTGATCTTTTCTGCTTCTCTGTAATGTGCCCTAAACCAAAGGGCTTGGAGGTCTGCATGCCTTTGTTGTGGAAAAGCATGCGACTCCAAAATGGCGTACAGTTCGTGGTAGGCTCCTCTGTGGAAGGCTACCACAGCACGAGCTCTCAAAACTGTCTCATTGCCTCGAAGAAGTTCTGAAGGTGGTAGAGACCAGAGGAAACCGGCGAGTTTGTCCAGGTCGCCTCTTTGTTGAAGGGCTTCGCACATACACTGTACCTAGAAGGAATAGAGATGTTGGTTCATAATAGTGAAGAACAGTTTAGTTTCTTAAATTATTAAGTTCTTTAGAAATGTAGTAGAAGAAAAAATTATAATCTTCTACGATGGGGTCCGGTACTCATTTTTCAATTTATTTTTTTTCTGAAATATTTAATAAAATGATGAATTTTAACGTTTGTTAAGGTGCATTCACAAATGAAAATTAGGTTTATGGTTTTTAAAAATTAAAAATAGATGGAGTCTAAGGTTAAATTTAACTAAAACTATTATAATTACCCATTAACCTTAAAATTAATTTTAACAAAAACTAAATACGTATTTCGAGAACTAAGTTCCCATCATCAGTAGTACAACAAGTGGAAGTTAAACAGAGTAGTCAAGATTACTCAACATGTCAACCTTGCCAGAGGTCCTAACAACTCTGAAAAACAAGGGAGAGAACTGGGATTATATAGGGATGGGAGTCACAGGTGAATGATTACCTATAAACTAAGATAAATTTTGTCCAATAATAATGAGTCATTAAATTTTAAATCGACTAATACCAAACTCAAAACTTTTCTATTTATTACAAAGTTAATAATAATTTTAAACACAAAAAATATAAAGCTTTTTAAAAATATTATTGTAATCTGATAAAATATTTACGTTATTTATTATAAATATTTTTTTTATGATATCTATACGTTAAACGTAACGACGGCCGCCCCACTATTTGGACGCCCGCTAGGAACGGCTCTGGTTAGCTTTGAAATTAAAATAATTCGTATAAACACTATCAAAGGCGTAAACTTTTAATTTTGGCTGTGGGTTCACTATTTTAATTTTAAATATGGGTACCTATATGTTTTTATAAATGCAAATAATACAGTAAAAATAACACAGATTCCTGGACCTAAAGTAATACGATTTAACTTAATTTACCAATATCCGAAAAACCGAAAGTGTACCGTTTGGTAAAAAAATACATATTTGGCTTATAATGACAGAACGTTATGTTCGGTTTGAATGAAATCCATATGGATATGTCTTCTTTTAAGATAATATTTGTTAGTATTAGTGAATGAAGCTTAGTTGTCACAACATAATGATATGGTAAACTTTTCTGTCTCTGCGTAAGTTGTGATTTCTGTAACGATTTAGGCAGAAAAGAAAAATATAAATTACTGCACAGTGAAATTTTTTAAATAAATTTCATCTAGCAATCTATTTAAATATTAACAACTAATTTTTAATGAAAGTAACATTTGTTTATAGGTTGCCAATAATTTTCTTCGCAATATCCTAATTATTAACATATCCGTTTCTTCGGCTTAATAGTAGTATTTAACTGCCTTATTATGGCACGATTAAATAGTGTCAACTTACTCTTAAACAACTTGAAAAGATTAACAATTCTTTTTTACAATGTATGAAATATATAATTAAAATGTTAGGGCGAAATTATTGCGACTTTTACTTTTTGCATGTGCGTCCGTGCACCCACGTAGTTTACGCCCCTGAATACTATTTAATATTTAACGCTTTGGTTCGATTAGAAATTGATAAATCTATTGCGGAAATAGTAGCTTATAAATCTATGATAAAATTTAAGTTAACTTTTTAAGATACACAATTTGTTGCATTTATTTCATGTAAGAATCGTGGGATAGGTGCTTAATAATAAATAACAATTGACGAGCTCTAGGTAAAAACAACCATAGTCCAAATATTGCTAATATGAGTTGCATACAGCGACATGTACAATTTACTTTCAAAGATGGCAAATATTTTGGTAAAACTGTTTTTCCGTTTTTCGTAAAAAGTATCTTAGGTCTTAGCCTTAAAGTTGAGAGTTTCTACAAAAAACATTCTATAAAAATGTCCAATTATTATATGTAATTGTTCATTAATATTTCTTTTCTATTAGTAAATAAATTAAATTACAGAAATCAATGAAAAACGGAAGCTACAAAGTTGTTTCTTTGATTATCTCAAATTCAATAAAATGGACAGGTTGTTTTTGCTAGTATATAAATCGATGACAAATTTATATTTAATTTTTTCAAAATATAGACAAAATTTGTAGCATTTTATCTATATAAAAACCGTGGGGTTATTAATAAATTATTGGAGAAATAACAACAACGTTTTATCATTAAAACTAGTTGTATTTTTAGAAATAAGTATCTTGTGGATGAAAAGTTGCAAAAGTTTTTTAATGGACAAACAAATAATAACAAATATCAATTTATTTTTGGAAAGATCTTGTACCCACTGAAAATTAAATGTACCATTTCTTAAATTTCTGTAGAATTAGAATTTCATTCAAAATTATGGATGGAAGATGCAATAATATATTTATGTATTGGAAGAGAATTGTACAGAAAAGTTAGTGGAATATCGAAGTCGAAGATAATGGCTAGTGGCCTAGTAATATGAACAATTGATTAAATGTGATTAGCGAGTAGTTAACTAGCAATCATTTATGGATAATTTTGGAGAAAAATACTTCAAATAAAAGATGCGTGCAATTAATTTTCTATTACTGTTATTTTGTAATCACCTTTACTTGTTCGCTAACTATGTGAGATTTTTTCGCGATCATATAGAAAAAGAACTGTTTCTAATCACATTTTAGATCGGAAATTCCTTCTTTACTGAGCTAGCTCGGAAAATTATCTATAAGGGATCGGAAAGTTTCTTTTTATAAATGAATATATCCATGGCGATTAGTTATTCATACATATAGATTTTTGTTTATATTCTTTTTTGCACGATCGGGTTATTTTCTATATTTACCGATAGTGTTTCCAAGACAGTAGGTCTTATTTACAAATTACTGAACGGTAAGTGATGTGACTCACGTCGGTAAGTGATGTGCTTCACTTACCGTTCAGGAGCTTACTTCAAAAATGACAAATAATTTTTTTAAATATATCAAAATAATTTTCAAATCTTATTTTTCTTTTAAATTTTGTGCGTCAATCGTGCAAAAAATAGTATAAGCATCACGAATGTTAAGGAATTACCAATCTCAGACAAAATTGGGACCTTCGCTTCACTGTCCCCAAACATTGTTGTCGATCGGTAAGCTGTCCTTACCGTTCTTAATACTTAATATCCTATATTTCAATACCGCGAAAAAAATATTTTTTCCGAACATGACCATGCTTGTTGCTCATCCAGTAAAGTATTACTTTCCGGTCTTGTTACGTAAATATCTATTTCCTACAACCGTGCGTGAAAAGTACTTTTCACGCAGTCATTACAGTGTGTATAAAGTGTCACTTTTCGAGCACTAATGCGTGAAAAGTACTTTTCACGCACTAGTGCTTCAAAAGTAAATAAGCGTTGCTAGGCAACATTAAAATTCGGTTAATTTACCTGTCAAGTGTATAATTAGGTAGTAAATAATAATGAAAGTAATAAAATTTATTAAGAAATATGAATATACACTATAAATGAAACAAATCTAATATTTTTTTTAAAAGATTGAGTACTAATCTAATTTTTGAGAACGTTAACATTTTTTTGACATGTATGCTAACCTAACCTAATTTTTAATATTAATATTAAATGTACAATTTGTACATTATAAAAGACTAATCATCGTCTGTCTGAGATTCTTCCAAGTGTTTAAGTTACATTTTGTACAGTGTTATGAGAAAGAGTACTAACAGTATTTGAAGCTGCTACAAGCCTGAACACTCAGTATTATGAGAAACATCAATACTATTTCGGTTGTAGGAAAAATGTTGTATGCAACACGTGTGTAAAATAATATTTTTTGTCTCGTGCTACAAAACATCGCACTCGACCAAAAAGTACTACTTTACACACTTGTTACATAAATAACTATTACATATTAATGTGTAGTATTTTTGATCGTACTTATTTAAAGAAAAGACAAAAATATACTAATTATATCATCAAGATATGTTTAAGAATAGACCCATCACCTGTCACTACCACATTCACTATAAGTCGTAATCAAATATAATTATTGATTAAATTTCTAAAGCTCACCTGTTCCGGCGAAAAGCTCATAGCTTTTTTCGGAAAGCTTTCCCCAGCATTGATTTGAATAGTACCTTCATTCTTCTTATTATAATACTCTATCTTTCTATCGAAATAATCCACTTTATTCTTTTCAAAATCATCTTTATTTTTGTAGTAATCATACTGACCACCTTTCTTCTCTTCATCTTTACTAAGTTTACTATTAAACTCTTCTTTCTTCTCTTTCTGTGTAAGATTATTGTAGATTTTTTCATATGCGTCGCATTTTTTATCGTAGAAATCTTTGTTCATGAAAAAATCGTAATCAGTTTTTTTGTACAAAGCATTCGTGTAGAAATTCTGGTTGTTGTTGAGGGTTGTTAATGTTGTGTTAAGGGTTGTTGATAGGTTGTTAAGGTTGTTTAAGCTGTTAGGGATGGATATATTGTTGTTGTATTGACTGAGGTTTGAGTCACTGGAAGATGCGTCTACTTCCATATTTGGGAAATTTAGGAGGAAATTTTTATGGATATTTTGATTAAAATATTGGTATTACATTTTTTTAAAGTTTGTATATAAATATTATTTTATATAATTTGTGAAATATATTAAAATTAAATATGTAACATTTTTATATTAAATATAATTTTTTAAACAATATATTAATGAAAAACATATTTTTATTAACATAAAAATCATATATTTATTATAAATAATAACTCAAAATTGTATTTTTAAATTTTGTAAGAATTTCCAATTATTTGCAAAAACAAAAAATTATTATTCGTAATGAATTATAATATATAAAACGAATGTATAATCATAATTTATAGTTTTAAATATTGTATTATAATTTTTTAAAACACAATCACAAATATTATTATCAAATTGTTCACAATCACTCGCACATTTTTTTTCACTGATTATTCCATTTTCTCTTCACAACCCTTGCTTACACTCAAAACTATGCTCTTCCCTTCCTCAATATTCTTCACTTTCGCAAAAATTATTCCTCTTTTCACTGATTATTTTCTCTTAACAATTTCTTCTATTCCTCCGTTCTTCTTTCCATATACAATACGCACTAGTTCACAAATAATTCACTTAATATTCCTCCAGAACAGTGAGGTATTTAGACCACACCCCCGCGAAATTCCCGCCAATGGGAGTGAGCGTTTAGCTGTTGCTATGACAATACTTAAGAGCGCGGCCAATAGCAAGCAAGGGAAGGTGTAAGGGGTGCAAGGATAAAAGGATAATTGATTCTGAATGTTGGGGAAAATTTGTTTATTTTTGTTGTTTATTTAGTCAAGATTTTAATTATTTTAATTGTGCAAAGATTTACATTTTATAAAAAATTTACATGATATTTTGCGATATGATCGGGATCGCAGGATCACCTATATACAGGGTGTCTGTTTTTCGAGGCGCATCATTAGGATCTCGGAAACTATAAAGGTGCATTCACAAATGAAAATTAGGTTTATGGTTTTTGTTTAGGTTTAAGTAAGTCATTCATAAATGCAAGTTTAAATTACCTGAAAATTAGTTTTGATATGTACAGACATCTATGTAAATGCGTCAAAAACAAGATTAAAATATTGGTAGAGCAGTACTCAACAAGAAATCTGTGCGCCGTGAAACTGTCATTCGCTTGGCATTATTGGTTATATTTCAGCAATTGAGTTATGACAGTCTCCATGTTCTTCTCGTATTTGTTTAAAAAGCCGAATCCTCCAAGTGGATAATAAATAAAGATGGGTGTATATATCTATATCATTTCGGACTCGTTCTCATTGGTGAAGTTTGTGACGTGAAACTAAATCATGAACCTAAAGTTTGGACCTTGCAATGTTTAGCTTTATGATTTGAATTTAGAGACCCTAAATTCTGAAGCGTGAATAGAGTCATTACATAATATGCGGCCAAAGTCTTTAAATCTAAAGTATAAACCATAAATCTAAACCTAATTTTCATTTGTGAATGCACCTTAAGAGATACGAAGTCGGTTAAATTAGGGCAATGTTGTCCCGTTAGTAGGCCATTTTAAAGATGTATTTGTTTTTCCCGAAACATTCAAAGGTCACTAGATAAATGCACAAAATCAAATTTTGCTGATTTTTATTTTAACAAATAACTTCTAAATGTGAAACAGTATGGAATTTTGGTTTGCATTTCTTTAGGACACTTTTATTTTGTTTCGAACGACTATGCTCAATTTTTTTTATCACTGCTAGATTTCGAGTTATGAGGTCAAAGTTATGATTTTTATATGGACGCCATATTGGACAATTACACCATTGAAAGAAGAATTTTTTTAGCTCTCCAACGATGTACAATTTATTGATATTCATTTGTTTTAAACAGCAAAAATGCAACAATTAAGGGTAAAAACAATGATAATAATAATAATAATAATAATATTTTGATGTAAATCAGATAACCGAAAATGGTATTTTATTCGAAGCTCAAAATAGTTTTTATTCGAAAAATACCTTTAAATTATTATAAAAATTAAAGAATATTAAATTTTCTGCAGGTTGGCATAAATACTTTTTCCATATATTTTATGGATAAATTTGTAAATTTATCTATAATTTAAATCCCGGAGCCCACGCTTTAAACAAACACAACTCCTTGGTTACACAGTTCATGTAAATGTATGTAACTGATAGATAAATGTCACTTTTAAAGAACTAATTTTTTATATTTTGCGTTCATAATAAAGTCATTGCGATACGCAATTGCGTATCGTAATGACCTTCATTTCGATACGCAATTTTTTGTTTTAGACGGTTGGTACTAGATGACGTTTCTTTAACCCATTTTTACCTAATTTATTTTTAGTTAATTGACAATTTATTTTAATAATATAATGTCGAAATTATTATTATTATTTTTTTTATTTACGGAAGATGTACAAATGGTGACAAATAAAATCACAAATTGAGTAAGTAAATGTTATTGTAGAAGGCGCAAAATATAAAAAATTGTATAAAGAACTCATTTTATAAGACTTTCTTTCGCACTTGTCAATTAGAAAACTCGGTAACGCTCGTTTTCTAAATTTTGACGCGTGCGAAAAAAATATGTCTTATAAAACACGTTCTTTAATATACTATTATCAAATTAATAATAGTAACGTTTTAAAAAGAAAAGAGCTAATAGAACAATAGTTATATGCGGAACGGAATTTAATACAGTTTCCAGCATAAATGTAAGTATGTATTAAAATTAATAAAAATTAAATGGGGAGAGGTATTGTCTTGGCCACATCAGATTTTTTTGAATTTGACATAAAGAATATTTTCTAGCTTCCTAACGTTTATAGATTTTTGTTGTTTTTTGCCAAAAACACTTCAATTTGTTATGAAATTTACTCGTATTACCAAATTTGATAACTTATGACTGTGTCAAACAGACTTAAGTTTCAATCATTATAATCAAAATTGTGAAAATTAACAAGAATAAGTTATGTATGTATATATTTCTCGTAGTGCGTAAAACCGTAATTCATAATTTCTTTAATATTTTTAATAGTTCTTCATGAAATATTTGATATATTTTTGTAGAAAATGGGTCAAAACTTTACTAAAGTATTAAATTTCTTTACGAATTCTGTCATTTTCACGGCAATTATGAATGAAATATTGTTTCTAGTCTATCTGCAGTCCAAACAAATATTTGTTTTTTAATTTCGGTGGCAGTTTTTATAAAAGGGCCGACGTAGGAATATTTTTTATGTTTTAGCCATAAATTTCTTTAAATTTATGGGCAGCCAATTATGTTCTCTGCTAACCTTAGACATCGGGGCAAGATCACACCCTCAAAAGTGACAAATGTTTGTCAAAAATAGCTTCACATATATCAAAAGAAATATTATAATTTTTTAAAGAATATTTGGAGTATGTTAGTGGTACGCGAAAGGTGAAACTTAGGATTGTTGATGGGCAGAAATGCATCCGGTTGAAAAACGCAAACATTATGGAAACGTAGCGAAGAATTGCTAAGTAAAGCGTTTTTTCAGAATGATAACATATTTCATAATACGGGATTTTTTAAAAATATATATATTCACGGCATATTACCCATTGCTGGGTGTGCCAATCTGCTTTGTACACATATTTCGGTAATATTTGTACCGTGTGGGCGTTTACCAGGCGTCATCTCACGGGCACTTATTATTAACGTGCAGAGTGCACCACAGGGGTCAATTTTGTACCAATTAAAATTTGAAATAATTGGTTTCGGTCGGAATCGAACCTTGTTCCCCAAATTCGAGACCAGACTCTCAGGCAATTAGATTTTAATTATAATTGGTCAACCGGAAGTACCCTTATTTTAAGACTTTAACAGTTTTTCTTGAAAAAACACTGTTAAATATCATTTTTCCATATTTAATGTTATTATAAATATTTTATTACAATTTGATTTCATTTTATACTTTAT
Source organism: Harpalus rubripes (assembly GCA_963082715.1). Taxonomy (NCBI): domain Eukaryota; kingdom Metazoa; phylum Arthropoda; class Insecta; order Coleoptera; family Carabidae; genus Harpalus; species Harpalus rubripes. The sequence continues at coordinate 73,219,476 of OY720452.1, read as the reverse complement.
AATCAATGGATATAGAGTTAAAAAATCTGGTGTGGCCAACACAATACCTCCCGCCATTACCGCCCGAGTCATAAAAAAGATTAAGCTAACCTTATTTTTGGATTAGCGAATTTTACTCTAATTTTGGCAGTTTATTTCTTAAAATATAGTCTAATCTAATCCAAGTAACTACCTTTTTTTGATAATAAAATGAAGATTAAATTTTAAATACCGACATAGAATAGAATTCACTAATCCAAAAATGAGAATTAGCTTAAACTTTTTGCGAATCGTTAATTTTTATTAATCTAAATACATACCTACATATTTACTTATGCTGGAAACTGTATTGATTTCCTTTCGTATTGTTCTATTTACTTTTTTCTTTTTAAAACATTACTATTATTAATTTGAAATGATTAGTTCTTTGACAGTGACATTTATTTGTCAGTTACATACATTTGAATAACTGCATAACCAAAGAGTTTTGCTTGTTTAAAGCGTAGGCTCCGGGATTTTAATCATACATAATTTTATTGCTTTATCCATAATATATGTAGAAAAAGTATTAATGCAGATCTGTAAAAAAATTAATAATCTTTAATTTTTATAATAACAATAATCTCGAAAAAATAACATTTTTTTTCAAACGTCCTATGGCACTTTTTGTGACTTGATTTACAAGGTAGAAGTTTCATTTCTACGCCGCTGGAAATTTCTACGCCGGCGGCGTAGAAATAAAATAAACAAATATCCATAGCACCTACATAGAATTAGCGAATAAAAAGAAAATTGTGCGTTTGAAAAAAAAATTAATGTGTCATTCGGAATAAAAGTGTTTTTGTGTGCCTCGCATGCAATTGTCCGACTCGCTTCGCTCATCGTGCAAACTTCCATGCTCGCCACACAAAGTATCACTTTTACTCCTAATAACACAATATACTATTAAAGGTACTATTTTAAGCTTCTAGTAAAGTGCCATTTCCTGTTATTCGATTTACACCAAAATCTAATGGGCTCTTTCCATAATAGAAAAAGTTCGAAATATAAGGTTTCAAAATTTTCTGAATGATAGCACACATACACACAGACACCTTTGTGTAAATGTTAAAATTGGATTCTAGGGACCTTAAAACGTGCTCATTTACCAAAACCTTGATATGCGATTTTTAGCACGATCCCTATACCTCCCTTACCAAGGGTAGCGTGAGGTAAAAATTATAAAGAAATTAAATTTCATAAAGCAGCTATAGCTATGCTATAACTAAGGAAACCGCTACTATAATAAGAAAATGCTGATTGACAGATGGCAGTGTCAAGTGCAATTGACATCCAAATTGACATGTTTGTGTTGTTATAATTTTACTGGAAATAGGTACATGAAACTTTGTGTATGGAATTTGTACAAAATACGTGGAACTGACAGATGGTAATGTACTTGAAATATGGAATCTTGTGCAAGAAACTTTTTGTATGGAATTTGTACAAAATATATGGAACTGACGGAAGGTAATGTGCTGGCCACATCGGATTTTTTAAAAACTTATTTCGACTGACACAAATGACTTGCAAACAATAAGTACGTGTATAAAATGGCATATGTCAAACCATAAACAATAATTGTAGTACTAGAATAAAAATATCTACTTGTTGAGGCTAATAACTTATCTATACCCTTTCGTACATAATGTTATTTAAATAATTGCGTTATCTCTTAAAAAAATTGTGTACAACATAATTTCTTTTATTTTTATTTATGTTTGAAGACAATGTGTTGTCCACATATTTTTCCTCTTAGCAATCCGTTCATATTATCGTATTAGGTAGCACACATATAACAATTAAGACCTTATCGAAATTATGTCTTATGTCGTATCATATGTCACACAACACTCGGTTATTGATATTTTTATTTTATTGCGTAATATAAAAATGAACTTGTAGGGTTCAAAGTCACTCGTTATCGTTTGTGAATTTGTTTTGACCTGGCGCCATTATTTTGCTTATGAATCAATTGTTTGTTTATAGATCGGATTACTTACAACTTACATTTAAAAGGCGCAAAAGTTGTAAGAAAACCACAAGGAATTTCAAGAAGAACAACCATGAAGAATGGTTAATTAATAGTGATGATGAATATTTTTATGTGTGATGATTCCTTACTGGGCATCCCTGTGTAATTTCGCTTGTCGTATCGAATGTCGGTAAAGTTTTAATCAGGCCTAGAGGGAGTTGTAATCATTGCAATTATCCAGGGATGTCCAACCCTTAGTATGGAATAGAGGGATGATATATTAGAACAGGTGTACAGGGTGACACAACTACTGTAATAACAGGGTATTATAAGGGATTATTTGATAATTTCATGATTTTGCTCCTTGTAGTTAGTACGGTATGCTGGACTAAATTGCTAATTTTATTATAGACTTAAACAACAAATTATAGGGGTAGGTTAAATATACTTTAAATATATATTAAGTAAAATAAAAATAATGGCTGGTAGTTTTCTTGGACTTTATTGATATATCACGTAAATCAACACGACGAAACCACTGACGAAATACAAAAATGCTAAAATACACGTCTATGTATACGAACTAGTGATGTAGCGGTTATTGTTTTGGCCGACTAACCGACTACCGATTATTTGGCCATTTTAGAAACAGATTAGTATTAGTTCGCCTGGCGCCTGGCTGATTTATTTCAAGCATAACTAGAACAAAACACCGTTCTTCATTGAAATTCGTTTGTTTCCAACGTAGTTACAATTTTGTTTAGATTATACAGGGTGTAAAGTCGTTCCAAATATTTTTGTGATAATTGAATGCAGTAACAATAGCTATGAAAAGTTTTGTTTTAGCAATTGACAGTTCTGTCAATTGTTGCAATTAAATTTTGACATTAGTAATAAACTTGTTAATAATGTAAAATTCTGTCAAAATGCGAGTGCACGGACATTGTAATTACTTACCTATGGTTTATTTATTTATTTTTTTACTCGTATCTGTACTATATTTTACTTGACATCACGGTTGACATAAAGACAGTGTCATGGAGGTGCCAACGCATTTACACGGAGCGTTTCCAAATCATCACCAAATCATTCTGTTCTTAATATTCGCACATTTATTAATCTTGTACATCTTTATCACATCATAATACGGAGTGTCACATATGACAATTTTAAAAAAAGCAACAGTTATATCCATAATATGTGCAAAATGTTTTGTTTTCAGCACATAACAGACTTCAATTTTGGGAATGTCTCATAATGTTCATTAATGAGACTGAATTTACCTGGGAAGGTGTATTTATTATGCACAATACACATCTCGACAGCTGCCATTTGTTCTCCATGGGCGCGCGCCGAAATATGCAGTAAATCTTTAAAGAATTTTAACTCAAAATCTAAAAGACTTAGAAAAAAAAGTTATTAAGAAATATTGTTGCTCTCGTCGAGTTACATTACTGGTTAAATTTAATGCACTTATTTCATTTACACCCTGTATAGGTACAAAAATTAGAAAAGAGGCGATTTATGTTCAAAAGTCGCGAACAATCACAGAATCTTAATCTGATTTTTTAAAAAAATATTTTAGATATTTAAAATAGAGATTTTTTTTGTTCTACAGAGTCGCTTTATTTTTATCTAATACCATATACGATTAGTCACGGGAGAGTTACTTTCAAAGTCCGTTTGCGTGCAACCCGAAATACAATTTACAACAGCGTCTAGCTCCTCTCTTAAAAAATAGAATATTTAATTCAAGATTGCTTTGCCTGTCTAGTGATGTTTCTGTCATTTTGACATTAAACAATTAAATATGGTCTGTTGTCATTAGTATTTTGGGTAGCAAACAAACGGAGTGTCAAAATAACTCTTCCGTGACTAGCCCTGTATAGGGTAAGAAAAAATATTTCTATTTATAAGTCTCGGTATAAATACTTTTCGTTACTTTGTAATTTGGAAAATCTAATTTAACTCTTTAACGGTTCATCCCAGGTAAAAAATATAAGAATCTTGTTTTGCATAAAATTTCGATACGGATCACCGTTTTCAAGAAAAATGCCAAAAACCAAAATATGTCGCCTTTTTCCAAATTGACGAGGGGCTGTTGCATCAGTGTATTTTTCTGTACAGAATTCCGTATAAAAGCTTTTGTTGCAATTTGTTTTTGATGTTGGGGGTATTTTTCAGTAGATTTCCTGAACAACAATTACTTCTTCAGTATTCGATATGACAATGTTTTTAATTGATATAATCGCCAACGAATTTAACTTTCTTCTTTCTTAGTATAACGTAAAAAAATATAAATAGGATTTAATTAATATAAGTTTGCTGTAACTGGAATTGTCAGCATTATGATTAAAGCTACACATTGGACGGGTCAATAGATGTATTAAAACTACATGCCAGTAAAATTTTATTATAATTTATTTTTGTGAAATGCCAAAGAAAAGGTATATTTATTTATAAGATTAAAGTTTTGCGATATATTTAAATTTCTTTTCCATACGCTCAGTCGATCAATTTTATCTTCTTTGCCAAAAATCATGGAATATGTCTTGAATTTTTGTTGTACCGTACACTTTAACACAGCACTTTGTGGTGTATATTATGTTCATTTTCTTTAATTCGCTTATTTTTCACATATTTTCATTTAAATTATAAAATGTAAGCGTAAGAACATTTTTTTATGTTAAACGAAACGACAATTTTTGACGTTTACATAATTTGACATGTCCTACTGGCCGCCATTAATTGTGTTCCCTAAAATTCCGCTGATGTCACATGCTATTCTGCGGGTCGTCATTGTATTTAAGCAACCGATTAAACTATTGACCGATCAAAAATCGGTAGTCTGCGGGGGCTCTAATAGGAACTATATTCACAATTTTAAATTATTATCTGACCAGAGTTACGACATACGTCGCCTTATAGACATATTCTATAATCTGTATGGTTTGTAATTTTTTGGGTGTTACTATGCAGATTATAGTGTAAATTTTATAAGTGTTAGCGCCATTGTCCTGCAAGCTGTTGATATTCGAGACGTGAAGGCCGCTGGATACGTGCTCCAAAGTGCTGACTCCTGATTCACACCAGAACATACCGTTGGAGAGGACTCCCACGGTGAACGACGACCTCAAAGGGAAACTCATTTAAATCATTTACCCTCACAAAAATCAAATATTAACAAAATTTGAAACTCAAACATTATGATAATAATTACTGTCTGATACTTTATTAAATTCTTCATTGTTTCATATACATTCCTTTCTTTCTTTGCCAGCAAATATTCTCTTCATAATCGACTTCCAATGTCGAGACTACTAACAAATAATGAGTTAACATGTCGATTTGATATTCAACTTTATCATCCCTTCAAATAAGGGTGATTTTCCCTTGATGAGCGAGTAGAACGGAGTGTGAAGCGTTGATCCGGTTACACTACAAATCACTTCGTACTCTGGAGACCCTAGACGATCATAGAGACTAGTATACTGGACGTAGATCTTGTCGGAATTCACTACTTATGATTTTATTTATAATTCCCGCTGATTCTCGTTTTCCCGCGTAGTAATACTATAAAAATAGTTTTATGTCTCACTAAAGTATTATGAACTGTTTATTGCTAGGTTACAGTGTATATAAACATATGTATAACAACCGGGGCATTATATGAGGGCATAATAGTTGATTATGCCCCATTATAATCCGGTCATCGTTTATGGACTGTAAATCAGAAATAATATGAACGGTATTTTCTTTTTCATTATAAATCATTACAATAATAATAAGGATTGATTACAACAATTAATACATTAATTGATTACAACAATTAATATAATTAGAAAACAGCTTTGAAAGCACAACACAAATCATTTTAAACTTATTTATAATACTTAAAATTGATTATGAAAAGGGCTTTAAAAGCAATTTACTTTCACCACACATGTAAATAGTAAGTATGTTGAATTGCAGACTGCAATGTTTCGCATTGATTTTAGACGGATGACGAATCACTAATTTTTTTGGGGATGATATTTATTCACGTTTGAATTCATTTTTGATATTATTTACCATCACATGTGACACATCCAAAGCATTACAAACTCTCTAAAATATATTATTATTCAGATATAAGTGCATAAGAAATAAAGAACTGAGATCTGTCATATGAAATATAATACTTACATTTTCTACAGACGAGAATGGAATAATTAGGGGAACATTTATGCGTTTCTCTTCCTCAAAGTATTCAAATGAATTTATTTCCACCGTTTCGATAAAATATCTTCCGAAACATCAAATTCACCTATTCCATTATCTCCAACGATGTAGAACGTTGATGTTTTAAAAACAAATAAATGTTGATAATAAACAAAAGAATTAAACAACATCCTTAGCAACGCCAAAGCTTAAGCATTATTGTAGTAATCAAAATTATTATAAATGAAAACTTATTTCACATATTCATCTAGTGAATGATACATAAAATGTCAACATCTATCCCTCGGACCAAAGGCCCTAGGGCTAGATCCTCGTCGCCCTCCTGTCTTAAGCTTTGGTGTTGCCAAGGATGTTGTGTAATTGTTTTGTTTATTATCAACATTTATTTATTTTTAAAACATCAACGTTCTATATCGTCGGAGATGATGGAATGGGTGAATTTGATATTTTATCGAAACGGTGGAAAGAAATTATTTTGAAGGAAGACAAACGGATAAATGTTCCCCTAATTATTCCATTCTCGTCTGTAGAAGATGTAAGTATTATATTTTTAAGTTCGTTTTCACATGACAGATCTCAGTTCTTTATTTCGTATGCACTTATTTCTGAATATTATTACATTTTAGAGAGTGTGTACTGCTTTGGATGTGTCATATGTGACGGTAAATAATATCAAAAATGAATTCATACGTGGATAAATATCGTCCCCAAAAAAATTATTGATCCGTCATCCGTCAAAAATCAATGCGAAATATTGCAATCTGCAATTCGACGTACTTACTATTTACATGTGTGGTGAAAGTAAATTTCTTTTTAATGCCCTTTTTATAATCAATTTTAAGTATTATAATTAAATTAAAAATGATTTCTGTGTTGTGCTTTCAAAGCTGTTTTCTTATTATATAAATTGTTGTAATCAATTAATGTATTAATTGTTGTAATCAATTCTTATTATTATTGTAATGAATTACAATTAAAAAGAAAATAATTTTCATTATATACCGTTCATATTATTTCTAATTTAAAGTCCATAAACGATGATCGGATTATAATTAGGGCATAATGAACGATTATGCCCTCATATAATGCCCCGGTTGTTATAGATATGTTTATATACACCGTATCCTAGCAATAAACAGTTCATAATACTTTAGTGAGACATAAAAATAGTTAATATAAATGAAAACTTATTTCGTATACTCTAGTGAGACATAAAATCTTCTATGCCGGAAAATGTGCGCACATCATCCCAATATATCGAATATTTAAATTTATTCATTATATTTTTTAGGTTATACGTTCATGACAATGTTCTATTTTCTTAAAATAAATACAGTGTTTATATTTTACTCTTCATTTATTTGGGGCCAATTTTACTTAAATCTCCGGTTAAAAATTTAACTGCCAGTAAAATAAAAACTGCAACGAAATGTCAAGCAACAAATTCTTTATTGCTGTCAATAATTTAATATTGTTTATTTATCTGGAAGTCAAGTTGACATCCACTTACGAATTGCCATCCAGTATCGACGATCTATATGCTGGTCTCTATGGCTGGAAAAGGCGTGACTGTTCACAAAGCATTCTGGAGAGATTTGCGACATTATTACATCGCCAACAATAGCGGTATCGGGTTACTTGTGCTTGTACTGTACAGGCTGCTGTGCCTTGCTGTACCAGGGCTCCTCTCTGCCCCCGGACAAAGGGGCGGAGCGCCTCTAATTGTCATGCCCTGTGCCCTTTTGCAGCCGACAAGCTACTGTCACCACGGCATGGACATGGACATCCACCGATAATTACACACAAGATATATTAGCGGCAGAAAAATACAAGGAATAGGCAGTGGTCGAAGTGGCATTTTTTTTTAGTGGTATGCCTTGTCGAAGTTAAAAGAAATGTACATGTATATATGTGTTCAAACGTTGGGTGGAGTGCTTTTCTAAACAGCAATATTTTAAATATAATAAATTACCTATAAATCGTCACAAATATATTTAACATTAATAACATACACATAAAGAAAATAAACATTGCATATATTATATTATACAGGTGTCTCACAACTCGCGCCCCATACGAAACTGACACTTGCCGACGACAATAGGTTGCCAACAAATAGAAGAAAATAATTTGCGGCTACTTGCATAACGGAGTTACAAGACTTTTTAATCCACCAATCCGGAAAGATATCTTGAGGTGTGATAATATTATTACATAATAAAACTGGTTGCCAGGCTTTAAAAATACTACTAGTGAGTTACAAAATTTGTTTGACTTACTGTAATTTTGACACTTTAGAGTTGACTTTTTACTGTCAACAAATTTAGGTTAGCGAAGGTGTCATCCGAGATCATCATTTATATCGTACAGTACGTTGTAACATCCTTGTCTGGCGAAAATCGATTCGTCCGAAAATAAAATCCGCGAAACAAAATTTGGTTCGAGTATCTCTTGATTTAGCAACCATGTACAGAACTCTCTTCTAGCAGGGTAATCTTCCGGCTGTAGATGCTATACACAAAGTGTAATGATACGGGTGTTGCCGATTATTTTTCAAAATTCGATGTACCGAAGCCCTGGAAATACCTAATTGGCCCGCGACTTCTCTGATACTTCTGGTACCATCTTCCTCAAAGACATTTAAAACAGCTTCTTCGTTCTCAACTGTACGAGGGATTCTGGGAGCACCACCAGTTTCTTTTCGATCTGGCATAACTTGACCGGTCTCATGCGTCCTTGCGATGGCTCTCAATATCACTTTATGATCCACAAGATTTCTATCCGGAAAACGTTCCGAATAGACTCGTGCTGCCTCTCTGGCGTTACGTCCACATTCTCCGAAAATTATAATCATTTCTAAGTAATCAGCGGCTGAATAAGGTAAGAATTTGCGTTTTTTTATTCACCTTGTCAAATTTAAATTTAATTTGACACTGACATTTTTCGAAAACTACAGTCGCCCACACATTTTAAAGAAGATTTGATTTATATAAAACCTTAGTAACGTAAAATTACGGCAAACCCACGTTAAAGGTGTAGGTCTCTGATTGGTCAATTTTAAGTCTTCTTTTCTCGAATATCTTTTAAGCTAGATTTTTTTTTCTTCGAAATTACACATCCGAGTGCAGTCTCATGTTTCCTCATTCGCTCTGGAGCGCGAGTTGAGACAGCCTGTATATTGTATACAAAACATAAATTAAAAAATCTTATAATGAAGACAGATATAAATCCTAGGTAAGTAAAATAGAAAACAGAAAAGTAAATAATAATTGTATAAAAATATACGCAAGTCAGTTTTATTAATATTAATTGATAATAAATGTTAATCTTGAAGACATTACAACAGCATACCGGTATGCAGTATTTTGATATAAATAGGTTTGGAACGTTTAATAAAAAAATTTTTTTTACTGGTATGGCATACCACCGTATACCACCCCAAATCGACCACTGGGAATAGGGAAAATATTTCACCAGACGTGTCGCTTTTACAGAGCTTCATACGTTATTTTTAATTGTTTTAATTTTGAACGACGTTTCGGCCCTGGTTATAGCCATTTTCAATTCAAACGATGTTATAATAAATTTATGATTTAAATGTCATAAGAACAAGAAAACTGATTTGAATTTGTTCGATTGATAATCGTTAATCGAACAATGCGTTGATTAACGTTTCTGTAACCGGATAGTCAAAAATTTGAAATGAATTACATAATAAAAAACCTGATGTGGCCAACACAATACCTTCCGCCATTTACAGCCCGAGTCACAATAAACATTAAGTTAATCCTTATTTTTGGATTAGCGAATTTACTCTAATTTTGACAGTTTATTTCTTAAAATATAGTCTAATCTAATCCAAGTAACTACCTTTTTTAAACCCCTTAACAGTATTAAATCCCAATTACAGAGTGGATTCACATTCACACACATCTATGCCTTAGTGGGATTCGAACCCAGAGCCCCGAGGGCACTCATGACATGAGGCGTTGCTCTAACCATTGCGCCACCGGAACTATAATAAAATGAAGATTAAATTTGAATACCGGGATAGAATAGAATTCACTAATCCAAAAATGAGGATTAGCTTCAATAATTTTATGAATCATTAATTTTTATTAATCTAAATACATACCTACATATTTACTTATGCTGGAAACTGTATTGAATTCCTTTTCTATTGTTCTATTTACTTTCTATTTACTTTCCTTTTTATAACGATACTAATATTATTTTGAAATGATTAGTTCTTTGATAGTAATATTTATCTGTCAGTTATATACATTTGAATAACTGCGTTTTGTTTGTTTAAAGCGTAGGCTCTCGGATTTAAATTATAGATAATTTTATCTATAAAATATATATAAAAAAGTATTAATGCAGATCTATAGATAATTTAATAATCTTTAATTTTTATAATAACAATCTCGAAAAAATAACTATTTTGAGCTTCTAGTAAAATGCCATTTCCGGTTATCCGATTTTCACCAAAATCTAATGGGCTCTTTCCAATACAGAAAAAGTTCGAAATACATGATTTCAAAATTTTCAGAATGATAGCATTTGAGTTAGAGTGGAGGATCCACACACACATACACACAGACATCATGTTATAATTGGATTGTAGGGACCTTAAAACGTGGTCATTTACCAAAATCTCGATATGCGATTTTTCGCACGATCCCTATACCTCCCTTGCCAAGGGTATAGGGAGGTAAAAATTTTTTTTATGATCTTTTTCATGTTTATGAGTTTTTGTTGAGGTAATTCTGCTACACCCTGTATCTAAGAAAGTGAAGAATACTCTATCCAAAATTTATTATCTTCTTTGGGTCTATTTGGCGATTACACAACAAATTTCCTCTTGTCGCTATGGTATTCTTTGATATGTCAGTCACTTGTTAATCCTCATGTTGACAGCACTTGACAGTTCGCACCTCTGAAAGGCCCGGGTATAATTACATGCCCGAACACCCTATTGTGGCCTAAGGACCAGCTTTCGAACACACCCCTAGATACAATGTGTAGCTACCACATACGCAACAATACGTAACAAGCAGGGACGATGTTTATTCAAAAGCGGTACAGATAGGCATAGATAATATTTTTATGCATCATTTACTGAGATATATCCATAAAGTTGGCAATTAAATAATTCGTACAACTTTTTGTTCAATAGCTTTGAAACATAAAAATAGTATTTTTTTCATGCTTACTATACATAGTCTGAAGATATTCATTATCTTACTAGTACAATAATGTTGTTCATTAATTAATTACTTACAACCCAATTTTTTTACTGGATATAAAAGTATATGGCCTCCTTAATATTCAGTTAAAATTTGAAACAGAAACTATTTAAATTAACGTACATAAAGATGAAAAATAACAGAACAGAACAGAAACTATTTAAATTAATGTACATAAAGATGAAAAATAATGTACTACTCTTGCCCTACGGCTTGTCACCCCAATTTCAATACTGGATATAAAAGTATATGGCCTCCTTAATATACAGTTAAAATTTGAAACAGAAACTATTTAAATTAAAGTACATAAAGACTAAAAATAATGTACTACTCTTGCCCTACGGCTTGTCACCCAAATTTTTACCTTCCGTCACCTTTAGGTTATTAGGTATTGTCTTTGGTCAAAAAAATCGGTGGTGAGTTTTTGATGAATAAGCACGTTTTAAGGTCCCTAAAATACGATTTTACTATTTTTACGATGATGTGCGTGTGTGCGTGTGTGTGTGTGTGCGTGAGTGCGCGCGTGTGCGTGTGTGCGTATGTGCGTGCGTGCGTGTGTGCGTATGTGCGTGCGTGCGTGTGTGCGCGCGCGTGCGAGTGTGCGTGTGTGCATGTGTGCGTGTGTGTGTCTGCGTATGTGTGTGTGTGTCAAAATTTTCGTCTGCGATAACTTTAATACTGCAATTCCAAAAATTATAATTCTTTCTTATTCTTCTTCGTTGCATCCATATGAAGAGCTGATTAGATTATGGTTATAATTGGTCAACCGGAAGTGCCGTCATTTGAAGATTTTAACAGTTTTTTTTGAAAAAACGATGTTAAATATCATTTTTTCACATTTTATGTTATTATAAATATTAAAGAACATTGTATTCTCTATACGATTTTTCTGCATTTTTACTTCATATTAAATCGATATAGAGTTATAAAATTATAAAGAAATTAAATTTCATAAATTAGCCAGCTATGCTAGAAACAGCTACTATATTAAGAAAATTCTGATTGAAAGATGTCAGAGTCAAGTGCAATTCACATATTCGTAGTATATTGGTGTTAGGATCTTTTTGCTCGCAATTTTCTGTATGGAATTAGTATAAAATACATACAACTGTCGAAAGATAATGTACATACAATAAATTTAGAATCTTTTGCAAGGAACTTTCTGTATGGATTTTATAGAAAATACATAGGCATTTACGAAAATTCTACCGGTAGATACCGCATACCGACTGTGTTCGAAAACACGAGTGGTAAAAAGTTACCGTGTTCGAAAATTGTTCAGTTACTATCAGATCCATCTACCGGATTCATGAATAATCTAATCTCAAAAAAAGGTAGTGATGCAAAGCGAAGTGTGCGTGGTATAAGTGGAAATGTGTTCAAAGTAGGACTCTGCTCAGTTTGTTAACTACGTCAAATTTCTAACCTGTTTTAAATTTTCAAATTTTTTCATAGGTTAGGATCTACCCTGTTTACCATATGCGTTCTTAAAATATCGATTCCGGTAACTATAACCTGATAAAAAGCTGTTTACTGGTAACAGTTCATCGGTAGAATTTAAAAAAGGATCGAAATTTAAAAAAAATTAAAAATTCTGAAAATTTGTATTTAATTAGTTTGAAGGGTGTAGATTTAAGATTTTAAAACCACAGGTCGATATCTCTCTTCGTGTCCGAGATATTCGTCCTCAAAACTTTGCTCAAAAATGCCCATTTTTGGGTCATATCCCAAAAATGGTCAATTATACACCGCTGGCGATACCACCATTAGATTCTACGAGCAAAATTACATTAGCATAGCAGTTTTCATAATTTTTGAACAACTATTGCAATCTCCAGAAGGAAAAGTCTGAAAATGGCCAAAAATCGCAAAAAATCTAAGGTGTACCCCTTTGGATTTTTTCAGGTTTTGACGATTTTAAAGAATGTTTAATAATAAATGTATCCGTTGGAATATTTTGATGAAAATTGGTATACTTATGGTTTTTGGTACGAGGAATTTACTGGTGAGGTCGTTGAAGGTGTACCACACACCCATTTTTGGGTATGAGGGTGGTGTTGTTTAAAAAAGGGTCGAAATTTTTAAAAAATTTAAAATTCTGAAAATTTGTTTTTAATTAGTTTGAAGGGTGTAGATTTAAGATTTTAAAACCACAGGTCGATATCTCTTTTCGTGTCCGAGATATTCGTCATCAAAACTTTGCTCAAAAATGCCCATTTTTGGGTCATATCCCAAAAATGGTCAATTATACACCGCTGGCGATATCACCATTAGATTCTACGAGCAAAATTACATAAGCATACCAATTTTCATAATTTTTGAACAACTATTGCAATCTCCAGAAGGAAAAGTCTGAAAATGGCCAAAAATCGCAAAAAATCTAAGGTGTACCCCTTTGGATTTTTTCAGTTTTTGACGATTTTAAAGAATGTTTAATAATAAATGTATCCGTCGGAATATTTTGATGAAAATTGGTATACTTATGGTTTTTGGTACGAGGAATTTACTGGTGAGGTCGTTGAAGGTGTACCACACACCTATTTTTGGGTATGAGGGTGGTGTTGTTTAAAAAAGGGTCGAAATTTTTAAAAAAATTAAAATTCTGTAAATTTGTATTTAATTAGTTTGAAGGGTGTAGATTTAAGATTTTAAAACCACAGGTCGATATCTCTTTTCGTGTCCGAGATATTCGTCCTCAAAACTTTGCTCAAAAATGCCCATTTTTGGGTCATATCCCAAAAATGGTCAATTATACACCGCTGGCTATATCACCATTAGATTCTACGAGCAAAATTACATAAGCATACCAATTTTCATAATTTTTGAACAACTATTACAATCTCCAGAAGGAGAAGTCTGAAAATGGCCAAAAATCGCAAAAAATCTAAGGTGTCCCTTTGGATTTTTTCAGTTTTTGACGATTTTAAAGAATGTTTAATAATAAATGTATCCGTTAGAATATTTTGATGAAAATTGGTATACTTATGGTTTTTGGTTCGAGGAATTTACTGGTGAGGTCGTTGAAGGTGTACTGCACACCCATTTTTGGGTATGAGGGTGGTGTGTTTTAAAAAAGGGTCGAAATTTTTTTAAAAATTAAAAATTCTGAAAATTTGTATTTAATTAGATTGAAGGGCGTAGATTAATCTTTTAAAACCACAGGTCGATATCTCTTTTCGTGTCCGAGATATTCGTCCTCAAAACTTTGCTCAAAAATGCCCATTTTTGGGTCATATCCCAAAAATGGTCAATTATACACCGCTGGCGATATCACCATTAGATTCTACGAGCAAAATTACATAAGCATACCAATTTTCATAATTTTTGAACAACTATTGCAATCTCCAGTAGGAAAAGTCTGAAAATGGCCAAAAATCGCAAAAAATCTAAGGTGTACTCCTTTGGATTTTTTCAGTTTTTGACGATTTTAAAGAATGTTTAATAATAAATGTATCCGTCGGAATATTTTGATGAAAATTGATATACTTATGGTTTTTGGTACGAGGAATTTACTGGTGAGGTCGTTGAAGGTGTACCACACACCCATTTTTGGGTATGAGAGTGGTGTTTTTTAAAAAAGGGTCGAAATTTTTAAAAAAATAAAATTCTGAAAATTTGTATTTAATTAATTTGAAGAGTGTAGATTTAAGATTTTAAAACCACAGGTCGATATCTCTTTTCGTGTCCAAAATATTCGTCCTCAAAACTTTGCTCAAAAATACTCATTTTTGGGTCATATCCCAAAAATGGTCAATTATACACCGCTGGCGATATCACCATTAGATTCTACGAGCAAAATTACATAAGCATACCAATTTTCATAATTTTTGAACAACTATTGCAATCTCCAGAAGGAAAAGTCTGAAAATGGCCAAAAATCGCAAAAAATCTAAGGTGTACCCCTTTGGATTTTTTCAGTTTTTGACGATTTTAAAGAATGTTTAATAATAAATGTATCCGTTAGAATATTTTGATGAAAATTGGTATACTTATGGTTTTTGGTACGAGGAATTTATTGGTGAGGTCGTTGAAGGTGTACCAAACACCCATTTTTGGGTATGAGGGTGGTGTGTTTTAAAAAAGGGTCGAAATTTTAAAAAAATTAAAATTCTGACATTTGTATTTAATTAGTTTGAAGAGTGTAGATTTAAGATTTTAAAACCACAGGTCGATATCTCTTTTCGTGTCCAAGATATTCGTCCTCAAAACTGCTCAAAAATACTCATTTTTGGGTCATATCCCAAAAATGGTCAATTATACACCGCTGGCGATATCACCATTAGATTCTACGAGCAAAATTACATAAGCATGCCAATTTTCATAATTTTTGAACAACTATTGCAATCTCCAGAAGGAAAAGTCTGAAAATGGCCAAAAATCGCAAAAAATCTAAGGTGTACCCCTTACGATTTTTTCAGTTTAACGATTTTAAAGAATGTTTAATAATAAATGTATCCGTCGGAATATTTTGATGAAAATTGGTATACTTATTGTTTTTGGTACGAGGAATTTACTGGTGAGGTCGTTGAAGGTGTACCACACACCCATTTTTGGGTATGAGGGTGGTGTTTTTTAAAAAAGGGTCGAAATTTTAAAAAAAATTAAAATTCTGAAAATTTGTATTTAATTAGTTTGAAGAGTGTAGATTTAAGATTTTAAAACCACAGGTTGATATCTCTTTTCGTGTCCGAGATATTCGTCCTCAAAACTTTGCTCAAAAATGCCCATTTTTGGGTCATATCCCAAAAATGGTCAATTATACACCGCTGGCGATATCACCATTAGATTCTACGAGCAAAATTACATAAGCATACCAATTTTCATAATTTTTGAACAACTATTGCAATCTCCAGAAGGAAAAGTCTGAAAATGGCCAAAAATCGCAAAAAATCTAAGGTGTACCCCTTTGGATTTTTTCAGTTTTTGACGATTTTAAAGAATGTTTAATAATAAATGTATCCGTCAGAATATTTTGATGAAAATTGGTATACTTATTGTTTTTAAAAAAGGGTCGAAATTTTTAAAAAATTAAAATTCAGAAAATTTGTATTTAATTAGTTTGAAGAGTGTAGATTTAAGATTTTAAAACCACAGGTCGATATCTCTTTTCTTTTTCGAGGTATTCCATATTTTTTACAAAAAGGTGAATACAGTCTTCCTCTCGGTTATTATTGCAGATACACATATATATTATTGAATTGTGTGAAAAATCGGCAGAATTTTCGCAAATACCTCATATAACTGACGGAAGGTAATGTGCTGGCCACATCAGATTTTTTTACTGGATATAAAAGTATATATATATATATATATATATATATATATATATATATATATATATATATATATATATATATATATATATATATATATATTTTAAACTAGTTGAAAGAAATTTCTCACCATTTGTGCAAGTTTTACAATTTGTTTGTTAGAAGTATTAAGTAAGTTTAGGCTCGTATACTTAATTCCAGAATTACTCAATTTTTGAAACAAATGTCAAGAGTCATGTGTGTTTTAAACAGCTATCGGGACGTACAAAATTATTTACTTTAAAAATTCATATCTCCGACATTATTAGAATTATTTTACTTCAGCACTAATACTAACTACATTCTTCTGTAAGAAGATCCTTAGTAATTAAGACATTTTAGGAGTGTCTAAGGTAGGTATACTAATGAAGAGGAACGTTTTTTAAGGACAAAAAAAGTGTAACTTAAATCTTAAAGGAAGATATATATCATGGGTGATAAGACGTGAAGCTTCACCTTACATACATGTTACTTTACACTTACACTAGAACTAGATACATGTGTATGGTGTCAATATACTTGTCTACTAGTCTAGTAGTCTGGTGATAACATGGAATAGACAATGAGACAACAACCTATTAGAAAATTGAACTGTGAAGCATTTAAATTCAAAGAGATTAATAGTATATTATGTTATGAGGGGCACGGCTAAAATTCGCGGAACCGAGTACTGACATTTTTTACTACTAATACAATGGGCCCGTCCAACTTTTTTTGAAGTTTTTATATGTTACGAAGAATTTAAAAATAGAAGTTCTGTATTTTTGTTTTCTTGAAATTATACTTAATAACGCTTAAAATAATTATTAAAATTTTGGTGCGAAAGTTGTGACGTTAGCGTCACTCCGTCATAAGTAGAGAGAACCGACATACGTTACCATTAATAAAGGTAATATAGTATACAATAAATTTTGAAAGAATAAAAATACGTATCCATTACAAACTGTGATCAAAAATCTTTAGAGCTAATGATAATATTTAAACGAGATAGTTATTATATCATTTCAAAATATATATTTGTTTGATTCACTTACATGAATAGGTATCGGATTAGTGTTAAATGATACATATTATAAATAAATAAAAATCAGGTAAGTAAAATTAATAATTTTTGCTCGTTTTCATAATCAGGTTAATCATTCGCTTTAATTAATGTGACTTTAAGAATTTCTTTAATATAATATTGAAGGCTATTATACTCACCAAGTGCCATTATTATAATTAAAATAGTATTTAAACTATTTTCTATTTATAATTAAATACAACAATGACAGTATTGATTACAATAATCAAAGCATAGTTCATAATAAAAGGTAATCCAATATTTACATTCCTATTTACTAAATGATTACAACAATGACAAGTATTGAGATTACAATAATTAAAACATAAATTATAATATAAATTTATTTAATAAGTAAATTTTCTTTTGATCTTAATAAAAAATTACTCGGATATATTTAATATGTATATGTAAAATATGCATGATCCACTGTATAGTGACATTTTCACAGGGTAACTGAACGACTGTAATGACGCTGACGTCACAACATGGCGATCATTTTACGCTAAAAACTTTAATAACATTGTTATAGATATAAAAATACAAAATATATAGCAATTTTTATTTCGTTTTCATTTATTTATATTCAAAATTTATATGCGACATGTAATTTCTAAAAAGTCGAAGATTGACGTTCGATATCAAATCAAGCAGTTTTGTTTCAACAGTATTTATTAAAGTCATAATTGTGTAAAGAATTGATATTTCAAATCGTGAATTTAGAGTAATGATTTTTAATGACTATCGATACAGTTTAACACAGCACAGCAACAGGGGCGTCACTAGGTACTTTTAACAGGGAGGGCGCAATAGGGCGCACCTTTAGAACGAAATAATTTTTGACAGTCTAATTCTGCATTTAAATTTTTTCATGTTTAAAACATAAAAATATTTCTTCTGGAAGATTTTCAGATGTAATGAAGCGAACACAAATACTTATCTGTTTTTCTGCAGTGATGTCCCGGGGATCATCTACTATTATTGCAAAATAATCACAAGTATTAATTTCCGGAATTATTTTGCGTATTATACATTTTGCACTACTCTCTATAACATGATTTTGTGACGTAGTGAACAATAATGTGCATTTTGAGGTACACTGTAATTCTGGAGAAAAGGATCTAATTTTTTAATAACTAGAGTCTAAAATTGGCCTTATTTGTTGAATTTTTTGTTTCATTATGTCCTTGCAATGGAATAGCCTTAAATAATTTCGTCTCTTTTATAGCCTGAATGGTGCATCATTTTTATTTCTTATAGTACCTTTCTTAAGAGGAAAGGTTACCCCTGTACTAAAATATGAAGCGAAAATTCGATTAATTGTTTCGAACTATTAACATTTTAAAAAACTCAACACACGACACGCATACTTCCGATATTAACATGAATTAAAAAAAAAATATTGAAATCTATTAGTATTTGACTTTGATTTTAATGGGAAATCGAGAAAAGTCCAGTATTAATAGATTTCAATAATTTTTATTTTAAAATGCGGGTTAGTATCGGAAGGATGCTAATTTATTTGAATTTTCGCTTCATATTTTAGAGCAGCGGTAACCTTTCCTCTTCGGCTATAGTCGTAGGTACATAATCGTCTCGCTGCTTATTGCAGATAAATAAGTGCATAATAAAATTCGTAAAAAAATCATATTGATTTTTAATAATTTATTAAAATAAAAACACGGAAAGGGGGCGCAAAATTAAATAGGGAGGGCGCAAGCCCCCTCAGAAATGGTCTATCGACGCCACTGCACAGCAATGCGTGAAATGATTTTGGCAAATCGGCATCCGACATATAGTTCACGAAGAGTTTCGAAAAATATGATTGCTTGTTTCTTCGGAAAAACAGGCCATGTTGCAACTATTGCATTAGAAGATCGAAGGACAGTTAATGCTAACTGGTATACTTCAATTTGTTTTCGCACACACCCCATAGAACGGTCGAGTTTTGACCAGTGAAAACATTGAATTAGCGACTCATTGCCCATATTTGCCTGATTTGTCGCCCAATGACTTCTTATTCCCAAACATCAAAAATAAAAAGCGTGGCGAGCGTTTATCATTAAAATATTGTTGGGTAAGCGGGTAAGGAAAAAAAGAAAAAAGTATAGTTTCTCAACTCTTGTTTAATGAAATTGATGACTTACATAGCCCCTAAAAGGTTACAGATCACAACTACGTTGACATTTAAATATATATATTTCATATTTTATTCTTTAAATATTTATTGGAAGACAGACCCATGGCGAATAACTGTATGAGTACAGCTTTATACATAAAGACTGTTTTACACAGCACAATCTACAATATACTCCGAAAAATAATGTTCAGGCGATGTTACACGACAACATTACACATTTCGATGTGATGCTGATATCCTTAATACTTACAGTTTAGTTATTACATTAGTTAGTGTTTAGTTTAGTTTAGTTAGGTCCTTCAAGATACTATAATCTTTTTACTGATTAGGCAACGGTTCAACTCCATCTAACTTTAGAATTTTTGGTTGCCACAGAACCACACAAAAAGACAACAACAAGAAGCGTCATTTTTTCAATTGGTAATATCGGTATAACCAAATAATCTGAATCTATAAGTGATAAACCATTTTGGACGTATTTTTGGCAGTTGTACAAACAAAAATAACATTTATGTTAAAGGAACAGTAAGATTATTTTACTATTGGGACCTGTAGAATCCGTTGACGGCGCTGTAAGCGCAACTGTCATGGCGGCCAATAGGACATGTCAAATTTATTCTAAATGAGAGTTTTCTGACCCAAAATATTGTTAACTGGTCAACCATAGTTGAGGGGCAACAATTCGTAAATTCAGGTTTAATTATAGTATGACTAGCGAATGAAAGTTAACGTTTAGATTATTTAATAGATGTCGTTTCTTTTGAAAACATTTCCCTATATTTGATTTGAAAGAAAACTGACCCTTATGTATTCCGTTACAGAACATTAGAATTGTACTCAATATCAGGAGGCCTTTAAAATGACCATAGCAACAGGATTCAGGGATGTATTTAAAAAAATTAATACCGCAAATTCTAGTTCGTTCGTCTTAGGTGTAAGCAAACCTCGAGAAGGAATTACTGTTAGAGGAAATTAAAAATTTGAAAATATTTCCCTATATTTGATTTGAAAGGAAACTGACCCTTATGTATTCCGTTACAGAAGATTAGAATTGTACTCAATACCAGGAGGCATTTAAAATGATCTTAGCAACAGGATTCAGGGATGTATTTAAAAAATTTAATACCGCAAATTCTAGTTCGTTCGTCTAAGGTGTAAGCAACCCTCGAGTCGGAATTACTGTTAGAGGAAATTAAAAATAATCCTTTTTCATAGAATTGCCAAACTAAATAATTTAAAGATCAAGATATTTTGTTATAATGAACAGAAACGAAAAATGTTTAAAATATTTTAAACGCACCCCTGTTTTGATATTCAGTTACCCTAGTCGGCCATCTATTTTCAGCCAGACTTAGTAATGTATTACTGTGCTTTCCTAGTCCAGTATTTAAATGAGTTCATGCAAAAATTTCATACCTAAATATTTCGTACAATTCTATTCTTCTTTAGGGTTTCAAAAGGAACCACATCTATAACAGTATACTATATACTCAGGGACTAAAGTGCATATTTTACCCTGCACTTTAGTCCTGTGGTATATGCGCTATTTTTCGCACTCCCGTATCATACGGAACCATATTAGTGTAAAAGAAATTATCTTACAATTTCACAATACACATGTCAAAAATTTTGTTCAAATTTAAACTCAACGCCTGCTCAAAATGTAGTGCAGATACGAATAAATAAATCAAAGTAACTATATAATGTTATGGAAACATCTTGTTTATTTTTACTTTAGTCCCCCAGGGTTTTTTTTCATATTTAATCCCTCTGGAACTGAATTTGAACTTTAGTCCCTGAAATGAATGATTAGAATCGCTCTTTAGTTTCGGGAGTGCGAAAAATAATTTAAACGTCAACTTTCATTCGCTAGTCATACCATACTACGTATGGCGTAACTTGACTTATGGCAATTTTGCCTTGGAACTGCAGACAACGGGGACAAATATAAGTAAAATCAATTAATCTATAAATTTTATGCATCAATACTGTCAATAGTTGTATTAAAACTTCATACATGTAAAATTTTATTATAATCTGTCTTTGTGAAATGCAAAAAGAAGACATATTTATTTATCTGAATAAAGTTTTGCGATATATTTAAATATCTTTTCCATGTTGGTCAGACGATTGACTTTATCTTCTTTGCCAAAAATTACGGAATGTTTTTAATTTTTGCTGTTCTGGTACATCTTTTAACACATTACTGTTTGGTGTATATTATGTTAATTTTCTTTAATTCTTATATTGCGCGAAACAACAATGACTTTTGACGTTTGCGTATTTCATATGCCCTGATTTATTATACTGCGTCTCATTTTGAAACGCAGTATAGTTTTAATTTTCTATGTATATCTTGTTGTTGTCTTCGTCTATGGTTCTGTTTGGTTTAAGTCCAGCCTATTAAATTGATATTTTTAATCAACTACTAATTGTGTTCTAGATAATTTAGTAAATATATTGTGCTATAAATGTTTACAAAATTATATATTGAAAGTACAGGATATATAGAGATATATGTAGATATTTAAAAAACATTATAACAGTGTAAAAAATATGAATTTCGAAACATGAGCCGAATTTAAGACATTGAGATTGGAAAAAATTCGAGAAAATCTTTATGTAAGCTGCTTTATCTTACAAGCATAAAAGGGGAACACTTTACTTTATCGACAAACCATTTTTTCGAATAGCAAAAGCAATAAACAATCGACAAATCAACTTCGACACTTTATATTACAAATGGGGATGTTAGACTTATTGCCATCTACTGAGGTCTGAATTAACCTCTTAAGACAAAGACAACAAGCTCGAAGAGAGAGACAGTTGAGTATTACCACGACCTCTTAGATATAAATTAAAGCAGTATATAAATGTGTTGAATAATTTTGTGTTTCTGTATTATTATTTATTTTAGAACGTATCATCAGTTAACAAATCATTGTTATAACAAAACAAAATAAAACAGAGCAATTGTCAGATCGGATGGTAATAGGCGATTCCACCATTTTTTTAATAATTTTATCTGAACGTATAAGTAAAACTAAGACTGTCGGTGAAAAAATTCCTATTAATAAGCGAGTTATAGTCCTCCGAAATTTGAAAATATATATGTGATGTCACGTATATAAGTTTTTATATCAAACTATTTTCTTCGTGGACCTAAATGTTCTTGAACTATATGCTATTTCTAAATTATATTTATAAAAAATAAATGAATATTATACTGTACAAGTCGACATGATTTATAATTGGAAATGTATTTAAATTATTAAGTTTAATGCAAAATATTTATATTCAAATAAAAACTGTTTGAGAATCGCACTACTGGACTGATAGTCACGCCTCCGCTATTTGAATTTATCTATTTCCATTGGTAGCAGGCTCCGCCCCTTACCTTAGTACTCGTTATACAGCTGTCTCACAACTCGCGCCCCAGAGCGAATGAGGAAACACGAGACTGCACTCGGATGTGTAATTTCGAAGAAAAAAAATCTAGCTTAAAAGATATTCGAGAAAAGACGTCTTAAAATTGACCAACCAGAGACCTACACCTTTAACGTGTGTTTGCCGTAATTTTACGTTACTAGGGTTTTATACAAATCAAATCTTCTTTAAAATGTGTGGGCGACTGTAGTTTTCGAAAAATGTCAGTGTCAAATTAAATTTGACAAGGTGAATAAAAAAGGCAAATTCTTATCATGTATTCAGCCGCTGATTACTTAGAAATGATTATAATTTTCGGAGAATGTGGACGTAACGCCAGAGAGGCAGAACGAGTCTATTCGGAACGTTTTCCGGATAGAAATCTAAATTTGTTGACAGTGAAAAGTCAACTCTAAAGTGTCAAAATTACAGTAAGTCAAGCAAATTTTGTAACTCACTAGTAGTATTTTTAAAACCTAGCAACCAGTTTTATTTTGTAATAATATCATCACACCTCAAGATATCCTTCCGGGATTGGTGGATTAAAAAGTCTTGTAACTCCGTTATGCAAGCAGCCGTAAATTATTTTCTTCTATTTGTTGGCAACCTATTGTCGTCGGCAAGTGTCAGTTTCGTCGGGCGCGTGTTGTGAGACATTCTGTATATGGATTTCATGTGAGTGACGAGCTGCTAAAACAAAAACCCCCTTATTTCCGAAATATTTCAATTATATCATTTTATTTCTTTGTTAATATTCATTATTATGCATATACTTTCACTATTTTTTACTAATTTCTCTTAATTCGATTGAGCTGTAATCCCCTATTCAAAACTATCTCTCTCTTCGAGCTTGTTATCTTCTTCTACAGATACGTAGCACTGGAAGGGAAAATGTGTGTTATATGACGTTAATTTCATGTCGAAATCCTTTGTCGATTTTCGGTGTAACGACTTGTCGAAAAAGTGAGGTATTCTTTTATATCATCATATGTATATAACAATTGCTCTCACATTTAAAAACTTTTCAAAATTCACAACAAACACATAAATTTAAAACAAGTACCGATCAACAACTGCTCAAATAAGTTCCAATTATTTTTGGTGTTACTGACACTCCTTTAGAAATTATTAATTCCACGCCTATGGTAACAAAGAGAAAAGAGAATAAATTTGTATAAAATTTTACTACGGGTAAATTTTGATTAAATCTATGTATAGATATGCAATTATTACTATTTTCAACGTAGGATATGACATTATTATACCCTATGTTACTAATATGAGAACGACGGTTATTTAAATATTAATTGTTCTTACTCTTGCTTGATTGCTTATTACCCATTTCTGGGTGTACCAATCTGCTTCTATTTTATTTTAGTAATAAAAAATTTATATTGGTATATCGGATAATATATCAAACGTTATATTTTAAATTTTAAACTTTAGTTAATGATGTTTATTTTCGAAAATAAATGTCAAATGACTTTGCTAATATTTCTGTCAAGTTTTCGATTATAACTAATGTTTAAAATTTTTATTTTTCAAGCCACATATAATAGCCATGTTCCTTTGGGTTGTGATAGTGATTTTGTGAATCCTGATTCATTTAATCGTGATCCTTTTGAAACAGGATTTAAAAATTATAGCACGAAAACAACACAATCTAGTGTCAAATGTCAATGTCATATGCAGACTAATGCAAACTATCCTATTTTATTTTATATATAATCAAATGTCTAGTGTTATAGTCAGAATTAAAAATGGATTATATTGAAGTAAAAAAATAATGTTCTTGGTAAGGAATATGAAGTATGTTTATTTCAAACAAATCTTTATGTGGTTCATTACACGCTTTTGTAGAAAAATCTTATTTCCCTTGATGCCACAAGCTCCACATTCGTAAATTTCTACGCTCGAAATAGTACATTTTTAATTTGTTCTGAATTGAATCCGTGTGAATTACTCAAAAAGGTTTATTCTGAAGGGAAGGGGGAAGGTTGTCTAGTGATCACAAAATGAGAAAGTGGGGATAACGAATAGGAAACGTAAAAACATTATTCTTCTTAATCGTGATCACTTTTATCATTTAGATTACGAATCATAGCCCGAAGGAACACGGCTAAAATATGGGAAGGTATGCAATTCTATGTGCCGTAGCCAGGTTGCTAAATTGGGTGAAAAGGAGGACCTTCTTTTAAAACATATTCATTTAGAAGGACAAGCAGCATCTTTGAATTTAATCCCGAAGCAAGTATCCAACTAACACATTTCTTGTTTTCGTTTAATCAGCCCTACATGACAGCTGTCATTGTGTAAAGATAAGTAACATATTTTTGCATAAACATTAATAATTATTGAAATAAATAAGTTTCATGGTGTAAAATTATTTCAATAATAAATGAATTTTGTAAAAATTGCTTTTCATTTATATTAAAAAAACACAAAAATCAGTAATAATTCCTCCGTGACTTCTAAAATATTCTTTCACGAAGTGACTAATGTTGTACATTAGTAATTTCAAATAACCATAGTAACAAATATGAGTCGATATTGGATAAAGAATATTTTATTCTCTATACGATTTGACTGCATTTTATACTTCATATTAAATGGATATAGAGTCAAAAAATTATAAAGAAATTAAATTTCATAAAGATGTCAGTGTCAAGTGCAATTGACATAGTATGTTTATGTTATTAATTTTACTAGAAATATAGGATCTTTTGCTAGAAACTTTCTGTATGGAATTTGTATAAAATACATACAACTGCCGGAAGGTAATGTACAAGACATAAAATCTTTTGCAAGGAAGTTCCTGTATGAAATTTGTACAAAATACATAGAACTGAGAAATATTCGTTTTCCGGGAATGGACTGTGTCATATTTTGAGTCAGAGCTCAACGTTTCGCCCGCAGTCATATGGGGCATCTTCAGGAGCAAGAGGGGGATAGTACTGTCTTGAACACGGTTACCCGACGTGTCAACCACGCTAGAGGCCGAGTTTAAGCAACAAGGAGGGAGACTCAGTTTACAAGGTTACCCGACGTTTAAACCACGCTAGAGGCCAAATAAACCAAGTGACTTGGTTTATAAGGTTACCCGACGTGTAAACTGAGTCTCCCTCCTTGTTGCTTAAACTCGGTCTCTAGCGTGGTTGACACGTCGGGTAACCGTGTTCAAGACAGTACTATCCCCCTCTTGCTCCTGAAGATGCCCCATATGACTGCGGGCGAAACGTTGAGCTCTGACTCAAAATATGACACAGTCCATTCCCGGAAAACGAATATTTCTCATGACTCAGACTGTGGAAGCCTACGCAATTATACATAGAACTGACGGAAGGTAATGTGCTGACCACATCAGATTTTTATTTTTTAAACAAAAGTCATTCTCATATACTGTGTGACATACTTGCACAACTATTACTTTTAAAAGCAGACTGCTACACCCAATAATTTTCAAAAACGAAATAATATATTTTTAAATATAGAATGGTATTCTTATTCTTGCTGTCGTTACAAACTGATTAAAAATAATGTACTATAATTTTATGTATTTCCTTTTTGTTAGTAATATAGGGTATGTTTTATCATATAATACGTTGTTTTTTCTAACACCCATCACCTATAACGATTCTTTACAACCGTGCAAGTCGTGCAGGTCCTTTTCGACTAGAATATTTAACACTTAAAATTAAAATAATCATATCGCAGATATTCTATGTACAATGCAACTTATGCAGTTTTTACAGATGCAATAGCTTTGGTAGCACAGCACCAAACATTTGTAAGTATATGTTTAAGTTGGTAGAATAATACTTTCTTCTTATTTCTGTAGCTTCATACCAGAACAACCAATGTTCATTTTTCACCTCAATAAGATTCATTGTGTAATAGGGTCATATAAAAGAATTTTAGTGATACGCGTCTTAAAATTTTTATTACGATAATTACAGTTTTTTGGAGGAAGTGAGTCAATTTTTTCTACTATATGAATATTAAAAGCTCTCCTAAACCAAAGCGAAAAATTCGCGCGGTAGTTACAATTTCGCGTTCATTGCGGCAACGAAATTCGCATGTGCTCTATGCCAAAGCGTTTGTAGTAGCATTTGCGACAATATACTTCACAACATCAGACGATGGAGCGGCACTTTTATTGATTGCTACCGCCTTTAAATCACATACCTATTTATTAATTCATAACTTGTCGACGACAATTTGGAAAAGCGAAAGTTTCGCTATAACTTTAAATTAAACATAAAAGTCGTATGTTGTGTTCGTTTTTATAATATAGCTTTAACACTTTTGAAGTAGTGTAGTATTACTTTAAAATAAACAAAATATCTTATAGCTATTAACATACCTAGGAATGTTATGTATATCATAACTGCCGATGATGTCGGTTTGAAATCCGAGCTCGTAGAGCGAGGATTTTAAGACATCCAAGGCTTGTTATGATTAATAACATCCGTGGTTTGTTCAATAGTTTATCGGTTTCAGAAAATTAAGACATTATTGATAAATACCATTTTTTTAAATTCTCTCATGAATGCTACTTTCAGATTGCTATGGTTAACAGAACAATTATTTTGACATATGTCAATACGACAAATATTCAAATTATGTGTTTTGTTCCACATGTTTATTACTTTAGAATAAAGTAGACCGTATTTAGAACGATAGACGTGCGATAGGCTAACTTTATCCGTATGTATTAATGAAGAGCATTATATTTTAATTTTATTTTATTTTCATTTTGTAAACCGTTGTTGACAAGTCAGTATGGTAATAATATTACCATACAGATACAGTTATTACTTAGTTACCAGCCTGCTTTTGTACATGTACAATGGAATAATATCCTGAAACCGGTAAAAGTATTTTTCATAATACCATACTGTTAAATGTGCTTTAACAGTATTGTATGCTCAACCGATATATGCATCAAAACAGCCACGGCCGTTATTTTTTATAACAGTACAAGTATTAAAAATCATGTGTTCCTAAAAAAATCTCAGCATCATGAAATTGTCATGAAGAGCTGTCACCTGTCAATATGCCATAGAAAATAGAATTTTAAAAAGATATTTTATGTTATTATGAAAAATACTGAACGTCACACGGCTGATATACAAATAACAGACACGGTTGATTATAAAATCTCGGCTGTCGCCTCGATTTTACAACATTCAACCTCATCTGTTATTTGCTACATATCAGCCTTATGACGTTAATAACTATAACATACCTAGGAATGTTATGCACATCATAACTGCCGCAGATGTCAGTTTAAGGTCCGAGCTCGTAGAGCGAGGATTTTAAGACATCTAAGGCTTGTTATGATTAATAACATCCGTGGTTTGTTCAATAGTTTATCGGTTTCAGAAAATTAAGACATTATTGATAAATATAATTTTTTGAAATTCTCTCATTAATGCTACTTTCAGATTGCTATGGTTAACAGAACAATTATTTTGACATATGTCAATATGATAAATATTCAAATTATGTGCTTTATTCCTCATGTTTATTACTTTAGAATAAAGTAGTCCGTATTTAGAACGATGGGCTAACGTTATCTGTATGTATTAATGAAGAGCATTATATTATCATTTTAATTTACTTTCATTCTGTAGACCGTTGTTGACAAGTCAGTACGGTAATAATATTACTATACAGATACAGTTATTACTTAGTTACCAGTCTACTTTTGTACATGCAAACAATGGAATAATATCCTGAAACCGGTAAATTACTATTAAAGTCTCAAAGTGCGTCTAATAGGGTATTCTCCGAGTACTACCAATATTAAAAATTTATTAAAAATATTAGTGTTGATATGTAAACAACAGGGAAAAAACAAAAAATCATATTATAACATAATTGTTACAAAAGATATAAAGCATTTAAATTTTGCTGATGTACTAGATGACCTTCCAATGGGAGACCAGTTGAAATCCCTACTCCATGTTCGAATGATACAAGACGCCGCATGAACCACTAATAGTACACGGCTGGTACTGTACAACTAGTACGTCACTACCACGTGACACAACAAAATCAAATTTTAAAAATTAATATCTCGCTTATTAAAGGAATTTTTAACTCGGGTTTTCGCATGTACTCTTAGATATAACTGTTCTTTCAGAACAATAAATAAAAAAAATATGAGAGAATACCCTATTATGAAAACGGCCCTAAGTTGATTACATTTAAATTTGACTTTGGTATAGTAACTTGATTGATAAAATAACTTATACGATTGCACCAATTGAACCAATATCAGATTATTATAATCAATAATATCTTGAAGTGTTTTAGTGCTATTTAACATTGGTTGTTTATGCATGAAACCACAGATTTCTTTAAATAAATATGACTCGAAGCTCAAAAGAAATATGTACAAAATTAAACTTGCAATTTTCAAAATGTTTTTTTTTTCTTATTGCGTATGTTTTGTGATGCATGATTACATTGCTTATTTAGTTTTGTCTGTAATACATAACTAATATAATTGATATATTTTTTTGGTAGATATGTTGTCTAATTGAAAATATGTTTAACAATTTTTTTAACAAGTTATTATTCTAGATTTTGAACTATCTTTTCCAAATTTTATTCTGGTAAGAAATAATTAGTATAAATACTGTCTATAGTTCATGTAAATATTTCATTTTTAGCTAAGATATGCTTTAGATTTTTTATGCAAATCTTTATGTGATGTATTTGAATTTATTAATAAATTATAATTTAATCCTAAAGCTCGGTTTAAACGGTCATAAATTTATAAGTTTATATTTTATAGAAGATTCGATATGGAAGTGATAAAATAAAAAAAAAAATTAAATTAAAAATATTTATTGATAGCAAATGTAACATTTTTTTATTGATATGTTTCATTAATAATATTAATTCTTCTTCTTTTTCTTTACCTTGTTTGTTAATAAATTTATCACCGTTTGATACGACCTTTACAAAATCTGTAACAAATAAAATATTAAATTAAATTTTAAAAACATTTAATAAATAAATAAATATGTAAATAACTCAGTAGTTAGAGTTCTCGGCTAACCACGCGTTTAACTAATCAATGAACTAAAGAATAAATTATTACATTACAATAGTCCGGTAACTAGTTTAGTTAATCGCCGGTTTATAGTCGTGAACTAATAATGATAATATCAGTTAATACGCTTATAAAACCTTTGTTTAGTATAGTTCACAAACATTTTTTGGACTTTTTAATCTCAACGATACAGAAAATTACAAATGTAGTGCATACTGATCATATTTATCATTATAATGTAAAACGGTATACCTATCAAAGACTACGTTTACACGTATGAGAAAAATTTACTTTGACTTGACTTTCAAAAGGCGACTTATGAAAAGCCAATTTAATGGTGCGTTTACACATAAGGGTCAAATCTACTTGAATTTACGTTTGTTACTTGTCCTTCACTCAACTTTGACTTTGACAGCAAAGTAAAGTTTGGTTATAATACGTGTGATATAAGTTACCTATTTAACTATTATCATATAATCATAATTAAGAATAAATTATTTATAGAAAAAAGGGATAGTAAACTACAGTTACTAAATTTGAGCACGATATTTTTAAATAATATACTGTGCAACAACAATATTGGATGCGAAATAGATTAAAAAATAATCGTATAAAATATTTTAAAATTTGTGAAAATTTTAAATTCAGGTATAAAACACAAAATTGTGTAATTAAATATCCAATTACTAGAAATTTGTAGATGAAAACTAGATGTCACTGTTAGTAAAGTAAAGTATGTTTCGTTCGTTGGATCACACGACTTTTTAAAAGTCACTTATATAAGTCAAGTCTATTCTATTTTGGACTTGACTTTAGGAAGAAAAGTAATAGGCGAGAGTGTTTACACAACGGCAAAAGTCGCCTTTTGAAAGTCAAAGTCAAGTCAAAGTACTTTTTTGCTATACGTGTAAACATAGTCAAAGTGTGTATATTTTCAGTGTTATCAGTTTTTATTCAAAACGAGGCGATTCGGGCAAGAATCTATTTAAAACATTGAAAAAGCAAACTTAAATATAACACCTCAAAACAATAAAAATTATACTCTGATCCATTTAAGCCATTCAGCAGATGGCGCTGACATCAGCGCTAGTTTCAAACAGCTGTAATTAAATTCGATAAACGTGTGTCTGGTCTCCAATTTCAGCCAATCAGAGAGCTCAAGACTATGTCCTATTCTCTACAATACTGCATGGCTTAAATGGAACAAGATACAGAAGATTTTTGTCAAGAAAAAAATATATAAATGATTACCTGATTTTTATTTTGGAAATAGTCATCCGAATACCATTCGTGGTTAAATTTTATCCAGGAAAAATTTTCCGATTGCTTTATTCGAGCCTGTTGCCAATTTATCTCGTGACACTGATACAAAATCACTCGTTTGACAACTCGTAATTTTTTTGTCAATGCCACTCAATAAATTGCTAGGCAACCAGCTCTCGTAACAATCTGCAAAATTTTCCGGCAAAAAATTAGCACTTATGATATTATATATGAGAAAAATCTTCCAATTTTTATTGTGTTTTGTGGTATTATATTTAAGATTGCTTTTTTTGTTTTAAATACATTCCTGTCCGAATCGACTCGTTTTTAATAAAAACTGATTACACTGAAAATATACACACGTTGACAGATATGTAAACAATATGTTTTTAAAACGTCAAAAAATTTCGCTTATCAAAACTCACTTGTAAAAATACGACATCTTATTGGCTTAATGGGGGCGAAAATTTTTTGTGAAGATGAAATTAAACTTAAACGTTTTCGTTATTGTAGTCGAAATTGCAGGGATTATAGACGTCGAAGAAATGTCTTGAACTAAACTATAACTAGGTAGAATCCTGAATTTGGACTGGTGTATAAATTTATAAGTAAAATAATCAAGTAAAAATTTATATAATAAAAGCGTATCTGATTATGAACTATACACTGTTCCATTTAAGCCATTCAGTAGATGAAACTGGCATCAGCGCAAACTTGAAGTAGCCGAAATTACATTGGATAAACTTGTCTCTTGTCTCCAATTTCAGCCAATCAAAGAGGTCAAAACTATTCCCTATGCTCTGCAATACTGAATGGCTTAAATGGAACAGAGCATAGGTATGTATTTTATTTTTTCTTCAAGCGTATTAAAATATTCATATTATGCTACTGTACACACACTATAGAAGATATTCATTGTCTTACTAGTACAAAAAAATTGTTATTGTTGTACTAGTAAAAAAATGTTAGTGTGTTATATTGAAAATTGTTGGACAGTTGTATCGTTTTTGTTTTGTAGTGTACACAGCCAGCTTTGGCTGAAATTGCAAACACTACAATTAAAAAATTCCAAAAAAAAAATGTCAAAAAAAATGTCAAAAAAATGTCAAAAAAATCTTTGAAACACTTGAAGAAAAAATAGTATATGTCATTCGGAGTAGAACGCCCTTTTTGTGGTTTATCCAGCTTGCCTAGCCTCGGATAGCGCCTCGGCCGCAATAGCTGGGTTCAACAAAAAAAGACCGCTTTCTACTCCTAATAACATAAAATACTATTTGTTATAGGTTTGCCATTTGTGATTTTCTGTATTGTTATTGTTGTCCTAATATTAAGACTTAAAAAGTAAAAGAAATGAATGAAACTATATTTATTTGTATTGTAATAAAAATTAAATATTATTTTAATACTTTTTTGTGGTCTGAGCCAAGAAAAATATGTATATGCTAGTTTTTAGTCAATTTTTTTGTTTGCCAATTCTTTTTAAAACTTCTTTAAAATTATATGAACTGGTAACATGCCCTCAATATAATATAGTTAAATTCCAGTGCCTCTCCAACTGTTTCAACAAAATTGCGGGCTAAACTTTTTATAAATTTTGTTTGAAAATTGTTACAAATTAAAAAAATCTTGGCTCATTAAATTTTCTGTATCTTCTTCTTATTCCATGGTGTTATATTGAACTTTCTTGATCTTAAAGTACCTCCAAGCCCCGTATCCCGTCACTGTTGCTAAAACTGCCAAAGCCAACGTGGACCCTACAGCCACTGGCGCAGTTTCGTCTCTTGCCCCTCTGACTTTGTCACACCCAAATTCAGGGCTGAAGCTTGCTGATTTGTACATGAAAGGCTGAAGCTGAATCTATGAGAAATCAAATTGTTAACTATTCAATATCAAGGATGTTTCTTGAATTATTGGAAAAGTGACGAAAGAGAAATAAAAAAGTTATGTACTTGTCTTAGCAGAAGCGTTCCACTTAATCCTGGAATAGTAACTGAATCAGGGTCAGGACCTAATTCAATGTCTCGTTCTGCGCAACTGAAACTTCGTCCTACTGGTGTGGGAAATTGGTTTTGGTCGATCGACAAACGGAAAGTTGAACCTGTAACAATAAAGACATTATTGAAAATGATTTAGGAATCAATCATAATTTAAGCTAGGCCGCTTCATCAAATAGAAAAAACAAACATACTACACAGACATATTCCCGTATAGTTCGGTAAATAGACATCTGTCCCAATATTTCGCTACACAAAAATATTAACAATTTCATGTTTCAGCTATCTGTCCAACAAACCAATAGATAGATTGCGTGTCTCAAATTTGTACGAGGGATGCTCTGTTAATAGTTTTTTTGAATTTTTTATATGTTACGAAGAATTTAAAAATAGAAATTCCGTATTTTTTGTTTTCTTTATATTACGCATAATAACGCCTAAAATAATTGTTAAAGTTTTGGCGCGAATGTTCTGACGTTAGCGTCACTCCGTCATAAGTAGAGAGAACCGACATACGTTACCATTAAAATGGTAAGATTCCTCAATTGTTGCTAGAATAAAAATACGTATCCATTAAAAACTGATCAAAAATCTTTAGAGTTAATAGTAATAAAGTATATCATTTCAAAATATATATTTGTTTGATTTACTTACATGAATAGGTATAGGAGTAGTGTTAAATGTTAATTTATATTGGTATACCTTTTATAATACATAAATAAAAATCAGGTAAGTAAAAATAATAATATTTGCTCGTTTTCATAATCAAGTTAATTATGCGCTTTAATGAATATGTCTGTAAGACTTTCTTTAATATACTACTGACGGTTATCATACTCACCACGTGTCATTATTATAATTAAAATAGTATTTAAACTATTTTCTATTTATAATTATATACAACAATAACAGTATTGATTACAATAATCAAAACATAGTTCATAATAAAAGGTAATCCAGCATTTACATTCCTATTTACTAAATGATTACAACAATAACAAGTATTGAGATTACAATAATTAAAACATAAATTATAATATAAATTTCTTTAATAAGTAAATTTTCTTTTGATCTTAATAAAAAATTACTCCGATTTATTAAATATGTGCATGTTAGAGTATGTGTAAAGCCTATGGCGAATTTATGAGCAAAATATGCATGGTCCACTCTATAGTGACATTTCCACAGGGAAACTGGACGACTGTAGTGACACTGACGTCACAACATGGCGACCATTTTACGCTAAAAACTTTAATTACATTATTATCGGTATAAAAATACAATTAATATAGCAATTATTGTTTCGTTTTCATTTATTTATATTCAAAATTCATATGCGACATGTAATTTTTAAAAAGTCGAAATCTTGGACGCCCATTGGCTAGAAACAATTACAAAAATTGAATGTCGCATTAGTTGACATTCGTTACCCACAATTGTCAAACGTTCCGATTTCCTTGTGAAACGTAGTTCATTTTGTAAGTTAAGTAGTTTTGCATTTTTAATTCAGTTAAAATGAGCATTCTGCGAACAGCCTTTAGAGCTATGATTTTCTATGGCTATAAAAGACAGGATACCAGCAAAGCCATGAAAATTTGATAGCAGCTTTTGCGATACTACCCCTTCATTATACGCTGTTAGTCATTGGTTCCGCGAATTTCGACGATGAGGAGAGCTGCTAGAAGACGAAGCAAGACCTGCGGATGCTGCCTGGGGCCCGATTCTTGAAAGCATGCGAAATTTTCCGCACGCGACAAAATTCGTGTGGTTAGTTTCATGCACGAACAGTACTGTACGTATGAGTGGTATTCTTGAATACCAAACGAAACTCGGCTGAAGCCTACGCATACGATTCTCGAAAGCAAGCGAACGTAGTATGTAGCAGCCAATCTAAACGAAACATTTATACCACGTGAATGCTTAATCATATAATTGTTTTTTAACTGTCACTGTCAACCTGCCAACCAAAGCTATCAGCCGTAGTTGTCAACGACGCTGTCATAAGTGTTGTAATTTTAATATTCAAAGTTTATTATTATTTACATAATATATTTGATATAGTAGGTATTATTTTTCTTAGTTTACAGTATATACGTACATAATATGGCAATATTAATATGCAAGTGTTATGTAATAATACTCTAATTTTGCTAACCATTTCAGATTTGGAATGCAAAGCTCGTTAAGAGGCACCTAAAATTCCTTTCTAACAATCCATTGCATCGTTCTATTAATGCACGAGCATACATTTGTCGAAGATTATAACGATACTCAAGAGTATGGAGATTCTAGATTTATAATTGGCGTCCCCGTAGTTATATAAAAACATAATTTGATTTATATCATCTAAGTACTGATATACCAAACACAAGTAACAGTGACAGACACAGTTTCGTGTGCGAATGATACTTTCAAGTTATTCATACACATGCGATGTAATTGCGCACGGAATATTCGCCTACGACCACACGATTTCGTTTCAAGAATAACAATATGCAGTTCGCATGCGCATCTCTCCCACTTACGTATGCGAAAAATTTCAAGAATCGGGCCCCTGTTCAGAAAATGTTGATCGTGTGGCAAGCTTGATTCAGTCCAATCGAAATATTACTTGTAGGGAGATTCAGGAGGAAGTGAAGATTGGATCCTCGGCGGTGAATATCATTTTGCATAAACATCTTGGGGTAAGAAAGCTAGCAAGCCGTTGGATACCGCATTTGCTCTCAGAAAGTCAAAAACAGGATCGAGTAGACTGGTGTAAATTTATGTTGCAAAAATTTGACGAAGGAGCTTCCAAACACGTGGCATACATTGTAACAGGTGACGAATCTTAGGTATACAGTTACGACCCTGAAACTAAACAGCAGTCTAGTGTTTGGGTATTCGAAAATGAAGACTTGCCCACAAAAGTAATTCGTGGCAGAAACGTCAATAAGAAAATGATTGCTGTTTTTTTCTGCCGAAGTGGTCATGCTGCTGTTATTTCACTTGAAGATCGCAGAACTGTTGATTCTGAATGGTACTGCGAAGTAGCTTAACCACAGATGTTTGCAAAATTACAAACAGGTCGCCAAAGGACCGGTTTGCGTAACATCTTAGTCCATCATGACAACGCATCCCTCCACACTGCTGCCAGAACATTGGATTTTTTTGAAAGATTCGGGAGTTCAATTGGTAACTCATCCTCCGTATAGCCCAGATCTGGCGTTGTGCGATTTTTTTTTGTTTCCAACTGTTAAAAAAATGATGCGAGGTAAAAGATTTTCCAGCGCAGTTGCAGTAATTACAGAATTTCAAATAATTTTTGAGAACCTTTCAGAAAATGAATTTTCCGAATGTTTTAAAAAGTGGTTTCAAAGACTGCACAAGTGTATTATGTCTGAATGGAGAATATTTTGAAAAACAATAAAGATTTTTTGTTTAAAAATGCAACGGTTTTTTAATAACTAACAATTTTCAGCGCAACCCCCATATAACATCTTTCGACACTTTGCTGGCAATTTTAACATGGTATAACTTAAAACAATTATTTTTATTATATCCAGTGGCATGTAGATTAGACTTTATTTAATTATAAAATTTTGAGTGTTAAATTTTTCTCAAAACTTTTATTACATACGTTAGTCTCATATAGGCAAAATAGATTCCTGGTATTGAGCAAAAAAGACCTTAGAATTATGACAAATATCCTTTCTGGTCATTGTCCTTGTAAAATTGCATTGCTCATCAAAATAAATTATTAATAGTTTTACTCTATCTTGATTTGGTTAAATCAACCTCAATTTGCATTGCAAATTTCGTTCAGTTTTTAATTGAATATTGCCATTTGCCCTCTTTATCTTTCTATCTACTATCTCTGTCTTCCTGCGGGTGTTAAATTTATCAAAATAATTAGCGAAATAACGGGTCGAAAGCCAAGTTTTTCATCAAATATCCGAGCTAGTCCCTTAAGGGAATTGTCGGCAGTAAAGCGTTAACAGTTACGAAGTTAACGCGTCACTCCTGATAGCAAGAGAGAAAATAAACTGAAACGGACCTGGTGGTGGTGTTTTTGTTTAGTTGTTTTGTTTCAAGGCACTCTAAATAATTGCACAAGGAAATATCACACGCGGAACAATTGGTGATGTAGATGTATGGGAATGAGACAGGTAAAACAAGACGCAAAACTGAGGAAAAAAATTCCAGAAGAATTTTTTTAGATCCACTGTCTTTATAAAATGATTAGACGACGAAATTTACTATACAGGATATCTCACAACTCGTGCCCCAGACGAAACTGACACTTGCCGACGACAATAGGTTGCCAACAAATAGAAGAAAATAATTCGCGGCTGCTTGCATAACGGAGTTACAAGACTTTTTAATCCACCAATCCCGGAAGGATATCTTGAGGTGCGATGATATTATTACAAAATAAAACTGGTTGCTAGGTTTTAAAAATACTACTAGTGAGTTACAAAATTTGTTTGACTTACTGTAATTTTGACATTTTAGTGTTGACTTTTCACTGTCAACAAATTTAGGTTAGCGAAGGTGTCATCCGAGATCATCATTTATATCGTACAGTGCAACGTATTGTAGCAGCTGTGTAAAATGTTATTGTCATTTGATCTGGCATAACTTGACCGGTTTCATGCGTCCTTGCGATGGCTCTCAATCCACAAGTTTTCTATCCGAAAAACGTTCCGAATAGACTCGTGCTGCCTCTCTGGCGTTACGTCCACATTCTCCGAAAATTATAATCATTTCTAAGTAATCAGCGGCTGAATACATGGTAAAAATTTGCCTTTTTTTATTCACCTTGTCAAATTTAATTTGACACTGACTTTTTTCGAAAACTACAGTCGCCCACACATTTTAAAGAAGATTTGATTTGTATGAAACCCTAGTAACGTAAAATTATGGCAAATACAAGTTAAAGGTGTAGGTCTCTGGTCAATTTTAAGACGTCTTTTCTCGAATATCTTTTAAGCTAGATTTTTTTTCTTCGAAATTACACATCCGAGTGCAGTTTCGTGTTCCCTCATTCGCTCTGGGGCGCGAGTTGTGAGATAGCCTGTATACTATCTACTGATAACTGTCTCTAAACAGATCTACGTCGTCCAAAACATTATAAACCATTTACATCTTAAAATCACATTACATAGCCATCAAGAAAACCGTCTCTACAATTTTATTTCTTTCCCAATTCTTTCGGTCGTGTAGAAAAACGTTTTCCTTTTTTATATCCTGTGAAAAAGCAACAGTTTGGTCAAGTATAATCTGATTATCCTGTCCCTTTTATTGACGCAAGGCTGGACATTATGCAGGACCAGTAAAGGAATTTCCACGAATATTAAAACTGTTAATAGGGAATTTCCTGCCGGGAAAGGATAATTTTGAAGGGAATCAGGAAGGGAAAATGAAGGATGATGAAAGCTATTAGCGAGGTTAATAAGGGGATTA
Source organism: Harpalus rubripes (assembly GCA_963082715.1). Taxonomy (NCBI): domain Eukaryota; kingdom Metazoa; phylum Arthropoda; class Insecta; order Coleoptera; family Carabidae; genus Harpalus; species Harpalus rubripes. Next base: position 73,180,304 of record OY720452.1, on the reverse strand, counting down.
CTGTGGCACATTTTTCAAATACGCAAATATGTAATCTTAATCGTTAGGATTGTAAGGGGCTGTCCTTAAATTACGTAACGCAAAATTAGGCAATTGTTGATACCCCCCCCTTGTAACGCACCCGTAACGCAAACATGAACCCCCCCCATATGTTACGTAACGCAGTACTTGACCCCCCCATTTTTTTTTACTAGATATAAAAGTATATGGCCTCCTTAATATTCAGTTAAAATTTGAAACAAAAACTGTTTAAATTAATGTACATAAATATGAAAAATAACAGAACAGAACAGAAAATATTTAAATTAATGTACATAAAGATGAAAAATAATGTACTACTCTTGCCTATGGCTTGTCACCCCAATTTCTTTACTGGATATAAAAGTATATGGCCTCCTTAATATTCAGTTTAAATTTGAAACAGAAACTATTTAAATTAATGTACATAAAGATGAAAAATAATGTACTACTCTTGGCCTACGGCATGTCACCCCAATTTCTTTACTGGATATAAAAGTACATGGCCTCCTTAATATTCAGTTAAAATTTGAAACAGAAACTATTTAAATTAATGTATATAGATGAAAAATAACAGAACAGAACAGAAACTATTTAAATTAAAGTACATAAAGATGAAAAATAATGTACTACTCTTGGCCTACGGCTTGTCATCCCAATTTTAATACTGGATATAAAAGTATATGGCCTCCTTAATATTCAGTTAAAATTAAAGCATATGCATTTGCATATGCTTTTAGCAAACTATTGAAAAGTTTTTCCTTATCAACACTACTTGAATTCATGATTTAATATGAATTACATTGCACGAATGAAAGACCACTGGCCCGAATTTGAACTGTGCCCGACATCTGTTGATTGTTATTGAAAACAAACGACTGCCTGCATATACGAATTAGCACCGCGAAATTTGAATGTTTCAAAAATATTAAAGCAAGTTTAGCAATTTTTTTATATTTTATCGTTACGTAACGCACACATTAACCCTTTCCCACCCCCTCGTAACACTTCGTAACGCTACTCTTGACCCCCCCCCCTTGAAGCGTTACGTAATTTAAGGACAGCCCCTAACGTAATTATTTACTGTATCGTTAAAAAACAAGTTACATACTTAAGTAACTTCCTTTTTACAAGGTTAACTAGGTTTAATCCTGCCTTAAATGATTTTTGCTGATGCTCGTTTTATGTTTATGAGCTTCAGTGAGTTTGTATTGTTGAATTTTATCACTGACCTATAATTTATTTAAATTATGAATGCCTTTACGGTTATATATTATGTATATCTGTAATCGAAAAAATAATTATTTCTTAAGTGTCCATATTGTAAATTCCAATGTTTCTAATTTTCTGAAGTTCCTGAGGATGTTCCTGGTAGGATATAAACGTTGAAGCAAATAATAAAATAATTACATGACTGCATCCCACATGCAGTCAAGAAACTGCTTTTCTACATCTTATTCGTAAATAACTGTTTATTGTTTACTTACTTTGTGAGGCAACGGTGTGATAATGGTGTAATTCTGCAGTTTTACTGGCACTGACTACAAGGGTTATTTTGTCCACGTACCATCTTTCGCCTCCTGGTGTCTGAAATATAAAAGAAATATTTTCAGGCATACATTATACACAAAGTATCATCTAAAGTACTTTTTTATATTCTGCGTTCATAATGAAGTCATTACGATACGCAATTGTGTATCGTAATGACCTTCATTTCGATACGCAATTTTTTGTTTTAGACGGTTGGTACTATATGACGTTTCTTTAACCCATTTTATCTAATTTATTTTTAGTTAATTGACAATTCATTTTAATAATATAATGTCGAAATTATTATTATTATTTTTTATTTAGGGAAGATTATTTACATAAAAATGTAGAAATGGTTACAAATATAATCGCAAATTGAGTAAGTAAATGTTATTGTAGAAGGCGCAAAATATAAAAAATAGTATAAAGAACTCATTTTATAAGACTTTCTTTCGCACTTGTCAATTAGAAAACTCGCTAACGCTCGTTTTCTAAATTTTGACGCGTGCGAAAAAAACATGTCTTATAAAACACGTTCTTTAAAATATACTATTAAGATAAAGAAACATTCATTTAATATTGTGATTTATTATTATTATTATTATTATTATTATTATTATTATTATTATTATTATTATTATTATTAAGAATATTTATCAAATGTACAGTGTGTTTAAAAAAATTCCTAACTCGGAGTAGGCTATGAACAGAGAAACGTGTGTTTGATCATTATTCAATTCAAAAGTTAAGTTGTCAAAATTAATTTTGAAATGTAATTTTAAAGAGAAGACAATAAAGAAGGATACAGTTGACATTCGCCGTTTTCTAATTTGTTTCCATTTCTAAAATAAGATGCAAGAAGAAAAGCTTTGACTTCTTTATAAAACATTTTTGACAATATCTTATGTCAAATTCACATTTAATTAATTGACGTACGTTTCTTTGTACATAGCTTACTCCAAGTTAGGAACACACTGTATATGAAATTATAAAAAATAACATTTATGTCAATGTCACTGGTAGTACATTCAGGCATCCCCTGGGCAACAATTCCAATGCCGGCAACAGCTAATCTTTCTACGACACTCACGGCAGGGTTTAAATCAATGCGAAAAATTCAAAGAACTTAATTCCATTTTGAAAAATGTATTTTTACCTTCCGTCACCTTTAGGTAAGGAAGGTATTGTCTTTGGTCAAAAAATTCGATGATGAGTTTTTAATCAATAAGCACGTTTTAGGGTCCCTAGAATACGAATTTACTATTTTTACGATGATGTCTGTATGTGTGTGTGTGTGTGTGTGTGTGGATGTGTGTGTGGATGTGTGAGTGTGTGGATGTGTGAGTGTGTGGATGTGTGTGTGTGTGTAACAAAATTTTCGTCTGCGATAACTCTAATACTACAGTTACAAAAATTATAATTTTTTCGTGTACTTCTTCGTTACATTCATATGAAGAGCTGATTAGATTTTGGTTACAATTGGTCAACCGGAAGTACCATCATTTGAAGATTTTAACAGTTTTTCTTGAAAAAACTATGTTAAATATAATTTTTTCACATTTGATGTTATTATAAATATTAAAGAATATTTTATTCTCTATACGATTTGACTGCATTTTATACTTAATATTAAATGGATATAGAGTTAAAAAATTATAAAGAAATTAAATTTCATAAAGTAGCCATAGCTATGGAAACAGCTACTATATTAAGAAAATTCTGATTGAAAGATGTCAGTGTCAAGTGAAATTGACATAGTGTGTTTGTCTTATAATTTTTACTGGAAATATAGGATCTTTTGCTTTCTGTATGTAATTTGTATAAAATACATACAACTGCTTTAAGGTAATGTACAAGAAATAATAATAATAATAATAATAATAATAATAATAATAATAATAATAATAATAATAATAATAATAATAATAATAATTAATCTTTTATTTCTGCAGATACATTACACTGTATATAGAAAACGTCACAAAATAATAATTTTCTGTATGAAATTTGCATAAAATACATGCAACTGCCGGAAGGTAATATACAAGAAATAGAATATTTAATTTAGCAAGGAACTTTCCGTATGAAATTTGTACAAAATACATAGAACTGACGGAAGGTAATGTGCTGGCCACATCAGATTTTTTATAATGTTTTTATTCGCCTATGTATGCTCGAAATATATATTCGTATACCGGATGGCGTTCGAGATCCGTTACATAGGTATTTAACAGGGGAAAACAGTTTATCCTTGCGCGTTGCTTCCTAAATTATTTTAAAAAAATCATGGCTTATTACCCATTAGTGGGCTAATACTCTTAGGCCCAATTGCATAAACACATTGGAAAATACCCCTTGTCAAAATTAACAACATGATTAAAGTTACAATATTTATGCAACTGTGCCATAATGGCCTATGAAATTCTTTTCAAAATTCGCTATTCTTCAAATTTGGTACTTCCCTGAAAACTAAGTTAATAATAACTGTTAGTTATGAATCGCCGGCTACAATGCCTCTGTCAAATCCTTTATTCTTATCAATAAAACTTTCTTCCCTCCCCCGCGGAGTTGCAAATCGAATAATCCTGCAGTCATAGGAAAACAGCCCCAGGGTGTTCGCTTTTCATCTCCCGTTTTAGAAACACCTTCGCACCATCTGTCTCTGTCTGGCCAACTCTCTTGACAATCTGTCATTTCTGTCTACGACAGGATCAGCGCGCGACAATCCTTCGGGAGTACAGGATAGAAGGTCGCATGGGATAACGTGCGAAAGGAATACCAATAACGATTGGAATTCCACGGAGATAAATAGATAAGTAGATGCAGGAAGAACAGGTGGAGAGGAATTTTAAATTGGCCAGATAAAACTAGGTATTGAGCAGCGTTACATTCTTGAATTTGTGAAATAACGTGTCGCTAAAGCTTTCGGGAAAAAATTGAATAGGCGATACTGTAGTTTAAGGAAAGTAAAGTGATAGCCCTATTTTGTTGTGACCAATAAAAATAAATGTAAAGCCTGTCATTTTCAGGAAAATGGACCACTAGTTCTATATTACACATGAATATTAAACCTTAAGCTATGTTAATTATTGTATAATTAAGCAAGTTTAGTATACTTTCTTTAAACCACAATAAAAGAATCTGGTGTGGCCAATACAATACATCCCGCCATTTACAACCCGAGTCACAAAAAATAAAATAAATAAATATATCATCACGGCTTATTACCCATTGCTAGGTGTGCCAATCTGCATTGTACACAGATATCGGTAATGATGAAATATTTGCACCGTGCGGGCGCTTACCAGGCGTCACCTCACGGGCACTCATTGCTGGCGTGGAGAATGCACCACAGGGGTCAATTTTGTGTCATTTAAAATTGGAAATATTTGGTGTCGGTCGGGATCGAACCCGGTTTCCCAGGTTCGCGACCTGACAATCAGGCACGTGGCCACAAAAATATTAAGTTAATCCTTATTTTTGGATTACCGAATTTTACTCTAATTTTGACAGTTTATTTCCTAAAATATAGTCTAATCTAATCCAAGTAGCTACCTTTATTTTAAACTTCTCAACAAGATTAAATCCCAATAACAGAGGGGGTTCACATTCACATACATCCATGCCTTAGTGGGGTTCGAACACAGAGCCCCGAGGGCACTCATGACATGAGGCGTTGGTCTAACCATTGCGCCACCGGAGCTATAATAAAATGAAGATTAAATTTTAAATTTTGGGATAGAATAGAATTCACTAATCCAAAAATGAGGATTAGCTTAAACATTTTATCTACATATTTACTTATGCTGGAAACTGTATTGAATTCCTTATCTATTCTTCCATTTACTTTTTTCTTTTTAAAACGTTATTAATATTATTTTGAAATGATTAGTTCTTTGATAGTGACAGTGACATTAATCTGTCAGTTACATACATTTGAATAACTGCGTTTTGTTTGTTTAAAACGTAGGCTCTGGAATTTAAATTATACATAGTTTTATAAATTTATCCATAAAATATTTAGAAAAAGTATTAATGCAAATCTATAGAAAATTTAATAATCTTTCATTTTTATAATAATATTAATCTCAAAAAAATAACATTTAAAGATATTTTTCGAAGAAAAACTATTTTGAGTTTCTAGTAAAGTGCCATTTCCGATTATCCGATTTTCACCTATATCTAACGGGCTCTTTCCATTACAGAAAAAGTTCGAAATACAAGGTTTCAAAATTTTCTGAATGATAGTATTTGAGTTAGAGTGGAGGATCCACACATACACACACCTACACACACACAGACACACACACAGACACACACACACACACACACACACACACACACACACACACACACATACACACATGCAAACAGATATCATCGTGAAAATGTTAAAATTGGATTCTAGGGACCTTAAGACGTGGTCATTTACCAAAATCTCGATATGCAATTTTTAGCACGATCTCTATAGGGCGAGAGCAGACACGTGAGCATCCTTGAAGTGCTTGGAATCAGCTGATATGTGTGCGCGTGTCAGTTTGACTTGAACAATGTCACTTTGACAAGAGCAATGTTTTGACTTATTTTAATTTTGAACTGCTAAAATGTTACTATTTTTAAGTTCATGTGTTTTACTGCCTGAAATTTGTAAAATATTAACAATTTAACAGTTCAAAATCAAAATAAGTCAAAACATTGGTCTTGTCAAATTGACATTGCTTTTGTCAAAGTGACACGCGCACACAAATCAGCTGATTCCAAGCACTTCAAGGTCGCTCGAGTCACGTGTCTGCTCGCGCCCTATACTTCCCTTACCAAGGGTAGCGCGAGGTGAAAATCATTTATGGAGTTCGATGTGATTTATCTAAAAATTCGTGGCTCCGGGGGAAAATTCTCCTTTCTTACAAAGAAAGGCCAGTTCGACCCTGATTATTATCCTTCCCATATATTTCTATCTAAATCCAAATACATACATTACTTTTGTCCCGTCCGCAAGCGAGAATATGCACTCAAAAATTAGAGAAAATATACGCTGAAATATAATGTATGTATTCATTTATATATAATACTGAGTTTCAGCTCGCAGCAATTTATGTTTTATATAAACTTTTATTTCGCTTTATACACATTTGAAATTCAAACACAATTACAAAAACCTCTGCTTTGCTTATCCGAAAATCCTGAAACTGAAACCGTTTTCATGTCTGTTTGTTAATTTATGTAAATTCCTATATTATTCCGCTATAATCCTTTCATTTGGAGTTTTTCGCGTTGTAATTTTCCATAGCAGCAAAAGTGTCAAAAAAGGATGATAGATGAAAATATGAACCGCATTTAGTTGAATCTTACCTTAGCAAAGATCCATTCAAGTCGATACCCGGGCCATGAAATCGCCATAGTTTCTGTGTCTTCGTATTTACAGTCGCCTTCGACCATCGCTTTGTCTGGGATAAAAGCGCTCAGCTGTTCTTCTCCGATGTTGGTACGATATCGAATCTGGAATAAAATAAAAATAAATAAATAAGTACACTACCTCGTGATTTATTCTATTTTAGTTTAGACATCTATAGAGAGGAAATGTATCTTGGAAGGCTGCTGTTTTATTTTTAAGCGAAAAACTGAATCTGAATAGTATTCTTGAAAAATTTATCTTTCGAAAATAAAGCGACGGTTTTCAAAATACCGTTTAAATTATGGGTATATTTGAGGGGATCCCCACAAGAATTTATTGAAGTTTCCGGTTTCTGGCGTCTTATATATGTATATATATATATATATATATACAGGGTGTTATATTTTAATGGACCCAGCAAATATCTCGCTTATTTATTAAGTTGGCAATTTTTTTCATATAACATGATTTATACAGGAACATGTAAGCTACTTGATGACGGATGTACATTCCTGATACCACTTCCGGTTTATGAGTAATTAATATCTACTTTGAAATTTTAAATGGAACATACTATATTTTTTTACAAATTTGAAAAGTGCATCAAATTTGCTTTACAATTATGTAAAATAATCCATTTGTTACATTATTAAAAATTAAAATGGCGGGCACTTTTTTATACACCTAATTGGAAAGAGAATAGTGAGCCATGACTGTGGCTTGTGTTCCTTATTCTTATTTTCTGTATTATTATGACAAAAACATATTATTTAGTTTAATAATAATAGTTACAATTGTTTTAGTTAATTATTTTATTTCAAGCCAGAGTCATGGCTCACTATTCTCTTTCCAATTAGGTGTATAAAAAAGTGCCCGCCATTTTAATTTTTAATAATGTAACATATGGATTATTTTACATGATTGTAAAGCAAATTTGATGCACTTTTCAAATTTGTAAAAAAATATGGTATGTTCCATTTGAAATTTCAAAGTAGATATTAATTACTCATAAACCGGAAGTGGTATCAGGAATGTACATCCGTCATCAAGTAGCTTACATGTTCCTGTATAAATCATGTTATATGAAAAAAAATGCCAACTTAATAGATAAGCAAGATATTTGCTGGGTCCATTAAAATATAACACCCTGTATATATATATATATATATATATATATATATATATATATATATATATATATATATATATATATATATAAAGAGTATCCCAATAGGTACGATATGTTTTTAAAATTAATAAAATACAAAATATCTGTGACAAAAGCAAATCTTTTCTTTATTTTCTAGTACAACTTATGAGAATTATGCTTTGAATAACACATTATTCAAATGTCCACCTCGGCTTCGTTTGCAGGATTGAATTCGGTGAACCCAATTTTCGGTAACTTTTTGCAATAAATCAGGTGTAATTTCATCAATGCAGCGTTCGATGTTCAATTTCAAAGCGTCAATAGTTCGAGGTTTGTTGGCATAGACCAACGATTTTAAATAACCCCACAAGAAGAAGTCCAAAGGTATTAAATCACAACTTCTTGGAGGCCAATTAAGAGTTCCATTTCTGGAGATAACAAATTCACCAAACTTTTCTCTCAATAACTTCATAGTGCCATTGACAACATGTGATGTTTCGCCACACCAAAGAGTAACTTTTGCTAGAATTGTGAATCTGTAGTGGATTATTTTCACACCAAAAACGACTATTGTGTTTGTTAACAAAACCACCAGAAATGGGCTTCATCTGAAAAGATAAGTTTTTTGGAAAAATCAGGATCAACTTTAAGTTGCTCTAGAGCCCAATCAGCAAACACACGACGCTTATGATGGTCAAGTGGCTTCAGTTCTTGGGTCAACACAATCTTATAAGGATGCAAATCCAAATCTTTTCTCAAAATACGCCAAGTTGTCATCCCTGAAAGGCCAAGTTCTTGAGAACGTCGATTAATGGACCGATTTGCATCTTCTGTAACACTGGCACGTACAGCAGCAATATTCTCTTGGTTTCTTGCGTTTCGTTGTCTTACAGATGTTCTGGTATTTCTTAATAAATTTTGTCTGTTTGCACGCATATTTATGTTGGAAAGATTTTTGGTGATATTTTGTTATTTAAGATTGGAATGATTGTAATAAATACACTAAATATTTAGACAACGGACAGAATTAAAAAGCACAAATCGCTGACACCAACCAAATAATTCTACTAAAAATTCTTTTAATGAAAATTGTCAAATATTTTTATAAAAAAATAATGTAAATTAAAGCCTCAACAGAGAAAATAGTATAAAACACACGTCATAGAAGGTAATTCAAGTACTCGTTCATTCTTCCACTCGCCGCTGCGCGCTCGTGAGCGAATCTGTAACTCGTGCTAGAATACATTGCCTTCTGTAACTTATGTTTTAATATAATATTATTACTTTCATTTTTATTTGTATACGAAAAGTACTTTTTACGCACTAGAATATTTTCGTAAATTTGTCTCTTTGAAAAATGTACAGATCGAAAATAAAACGAGTTCTCAAAAAAAGTGACTTAAAAAATCTGATGTGGCCAACACAACACCTCCCGCCATGGTTCTATTTCCTATTTTCTCTTTAAAACGTTACTGTTATTAATTTAAAATGATTAGTTCTTTGACAGTGACGTTTATCTGTCAGTTAGATACATTTGAGATATGTACTGTGTAACCAAGGAGTTGTGTTTGTTTGAAGCGTAGGCTCCGGGATTTAAATTATAGATAATTTTATAAATTTATCTATAAAATATATAGAAAAAGTATTAATGCATAATTTTTATAATAACAGAAATCTTGAAAAAAATTACATTTAAATGTATTTTTCTTAGAAAAACTTTTTGAGCTTCAAGTAAGGTACCATTTCCGGTTATCCAATTTACACCATAATGTAATAGCTTCTTCCCATATTAGAATAAGGTAGAAATACAAGGTTTCAAAATATTCTGAATGATAATATTTGAGTTAGAGTGGAGGATCCACACACACGCACAGACACACACACACACACACACACACACACACACATACACACACATACACAGACATACATACATACACACACACACACACACACACACACACACACACACACACACACACACACATACAGACATCATCGTGAAAATGTTAAAATTGGATTCTAAGGACCTTAAAACGTGGTCATTTACCAAAATCTCGATATGCGATATTTAGCACGATCCCTATATCTCTCTTACGGGTTAAATCTTAGACTATAACATTTAATAATTAGTTTCCCAAATTATGCTAATGTTTCCGGTAGCAGATTCGAACCATATTCATATTCCACCTGTCTCCCACGCTTTGAGCGAAGTTGTGACCTATGCTATTTGTCGTGGGCGTATAGTAAAGGTCGTTGCATCACCCACGCAGTGCCCGATGATTACTTTGCATTTTGTCGGGGTGGAGTATAAACATAAAGTTGTTCATAGTACATCCACCCCCTATGCGAGGGAATGGAATAAACTACTTTTTAAAGTAGACAAATGCATACCAAGCATAAAAAGTTGACAGCATTTTTATATGTTACAAGTGGGCGGGAAAAATATTCGGGGGTGGTTAACACGCGAAATATTTTTAAATAAATACATTAAAAGGTAAAAATAGAAGCGTGGGTGGTTTGTTTGGCAAAAAATATAATCTGTACAAAGAAAGGTTAAATTATTATTTGAAATATAAACAAATTTTGTTCAATGGGTCATAAAAAATTGAATGTCAATCTCAAAATCATTGTATAGTTATCACATACAGAATCAAGACAAGACTACCGCGCTACTTTGTGGTGGGTACCAGGGCAAGAAGGAGTTCTAGGTAATGAATAAGCAAATGAGCTCGCTAAAAAAGATCCAAATTACCGTTTTACAGATCTGAATCTTTTTGTGGACTCTTGAAAAGACATATGAAGAAGGAAATAAAAAACTGAGAGGAGTAAACCACAAAATCAAATTAGAGAGACATTCCGGGCCTTAGTTAATAGAAAAAAAACATTTCACCCTCGTCATCAAATACCAAAGAGCTATTAGCTTTTAGAAAAAATCTGATGTGGCCAGCACATTACCTTCCGTCAGTTCTATGTATTTTGTACAAATTTCATACAGAAAGTTCCTTGCAAAAGATTTTATTTTTTGTACATTACTTTCCGACAGTTGTATGTATTTTATACAAATTCCATACAGAAAATTTCTAGCAAAAGATCCTATATTTCCAGTAAAATTATAAGACAAACATACTATGTCAATTGCACTTGACACTGACATCTTTCAATCATAATTTTCTTAATATAGTAGCTGTTTATAATTTTTTAACTCTATATCCTTTTAATATGAAGTATAAAATGCAGTCAAATCGTATAGAGAATAAAATATTCTTTAATATTTATAATAATGTTAAAAAATTATATTTAACATTGTTTTTTCAAGAAAAACTTAAAATCTTCAAATGTGGGTATATCCGGTTGACCAATTATAACCAAAATTTAATCAGCTCTTCATATGGATGTAACGAAGAGAAATACGAAAGAATTGTAATTTTTGAAATTGTAGTATTAGAGTTATCGCAGGGCAAATTTTTGTCACACACACACACACACACACACACACCCACGCACGCACGCACACACACACACACACACACACACACAAAAACACACACACACACACATGCACACACATACACACATACATATATACATATACATATATACATACATACATACATACACACACACACGCGCACACACACACACACACATATATATATATATATATATATATATATATATATATATATATATATACATACACACATACACAAACACACATACATACATACATACAGACATCATCGTTAAAATAGTAAAATCGTATTCTAGGGGCCCTAAAACGTGCTTATTGATTAAAAACTTATCACCGAATTTTTTGACCAAAGACAATACCTTCCTTACCTATAGGTGACGGAAGGTAAAAAGGGCCTTACAACTATGACAGTTATCTTTACTGGTCATTGTCCTCTGAAATACCATCTACTTAAGAACAATGTAAAATGTAACTGAAAACAGTATCTGGTGACTCTGCGAAGTGGATGAAGAAACTTTGGAACACATTGTATTTGAATGACCGTAAGGAGACTTGTCTATTTAGGTAATCGCTTAAAGCCGTCATATAAAGTAGTAATAATAGTAAGACAAGACACAAAGAGTCAGGAGACAAAAAATAATTAAGACAAAGTAGAGACAAGCAAGACAAAAAACAGACAAAGAGGAAAATAGAATGGAATGAGAACGGATAAAAATACAAGGAAAGAAAGTGATAGGTCTTAGTGTCAGACAATACAGTAATACAATATTTATAATTCATAAGAATACATTTAAAAATAGCCGATATTTTCTATATTATAAATAGGACTTAATGCGTTTGCATCACGTAAAATTAGATTAGAAAATACGAGAATAACAAGTTCAGCTATCGATTGGTTCCGTACAAGTATAATTAGATCAGTTGTGTAGGTAGATAATTGTGTACGTGCGACCGGTACTCGTACGAAAATACAACCCTCAATGAAAGTTTCGCGAGGGTGAAATGATTGCTAACACGATCAACTACAACAATAACTATCGGAGAGAGTAAAAATAGACATCGCCGTGATGAATTAGTCAATCGGAATAAATTTACCACACTTATATGCGTAGGTGGACAAGCGGACAAGTAATTTCACTTAAAGTTGGTTGAAGCACAACAATCATTAGTAAGAATATACAGTACACAATTTTATCATTGCTGTCAATAATTAGATTATGGTCGGTTGCAGAAAAGGTTATCAGTTTTTACCTCTCGCTAGCCTAAGGAGGTATAGGGATCGTGCTAAAAGTCGCATATCGAGATTTTGGTAAATGAGCACGTTTTAAGATCCCTATAATCCAATTTTCACGATGATGTCTGTGTGTATGCGTGCATGTGTGTATGCGTGTGTGGATCCTCCACTCTAACTCAAATACTGCCCTTTAGAAAATTTTGAAAACTTGTATTTCGACCTTTTTCTAATATGGAAAGAGCCCATTAGATTTTGGTGTAAATCGGATAACCGGAAATGGCACTTTACTAGAAGCTCAAAATAGTTTTTCTTCACAAAATACCTTTAAATGTTATTTTTTCAGATTAATGTTATTATAAAAATTAAAGATTATTAAATTTTCTACAGATCTGCATTAATACTTTTTCTACGTATTTTATGAATAAAATTATCTATAATTTAAATCCCGGAGCCTACGCTTTAACCAAACAAAACGCAGTTATTCAAATGTATGTAACTGACAGATATATGTCACTATCAAAGAACTAATCATTTCAAAATAATATTGGTAACGTTTTAAAAAGAAAAAAGTAAATAGAACATAGAAAAGGAATTCAATACAGTTTCCAGCATAAGTAAATATGTAGGTATGAATTTTAGATTAATAAAAATTAACGATTCACATAAAAGTTTAAACTAATCCTCATTTTTGGATTAATGAATTCTATTCTATCCCTGTATTTAAAATTTAATCTTCATTTTATTATAGCTCCGGTGGCTCAATGGTTAGATCAACGCCTCATAAGTCATGAGTGCGCTCAGGGCTCTGGGTTCGAATCCCTCTAAGGCATGGATGTGTGTGAATGTGAACCTACTCTGTAATTGGGATTTAATCCTGTTGAGGAGTTTAAAAAAAGGTAGTTACTTGGATTAGATTAGACTATATTTTAAGAAATAGACTGTAAAAATTAGAGTAAAATTCGCTAATCCAAAAATAAGGATTAACTTAATCTTTTTCGTGACTTGGGCTGTAAATGGCGGGAAGTATTGTGTTGGCCACACCAGATTTTTTGATTAGTTAACGAACCATCAAAATGAACAAATTCGAATTAGTTTACTAATATTTTGTAAAGAAGAAATCTGGAGTACGAAACGAGACGAGAATCGAGAAATTTTTCGTCTCGACAGATTTACTAAGTGGCAGTGCCGGCTTAACGGGGAGTGGCGGGGCGGAGCTTTTGGGGTCTATAGATACGTAAAGGGTGGTATACCGAGCAGAGCATGTTCTTAAATTATTTTAAATAAAAATAATAATTAAAGTAAATTTAAGAACCAGGGGAAAAAGGTCTAGCAAAATGAGATGATTGGTACTTATAGATTGAAGGTGGGCGCTTTTAAATAGTATGTGTAAAGGAGACAAAACGGTAACGATCCTAAGATACAGGCCTCAGAAATTGTAAGACAAGATCTAAAAAGGTTGACGACCCAAGCGTCAGTGTATAAAAAGATGAACGTTCGACAGCGATATGCGCAAATTATAACTTGGTCAGCCGATTTCTGTTCAGTACTCGTATTGAACAGAAATATGTTAAGCTAAGAGCGGTGTCAGTGGCTATCTGATGAGATTCCGTAACTCAGTAGTTAATTTTTAGCAACTGATTAAAAATTTAACCAATGTTGACAATATAACAAACAATTGGATATAATTTTTAACCAATTGCTAAAAATTAACCACTGAATTACACATTTAATAAAACCACCAAACGACGCAAAATGTTTGGACGAGTGACTGATGTAGCGAAAAAGCTTCGACTGCAAAGTCATGAAACTGGTTAAGATTTTTCCTGCAAACATTTGAAATTTTCTATTAACCAACGTTTCATAACTAATTCCAATAACTTGTCATTGAATTTCAAAAATATATGGGAGTTCACGGACTTTCATAATTTCTACCTATAGTCTATTCCACGAGACCTTTCATTAAACCAGGACTTCGAACCGGAACTGAATCGAAAACCGTAAACCGGCAAAAATAACGGAGAAATTCTGTTAGGTTCCACATAAGTTGAAACTTGATCAATCTGTGGTTATAATCATTTTCAGGAATGATCAATCTGAGTTTCGAAATAAGATTGATACACTTTGTCATTCCAAAAGCATTAGATGGGGTTTCAAACTTTAAAATTCGCATAATGAAAAAACAAAATTTGTTGAGAAAAGCCGTTTTTAAAAATTAGCCCCGGGCGGCAAAATGTCTTAAGTCGGTACTGCTGTTGGATGGCTTTACGCTGTCGGGACTTTTAGGTTGGTAAATTTCTGCTACCGGGACTGGATCCACTGCCTTTTGGAAAACTTAACTAGAAACTTATATTCAAAAGATTTGCAAATTCTACCACAGCTGGTTAAGTAACAGTGGAAAAGAAAAAAAAAAAAAAAAAAAAAAAATAACAGAACTCTCCCCTTCCTTGATGTTCTGGTTAATCGTAAACCCAACGGACAGTTAGGGCACGCTGTTTATAGAAAACCCACCCACACTGATAGGTATCTCAATTTTAATTCTCACCACCATCCCTCGCAGAAACTCTCAGTAGTCAACGCTCTCGTACATCGTGCCATTAAAATCTCTGAACCTGATTTCCTACAGCAGGAGCTTGATCACATCAGACATAGTTTAATCCAGAACAACTATGACGTAAAATTAATCAACAATGTAATTCATAGACAATTAAATCCTTTACCCAAAAAACCTGTGGATACCTCGTTCGAAACATTTGCATCTATCCCTTACATTAAAGGTTTCTCGGACAAAATAGGTAGAATTCTCAATAAAAACAATATTAAGGTCTTTTTTAAACCTCCACAAAAGATCTCAGAAATACTCCCCCAAACTAAAGATAAGCGCGAACCCTTGTCGTCACCCGGTGTTTATAGTATTCCTTGTTCTTGCGGCACAGTATACATAGGTGAAACAGGAAGGAGTGTTCACACTAGATTGTCAGAACACAAACGCTGTCTGCATAATGGTATGGTATTAACATCTGCGGTCGCAGAACACCAACACAACACAGGACATAACATCTTATTTGAAAATTCCCGCATTTTAGCTCCTGTCCCTGAGTTTTACAGACGTAAATACAGGGAAACTTTAGAAATATGGAAACATCCGAATAACATCAATCGAGATGATGGCTATTTCTTGAGCCACATGTGGAAACCGGTGATTCTCGGAACACGACACGCCCAATCTACCATTACGAACTCGATTACCATTGGTCCTCATTAGCTCTGCTCATTACCGTATCTTTAGATTAGTATATAACCGTCTTCTCGGCCTTCCTTCGTCACTTGGTTTATTTGGCCTCTAGCGTGGTTTACACGTCGGGTAACCTTGTAAACTGAGTCTCCCTTCTTGTTGCTTAAACTCGGCCTCTAGCGTGGTTGACACGTCGGGTAACCGTGTTTAAGACAGTACTATCCCCCTTGCTCCTGAAGATGCCCCATATGACTGCGGGCGAAACGTTGAGCTCTGACTCAAAATATGACACAGTCCATTCCCGGAAAACGAATATTTCTCATGACTCAGACTGTGGAAGCCTACGCAATTATTTAACAGTGGTTTATCTGTTTTTGACGTCTTATCTCTATTATGCCACAGAAGTTTGACATATTTTTTGGGAGTATTGCACTATGAACGGACATCCCAAAGTAAATAACTACTATTGTTGTTATTGTTATCTTACCTCTACGATGGCGTCCATAGTGAGAAGAATACACGTGGTGCCTGTGTTTGTAATGACCCTGTATATCGGCTGACTTCTTTGTGTGACTGGTACATCTGTGGATACCGGCTCCGGCGTGGAAGTCATATACTTGGTGATCCGCGGTTTCCTGGTGGTATTGTGGATGGAAAGGCCCCAGGCTGTCTCCGTGGTGCACAGCCAACCTAGAGCACACAAAAATAATGCCGTTAGAAAAAGGAGAACTGAAATGATTGTGACAATAGAAAGAACACGAATAAGTATACAATTCAATATACAGATATATTTTAATCTGCTGTGAATTTTCCGTATGAAAATGAACAATGAAAAGTATAATTTGGTATCCTTTTTATGCCTATCAGTCAATGGCTCTTGATCGTGTACATCGAAAATTTTTAAAATTTATGTCATTCAAGCTAGATGGTGTGTATCCGGAAAGAGGAGTTGATCAAAATAGCTTAATTGAACGTCATTGTATACCATCTTTATTGGACAGAAGAGAAGCATCCAGTTCAAGGTTTTTGTGGATGCTAATACACAATAAAATTGATGCACCATATTTATTATCCTGCATTCCCTTCCAGATTCCTAGGTTTGCTTCCAGATATTCGAGGACATTCTACCTGGCCAAAACCCGTACGAATATTCTTCAGCGTTCACCAGTACATATCATGTGCCGTAATGCTGAAGTATACTATGAAGACATTTTTCACGTGTAACACTACCGAAAGAATGTATTCTATTATAAATTTTGCTATATATATTCAGTTTTGTATTTAATCGTATTGTTCATGGATGGCTCTATATTCATATTTATTTATTTATGTAATTCATATATTTAATTACTTATATTTGTTCTTTGTCCTGTAATTGGTTTTTTTGTAAACTGTTGGGCAATAAATTTATTATTATTATTATTATTATTATTATTATTATTATTATTATTATTATTATTATAATTCAAGCATTTGAAATGAAATATATAAGATTACTGAGTGCAACACTAAGAAATAGAAAAAGAAATTAAATGAGAAATATTCGTTTTCCGGGAATGGACTGTGTCATATTTTGAGTCAGAGCTCAACGTTTCGCCCGCAGTCGTATGGGGCATCTTCAGGAGCAAGGGGGATAATACTGTCTTAAACAAGGTTACCCGACGTGTCAACCACGCTAGAAGCCGAGTTTAAGCAACAAGAGGGGGAGACTCAGTTAACAAGGTTACCCGAAGTGTAAACCACGCTAAAGGCCAAATAAACCAATGCCTCTAGCGTGGTTTACACGTCGGGAAACTTTAGAAATATGGAAACATCCTAATAACATCAGTCGGGATAATGGCTATTTCTTGAGCCACATGTGGAAACCGGTGATTCTCGGAACACGACACGCCCAATCTACCCTTACGAACTCGATTCCCATTGGTCCTCATTAGCTTTGCTCATCTACCATATCTTTAGATTAGTATATAACTGTCTTCTCTGCATTCCTTTCGTCACTTGGTTTATTTGGCCTCTAGCGTGGTTTACACTCCCGGTAACCTTGTAAACTGAGTCACAATGAAAAGTATAATTCAAGCATTTGAAATGAAATATATAAGATTACTGAGTGCAACACTAAGAAATAGAAAAAGAAATTAAATGAGAAATATTCGTTTTCCGGGAATGGACTGTGTCATATTTTGAGTCAGAGCTCAACGTTTCGCCCGCAGTCGTATGGGGCATCTTCAGGAGCAAGGGGGATAATACTGTCTTAAACAAGGTTACCCGACGTGTCAACCACGCTAGAAGCCGAGTTTAAGCAACAAGAGGGGGAGACTCAGTTAACAAGGTTACCCGAAGTGTAAACCACGCTAAAGGCCAAATAAACCAAGGCCTCTAGCGTGGTTGACACGTCGGGTAACCTTGTTTAAGACAGTATTATCCCCCTTGCTCCTGAATATGCCCCATAAGACTGCGGGCGAAACGTTGAGCTCTGACTCAAAATATGACAGTCCATTCCCGGAAAACGAATATTTCTCATGACTCAGACTGTGGAAGCCTACGCAATTATTTCAAGAAATTAAATGTTTAGAGAACAACTACAATATGCTCGAAACTCCAGAAGGATCTGGTCTAGTTTCTAGGACGTTCAGGATATAAATTCGCAAATATATCACAAACATTTCTCAAACTATAACCCGTATCAAGTACCCATTCGAATTTTTTTCTTATTTAGTAAACATCTTTAAGACGTTTATTTGAAAACCTATGTTGCCTTTTATCTGGAACGATGCACTATATGTAACTAGTAACCATAGTAATACAATAATGTTGCATCTTAGCTGAAACTTACGGTATATTATTCTGTAGTGTAAACTGAAGGACTCTAGATGACCCATTTATTTTAATTAAAATTGTCAATTAATTCTATGTCACTAATTAGAACATAATTAAACAAATAAATTATTAGATTTAATTAACTCCTAAAATTCTCATGAGATATACTCCATTTCCACATACATATTCTCTTGAGATGTAGGTTGGTAATTACTCCTACACTAAAATATCGTCTCTTGTCGCTCAAGAGTTATAACATCTGATAATATAAATTGAAAACACAATAAAATGAATACTAGTATAATATACGAAGGTTGTCTGTAAAGTTTTGAAAGGTACCCCTGAAAGTTTCATCCGTTTTGGACGCCCAGATATTGTTTTAAATCGTTTTTGTTAGTGGATGTCAGAATTTATGTAAAATTGTGCCGTGATTAAAATCTTGCATTTAAAAGGCAATACAAAAGCCAATTTGGGCGCTGTTTACAGGGACTGCACTCCATCATTTGCTGCTGTGAAAAGATGGGCAACTGAATTTAAACGTGGTCGTAGTAACAACTGCGACCACCACCGATAGCATTAAAAAGTTCACCAAATACTGGATGACCATCGAATCAAAATTAGATAGATAGCCGAAGCTTTGGGCATATCGAAGCGACCATGAGACAGGTGACTAGGCTTTGGGTGTTGCAACTGCTTAGTGATGCACGCGAGGCGAGACGAGACGAGAAATATAAAATATCGATCTCGTCTCGTTTTTGTATCTGCAATCTCGATCTCACTCTCGTTCTCGCACATTTTTTTGGGTCTCGTCTCGTTCTCGCGCGAGAGTCTCGCTGTAAAAATAAGCGCTTGCGCACTACGTATTTACTTCGGTATTTACGTATCAGTTGAACTACAAAAGACAAGTTCGCACCAATCGTTCCGTGTATTTACAGTCGTATAACTATAATAAAGAGACGAAACACTAAATTCTAGTCACCAAATTATTTCAATACGAACATCTGTTAATACATTCTGTCATTAATAAAACTAATTAAACATTAAAAAAAATATTTTTTGTAACTAAAAGTTTCTACACTTTATCATTAACTATATGCCACTATTTCAGTAAGATTTACTTATAAAAAAGCGCTACACTGGGAACCCTCTGGCAACCAATCACTCCGCTTCACTCCGTGTTGGCTCCTATCGACGCTTAATATAAGATCCTTTACTTTTGAAATGTTGGAGAAAAACTAGTTCTATTATATGCAAAACCGATTTAGTCTTTATTTTGCATTTCCTCGTTCTGCGACCGATATCATTCGATTCTAGACTCAAAAAATATAGTCAATTCATATAATTTTCACATTCACCTGTTCTATGTACGAATTACCGTTGACTCCACTTCCTGTACGGTGCATTTTTCATGGAATTTATGAATCAAAGCTATAAGGTTACAAATACTTTTGATTGCGAGACTCTCGCGAGAATCTCGCGAGATTTCTCGCTTCTCACAGTTGATATATCGATCTCGCCTCAAATTTTAAATTGCAATCTCGCTCTCGTTCTCGTCTAGATAATGCAACGAGACGAGACGAGATGCGAGAGTACTCTCGCCTCGTCGTGCATCACTACAACTGCTTACTTTGGACCAAAAAATACAGTTGAATGAACATTTGGATGCACGATCCACCTCCACCACTATACTTTTGGGGATAAAGGAAGAATCAAAACATTGGTGAACCTGTTCCGAAGAACAGAGGTCATTCTAAGGATTTTTTTCCACTGCACATGTAGGAAATAAATCGTTGTAGGTTCATAATATTTTGGGGCAAGATCTTTGTTTAACTCAATTCAAGTTGGATTATGACGAAATACTAGAACATCCATAAATATAAAAGTTGCAAAAACTGACGCTTCCAGAGTTAGTTAAGTTCCAACTAAAATTTTCGCGCGGATTTTGGCTGCCAAAGACTTATAAGTACCAGCAATGCTCTAAAAATTGTGTCTCGTGATAGCTTGCAGGTAGATTTGAAAAATGCGTTTTTGTATATTTATTACAACATGCCTTCTCTGTCAGAGTAAGATCCCCGATGAGCTATAATGATTTGGTTAAATAAGCGCGAGTACAGAGTCAAGGCAACCTCTAAAGCCAAACAACAAAAGTGGTACAATGGTATTTTTGCTGAGACCAATGCCAATGATGAGGATGAGGAAGCGAAGACTCTGTAGATAAGGCTGAGGGAAAAGCTGGCACAAAGAAATTTTAATGTTTATATAGGATCTGATCTTCAACTGTTTCCCAGAAAAACGAAAAATCGAAGACTAACTGACAAAGATAGTGATCGAACAAAATTTTATATATGCCAGTAAATATTGGCCAAGGCTGCTACAACATTTAAATTAGTACAATTATTTGATTTTTTTTAAAAAACAAAAGTCATAATTTATACTTTTTAAAATAGCAGAGGTAACTCCGTAAAAACTCATTTTTCACTGCCTTGAATCTCGGACCCATGAGTGAAGAGTGGACCCATGCTTTTTTTACTTATTTTGGTCAGTATTATATAGCCTTAAAATTTGTGACACAGGTCTAGAAACAACCTGTATAAGTACAAATCCTATATTACTTTTAGTTTTTATTTAATTTATTTGGTTTATTCCTAATAAATGAACAATAACTGTGCACAGATTTTAATTTCCCACTGCACAATTTGCTTTTCCAACTGCACATTTTGTGTCCAACTGCACGTTAGAATAACCTCTGTCGAAGAATTTTGCAATACATTGACTACCTTTTGGATGGGTTAAAGACGTATGTATGTATGGATGTGTGTGAAGTATCGACGGAAAATCTGTATTGACTTAAAAGGAGTCTATGCTGAAAAATAAAATTGAATTTGGCCGAAAAAATACTTATCAATATACGTTCGGCTGTGACGAACAACAAAGACCATTAGCTATAATGATAACTAGCTACATTTTCAGTACCTAATATAAATTGTTCTGTACTCAATTAAATAGTAAAAAAGTCTTGTCAATTGGTGCAATAAATTCCTCTTTTCTTTCAGATTTCTTTTATCCTGTTCGATCCTTTCTACTAGGCTTATTATCCCCATTTCTCATCCTTTGTCAAAGGACTCGCCGTCGAAAGAAAATCAAATGATTCTTGTAAGTGACAGGCAACCTTACGAATGTACGTGCGGGTGAAATTATTCCCCTATCAGTTTAAAACATTCGAAGGGTAAACAAAAGCTGTTTACCCATTTCCAGGGTGGCAGATACGCTAAAAGCACAGAGTGTTTTCATTGGAAATGTTTGTGTAAAACAGGAATCAATAAACAAAACATGCCTGTCACATTGGATGTTCCAAGAGTGATTACGTTCATTTTGTATTCTCGGTTAATTCGCACTGGACGGACATACGTAGATACAGTAAATGATTTCATAAATATTAAAGTAGCTTTGGACGAAGATATTGCGTGGACACATGGGCCTAGAATCAATCTAAATAAGGGACAGGACGAACTAATATTAAAGTAGGCTTGAATGAAGATATTGCGTGGACACATGGTCCTAGAATCAATCTAAGTAAGAAACAGGACGAACTAGTTTTTTTTTTGGATAAAATTCTAAAGAAAGCCCTCCTCTTTTGAGTTAGTTATCTTAAAATTATGTCATGTTATCGACTGTAGATCAAATATAAAAATCTGGTGTGACCAACACAATACCTCCCGCCATTTATAGACCGAGTCACAAAAAATATTAAGTTAATTCTTATTTTAGGATTAGCGAATTTTACTCTAATTTCGACTGTTTATTTCTTAAAATATAGTCTAATCTAATCCAAGTAACCACCTTTTTTTAAAAACCCCTCAACAGGATTAAATCCAAATTACAGAGTGGGTTCATATTTACACACATCCATTTCTTAGTGGGATTCGAACCCAGAGCCCCGAAGGCACTCAAGACACGAGGCGTTGCTCTAACTATTAAACCACCGGAACTATAATAAAATGAAGATTAAATTTTAAATACTGTGATAGAATAGAATTCACTAATATAAAATTGGATTCTAGGGACCTTAAAACGTGGTCATTTACCAAAATCTCGATATGCGATTTTTAGCACGATCCCTATACCTCCCTTACCAAGGGTAGCGGGAGGTAAAACTGATTTACAATTATCAAATAGCTTTGAAAATTCGTGAGATGATGCTTGGTAAGCGACCTCAACAGTAGGATACATACATACATACATAAAATCACGCATTTCCCACTTAGTGGGTTAGCACAAACCCGAAACAATAATAATAGTATCAACCACTCTTTCTTCAAAAACATTTTTACTAACCTGACATCATACAACAAATATTCCTCAATCTTAACATATTAAAGTGACCGATTTTTGGTAGCGAAATACCGCATCCGGACCACAATAATAGTTACGAAACAATTATCCTTAAGCACACTTCTTTCGCCTCGGCCACATTCATACTCGCATTCATATACGCTCTTCTTCTCTTCCCACTCGGAAACTTTCTTTTTTTAGCACCTTGTCAATCACATCCATCCACTTACACACTGAACGGCCACGCAATCGAACACCCTCAGCTTCACCAAGATATATACGCTTAACAAGCCGTTCACTCTTCATTTTCTCCACATGACCAAACCATCTCAACTGGCTCATCCCTACTCTCTTAACAACACGCTTCCTAACCATACATTCTTCATACACCAAATTATTCCTCACGCGATTCCGTCTTACATAACCACATACGAGGTCTATTAGAAAAGTATCCGACCTTATTTCTTTGCAAAAACCTGGTGGATTTGAATCAAGCGTCTAACGAGAGCGTCTGTTTCCGTAAACTCGTAAACATTTAAGCATTTGTGCCAGCGTTCCATGAAAAGAAGTGAGATATGTGCAAAGTCATTTGAATACAACAAAGCTTCCATCTGTGCGTTATTTTTGAATCGTTGTCCTCCCAACGAATGATCCAAATCACTGAAATGGATACCCACTTTCTTATTGAACCGTCATCAGTTTGTTTCTCTCACTTTTAATGACTACTACTAGGACTGTAAATTCGGCTTTAGCACATATTAATGTTGGTGTACCTCAGGGAACAGTACATGCACAAATACTATTCTTAATTTATAAAAATTACCTCTGTACATTTCTCTCTGATGATTGCACCCCCATTTTATATGCGAATGACACTACCCTGGTCCTCTCCAAGGGATATAATTCATAAAATTAGAGCTGCGCTTTTTTGTACATTTAAAACACATATTTTTATAGAATGAACAGTTACAGGTTTAACGTTTTTTTTTATATAAAGGAATAAATCAAAATTAATTTGATTAAAATTATTTCACTACATTCATAAGTACGGCATTTGAAGGAATATTTGAACATACAACTACTAATATTCTACCATGCATCTGTAGAGTCAAGAATAAACTACGGTATTAGGTTTTGGGGTAGCCCTTTGTGCGCAATCTGTCTTTATTGCTCAAAAAAGAATAATTAGATGTTTACTAGGAGTATATAAGAACTGTTCTTGTAAACCACTTTTCAAAAAACTTAAACTGCTTACAGTGACTGACTTCTATATACTCGACATTTGCCTTTATATATTTCAAAATAGAAATAAAGTCAAACTCAACTCAGACATTCGTGAGTACCAAACTAGAAACAAAAATGACTTCCGTATACCTAAATCTAGAGTTAAAGTCGTCAACGATTCTCCAGATAGGATTGGTCTACCATTTTTCAATAAACTACCAGAGAACATTAAAAACTCGAAATTCTGTAAACATTTTAAAACTAAGTTAAAACAATTTTTGTACGCTAATAATTTTTATAATGTGAATGAGTTTGTGTTTTGAATTATTATTGTGCGACGTTTTCTATGTACAGTGTAATGTATATGAAAAAATAAAAGATTTATTATTATTATTATTGTTATTATTGTTACATACAAAAGAATATGTACATTCAAGCCGCGGCAATATCCAAATGTGTTACGGGAAACGCGCGTTCTAATAATTAAAAATATATTTTGTAATTATTATTTAATGTACAGATTTGAATAATAAATAATATAGAGAGAAGTGAAAGCAACTGCAAAATTTGAATTTAGAGCTGCATTTTTCAAATTTAGAACTGCAGAAACAAGCCAGAGCTACACCAAATTATATCCCCTGGTCCTTTCAAACTCTAATGTAGAAACTCTGATTGACAAATGCAATCAAAATATGCAATCTCTAATTTCATGGTGCCAAGAAAATAAATTATTTTTAAATCACAATAAAACAAAAATTATTCATTTTCATTTACTCGGGTAAAAACCAACAAATTAACCTATGTTTTGAAAATAATATTAAATGCAATAGATTCAGCACGTCTTTTGGGTATGTTGTTCACCGAAAATTTAAATTGGGGTCCTCTGTGAAGAACTTGTGGCAAAACTAAACGTTACATGTTTCCAGGTGCGTCATTTAAGAGAATACATAAACAATAAACAACTTTTGATGTTTTATTTTGTTTGTGTCGAGTCTCGTTTAAGACATGGTATTTGTTTCTGGGGTGCTTCAAATCCTGCAAATAATGTTTTTGTTGCTCAAAAGAGAATTATACGTTCTATAATGGGCATGAGTCATAGATCATCCTGCAGAACAATTTTTAAAGAAGAAATACGAGTACTATGATTTCTGATTTGCATGAGTATAATATTCGCCATACAAACAATTTCTACGTTCCTAGATCCCGAGTAAATGTTGCTAAAGATTCTCCTAACAGAATGAGACTTGAAATTTTTAATAAGCTACCTGATTCTCTGAAAATAAAGAATAATTTAAATAAATTAAAAAAATTATTAATGTCCTTTCTACTGCAACACAGTTTTTATAATTTAAACGAATTTTTTGCTGTATAACATATTGTTTCTTTATAATTTTTACTGTTTTCTATATCGACTTACTCCATACAGTTGTACTGTGTCTACGGAAATAATAATTATTATTATTATTAAATGCTAATCGCAATGTAACAAGTCGGAGATGTAAGGGGAATGTTATGCGAAAACTGTATTACCTACGCCAAGTAAATAATTGTGTGTGACCGTTCACTCTCGTTCCTGTGAGATCTCGGTTGGTTTAACATTTTCTTTAGAGTTTTTGTAGATCAGTAAGGATTGTAAATGATGCCTGCTTCATTAATGAATTAATTAAGAAGTTCCGAGTGTAAAAATAAAGGGATAGCGCATAATTAATCTGATGTAAGAGTGCTGCTCCATTATTAAAGTAATTACAAGAGCAGAAAATTAGTTTACAAACTTCCTGATACTCACGCGAATTTCAAAATTCGTTTCTAATTTCAGTCATAGATCACTAGGACTGTCCAAAATTACTTGCTGAGTCTTACGTGGACTATTTTCGAGTAATATATTCTATATTAAAAACCACCTATGTTTTATTAATTCATGAATATGTAATATATGTAATCTATTGTTTAACATGTTCTAATTTTACTTTCATTGTTCCAGGTCTGCCAAGGAAAATTTCGTAACCCACGTAAGTGAAATTATATACATATATTGATTATTTCTATGAAAAAGTACTTCACGAAATTAATTCTCTTTAAGTGTCAAACAACATAATGGAACATTGTTTTATTTATTACATTTGCTGCGTAAATAATTTCTTCTTCATACAAAAACTGAATGTAGGTATGTGTGGTATAATACCAATAATAACTTATCATTTCTGCATTGTCAGAGTGAGAAATTTAATCAAAAGTTATAAAAGTTTTTTAGACCGAATAATCTTTTTCTTATAAAAGATTTACGAGGATTGAAGTACGTATTAAAATATGGATTTGTAAGGGAATATTTGATTGATGAAATTTTAAATGAAACGCAAAGATTTAAGGTATTTAATATTCACGAAAAATTGGATAAATTCATATTGCAATTTTGTTATTGCATATTAAATATTCATACGTAATATAACAAGTGATATGATTATCAACGATGATATTCTCGAGTGAAATATGCTGCTTCGGTTTCAAGAGCAATATCTTCGATTATAAATCGAATAAAGAACGCATGTGAACGTAACATATTGTATATGCTGCGAACCTATCTTTTGATATACATATTGTATTAAAACATGGCATTTTGACATCCCGCTACCCTTGGTAACGGAGGTATAGGGATCGTGCTAAAAATCGCATATCGAGATTTTGGTAAATAACCACGTTTTAAGGGCCCTAGAATCCAGTTTTAAAATTTTAACGATAATGTCTGCGTGTATATATGTGTGTATATGGATCCTCCACCCTAACTCAAATACTGTCATTTAAATTTTTTTGAAATCTTGTATTTCTAATATGAAAAGAAGCCATTAGATTTTGGTGTAAATCAGATGATCGGAAATGGCACTTTCCTTGAAGCTCAAAATAGTTTTACTTCGAAAAATACCTTTAAATGTTCTTTTAAATAAAAATAAATAAATATATCATCACGGCTTATTACCCATTGCTGGGTGTGCCAGTTTGCTTTGTACACAGATATCGGTATAATGATGAAATATTTGCACCGTGCGGGCGCTTACCAGGCGTCACCTCACAGGTATTTATTGCTGGCGTAGAGAGTGAACCACAGGGGTTAATTTTGTGCTATTTAAAATTCGAAATATTTGGCGTCAGTCGGGATCGAACCCGGTTCCCAAGATTCGCGACCTGACACTCAGGCACGCAGCCACGAGAAAATAAAATATATTTTCTACAGATTTGCATTCATAGTTTTTCTATATATTTTATGAATAAATTTATAAAATAAGCCTACGCTTCAAACAAAGTTCCTTGGTTACATAGTTAAGATCTCAAATGTATGTAACTGTCAAATAACTGTCACTGTCAAAATACTAATCATTTCAAATTAATAGTGGTAACGTTTTAAAAAGAAAACAATAAAATGAACAATAGTTATATGAAAAAGAACTAAATAGAGTTTCCAGCATGAGTAAATATGTAAGTACCTATGTATTTAAATTAATAAAAAATTAAATGGCGGGAGGTATTTAGTTGGCCACATCTGATTTTTATACTCCAAATCACAAAATTAACTATTAATATTGTAAATAAAGGAAACAAATCATATTACCTTAGTAACGAATATAAATATGATAATGTCTTGTTTTTTATCATCGCTGTGCTGACATGTAACTATGCTCTGTTCCATTTAAGCTATTCAATAGATGAAACTGGCAACAGCGCAAATCTGAAGTAGCCGAAATTCCATTGGGTAAACTTGTTTCTTGTCTCTAATTTCAGCCAATCAGAGAGGTCAAAACTATTCCCTATGCTCCGCAATACAGAATGGCTTAAATGGAACAAGGTATAGAGAGATTCTTAATGTTGATTGGTGGAAAACATGTCACGTGACTTATAAATTTTATTCTCATTTTTATATTTATATTTTTTAACTTGATATTTCAAATATAAAAAATGGTGGATGCTATATAATATGAAGAAATATGTGTACAGTACGAACACGTGAAAGAGGGACAGATAATTTATGGCCCGTATTCTCTGACCCAAATTCAGACTTATGTACGCCGTAAAAAAGGATGCAATGTATAGGCTGTTTCACAACTTCGGATACAAATTTAAGGGCATATAGTACTCATTAGAATGGTTACGAAAGCTTAAGTAACATTATAATAATTTGTAGTTCTAAAGGTACGTTCTATCGGTGTCAGAAATATTCCCACTAGAATAAGAATATTCTTAAAGCAATAGAACGCTCAGTAGCAAATAACTGTCAAGTGCTGTCAAGTAAAAAAATAAATACAATAGAACAGTGGCAGTGGTTGTGTTATTGTTAGTGAACAACTAAAGATAACTTTGTATATTTATTTTGGATCTTCAAAATGTTGTTATGCAAATATTACAGAGATTATAATTATATAAAAATATATTAAATAATAAAAACATAAAGGAGGTATTTTTGTTGAGCACGGTCTACTCTAAACATTCACAAATGTGTCGGAAATATACGCGCGACAGTCGACTAGTAAAATTTTGAATTTATCTCCACTCTATATATCTTCCTACCAACGCTTCCAACTCTGAAGTTGGAATGATTCGTAGGAATATTTCGATTTTTTTGACGCAAAAGAACGACCATTGATGTTCTACTAGAAGAAGTAGGAAGATTTCTGACACCAATAGAACGTACCTTTAATCATGTTCTTAATAATAAATTGAGTATAAGCGACGTATGTCCAATTTTGATGCAGGAAATAATGATCCAGGACCGTCTGTCTTTTGTTGTTCGAGTACAGTTTTTAGTGTATTACATTTAAAAAGAGAAAACTTGGTGGGGACTCGGGTTCGATCCTAACTGACGCTAAAATTATTTAGAATTTTAAATGGCATAAAAGGGACCACTGTGGTTTACGCTCCACGCCAGCAATGAGTGCCCGCGAGGTTACGCCTGGTCCAAAACATATTGGCACATCCAGCAATGGGTAATATTAAATATTTGCTTTTATCTGAAGAAATCCATTAGTATTTATTTTCGTTTATGATATGAAACAATTTGATCCATAATTTTGTCGGCGTTGGCGTTGCCATTGTAAACAATAATTTCACTATCAGGCATCTACTAATTTCAGGCACGATTTTCTCTTGTTATCGCTTTGTGGCCTGTAATTTAATTTTTAGTAGAAGTAGGTCATGAACCATATATTCTAGGACAATGCAACTAACCATCGACACTGAACTGTTGGACACATTAATGAAACAAGAGAAATTGGGTCACCTGTTAGGCACTTGTTTTGGTTACAAGTCCATTTACAACAATAACAAAAGAGGCGTGATAGCGGTAGGGAAAATCTAGTAATACATGGGTGGAATTGTAGATAACAGCAAATAGGAAAATTTAAATTCAAGGGGTGTAAGTGCTAGAAACTTGTGTTTGTTTATCTCAAATTTAAAAAAAATGTCCTAAGGTCATGGTTCATGGTTCTGAATTTTACAAAAATAACTATACAAACAGTTTAATTGCTTAATTAACAAACACATCTGTTTGTGTCAAATTCCATAACAATTGTATTTGTGGGTACATGAAAGTAAGTATAAGTAAGTGTATATCAAAATAAAACGTTTGTAAATATATACAGTATGACTGAGATTTGGATTAATTATTTTCTATATTAGGTCTGTTCGTTTCGCTACTTTGCGTCTACGGTTTACTGCCGCCTCCATACAAAGTATATGGGCGCGGCAGTAAACCGTAGACGCAAGGTAGCGAAACGAACAAACCTATTATAATATAAAAATTTAATGTCGCCAGCACATTACCTTCCGTCAGTTCTATGTATTTTGTATAAATGTCATACAGAAAGTTCCTTGCAAAAGATTCTATTTCTTGTACATTATCTTAAGGCAGTTGTATGTATTTTATACAAATTCCATACAGAAAGGTTCTAGCAAGAGATCCTATATTTCCAGTAAAATTATAACACAAACATACTGTCAAGTGCTCTTGACACTGACACCTTTCAATCAGAATTTTCTTAATTTAGCAGATATTATAGAATAGCTGTATAATATATGATATTTAATTTCTTTATAATTTTTTAACTCTATATCCATTTAATATGAAATATAAAATGCATTCAAATCGTATAGCGAATAAAATATTCTTCAATATTTCACATTAAATGTGAAAAAATTATATTTAACATCGTTTTTTCAAGAAAAACTGTTAAAATCTTCAAATGAGGGTACTTCCGGTTGACCAATTATAACCAAAATCTAATCAGCTCTTCATATGGGTGTAATGAAGAGGAAAACGAAAGAATTATAATTTTTGGAATTGTAGTATTAGAGTTATCTCATTAGAAAATGTTGTCACACACTGACGTACGCACACACACTCACATCATCGTAAAAATAGTAAAATCGTAGTCTAGGGACCCTAGAACGTGCTTATTCATCAAAAACTCACCACTGAATTTTTTGACCAAAAACAATCCTTACCTAAAGTTGACGGAAGGTAATAAATGTATAAAGAAATATATACTAAGTATAGTTAATAGTAAAATATAACAAAGAAACGTTAATTTATTAAAACATTAATAATTAATAAATGATTTCAAATAAAAAAGCACGATATATGGAGCAAATTTTTGGAACAGCAATTATAATAATTGTATGTTTGCATTATTAAATATTCATGATTTTATACAAAAAATAATATGGGCCAAATTATGTAATATATATTTATACATATTGTATACTATGAAAACTTTATTTATATGTTTGCATAATTAATAATAAAAATTGAAATAGGTAAGTTTATATCTTAATATCTTTGAAAACTTTTATAACTCATATAAATTGTGTGAATAAAAAACACATATACATATAAAAAACATGCATTATAATAATATATAAATTTAATAAATATATGTACAAGTATACTTACAAAAAATTGTATGTATTTGGTAATTTTATAATATAAAAAATACAGTCTGTAGGTTGATGACACGCTTCAAAATGCAAGTAAAATTAACCTTAAAACAGGTGGAAATCCTGCCCTATCCTTACAAAGGACTTACAGGAATTAATTTCATTAAAAAAATATATTAATTTGTTTCATAAATTTATAACAATAGAAGTATAAATAAACAAATAACCCCTCACAAATATATATTGTAGAAACACCAAAACTATTCCATTTTAACAACACATAGCAAGCGAAAAATGCACCATCTGCAACTTACATAGGAGGCTGAGTAGACAGATAGTTCGCTCCATGTTAGGAGCAGTTGGCAGCAGGACTCTCACAGCAGGACTCGCAGGATCGCAGGACAGAGGGTTATGAGTGTCAATAGCTAGGCGCAGGCGCGATAGCAGGATATGTGGGTGACGGCAGAATCAGTGACACACTGGGACATCTGTGATAAGCGGGATAACACTTACCAGCAGGAAAGATAGATCAGAAACAGCAGGAATAATAAAATTTACAATATTTATTTATTGTTATATACTTTTGGTACATTATGAAAGATGCACACAAATGGATTCGAACCCAGGACCATTGGAGCGTGAAGCGATACTCCACAATATAAAACAATACAGAAAGCAAATATTTTTTTAGAATAAACATATTTAATATTAACAGTGGCGTGCTACACTTGTTCTTAAATTTTGCAAGTGTCAATCAATCTAGATTTACGGCGTCCCGTGGCTGTGTGCCTGAGTGTCTGGTCGTAAATCTGCGGAATCAGGTTCGATCCCGACCCACGCCAAATATTCCTAATGACTCAACAATGAGTGCCCATGAAGTACGAATATGTCATCATCATTACCGAAATCTGTGTACAAGAAAGATTGGTACACCCAGCAATGTAGAAATGAAAAGTGGCGCATAGCGATTTCAATGTTATTTTTTTTACCGGTTTCAGGATTTTATTCCATTGTTTACATGTACAAAAGCAGGCTGGTAACTAAGTAATAACTGTATCTGTATGGTAATATTATTACCATACTGACCTGTCAACAACGGTCTACAAAATGAAAATAAAATAAAATAAAAATATAATGCTCTTCATTAATACATACAGATTACTTTAGCATATTGTTCTAAATACGGTCTACTTTATTGTACAGTAATAAACAAGTGGAACAAAGCACATAATTTGAATATTTGTCATATTGACATATGTCAAAATAATAGCAATCTGAAAGTAGCATTAATGAGAGAATTTCAAAAAATGGTATTTATCAATAATGTCTTAATTTTCTGAAACCGATAAACTATTGAACAAACCACGGATGTTATTAATCATAACAAGCCTTAGATGTCTTAAAATCCTCGCTCTACGAGCTCGGATTTCAAACCGACATCTTCGGCAGTTATGAAATACATAACATTCCTAGGTATGTTAATAGCTATAATACTGCTATATCTCTTTACCTATTCGTTTTTGCGCAAAAAAGGTAAGAATATAAGTTGTTCAGAAATTAAAAAGGCATCTTATAAAGGCAACTTACTTACATTATCATTCATATTTCAAGAGATATTAATTAAATAAAATTTAATGTCCTTTTAGAAAAATTGTTAGGGTGCCTTGTAAATGAAACAAGAACCTGAATATAATATTTACTTTAACATTTTTTTTGCACGATCGGGTTATTTTTTACATTTACCGATAATGTTTACAAGACAGTAGGTCTTATTTACAAATTACTGAACGGTAAGTGAAGTGGCTCACGTCGGTAAGTGATGTGCTTCACTTACCGTTCAGGAAGCGAGACGGTAAATACATAAAAACAAAAATGACAAATAAAAAAAATAGTTTTCAATCTTATTTTTCTTTTAAATTTTGTGCGTCGATTGTGCAAAAAAAGTATAAGCATCACGATCGTTACGGAATTACCGATCTCAGACAAAATTGGGACCTTCGCTTCGCTCAATCCCCAAACATTGTCTTCGATCGGTAAACTGTCCTTACCGTTCTTAATACTTAATATACAGTGTGTTCAAAAAAATTCCTAACTCGGAGTAGGCTATGAACAGAGAAACGTGTGTCTGATCATTATTCAATTCAATAGACAAGTTGTCAAAATTGAACTTGAAATGTAATTTTAAAGAGAAAAGACAATAAAGAAGGATACAGTATATTGACATTAGCCGTTTTTTAATTTGTTTCCATTTCTAAAATAAGATACAGGAAGAAAAGCTTTGATTTCTTTACAAAACATTTTTGACAATATCTTATGTCAAATTGACATTTAAGTAATTGACATACGTTTCTTTGTACATAGCCTATTCCGAGTTAGGATTTTTTTTGAACACACTGTACTATTATTTGTTGTATAATTTCTTTTAAGTATAAAATTAATTTGTTGATAATTTATACAACAAATATCAACGTAAATATTTTATTTAGGTTATTTGTTTCATTTTTCAAAGCACTGTAACGATTTTTCTTAAATAACATGTTTCTGATGAAAAATTAGGATAAAACATGTCAATTTTATAATATATTTCAGAACTAATTGGGAATGAAGTTTTAATACAAGTCTTTCAATTCAAATAATTAAAGAGTTCTTGGCAAAAGCAACCATAGTCCAAATATAAATATACATACAGTACTTTCACGAATGCCAAAGAGTTTGGTAAAATTATATATTAAAATGATCTTCCAGGATCATAAAAATAAAGTAAAATACACAACCAACAATTTTAAGAACAAACACTTGAATATATTCCTCATATCTTTAAAAATACTTCTTTAAAATAACTCTTATTTGAATCAAATTTTCCACCCCCAATTTCAAACAGTTTCCCGCCCATAAAACGTCGTTCGTAGCCAACTTTTTATCAGGCGAACAGCACTACTAGGAGTAAAATACCCTTCAGTTATCAAACTCGATTTCTAAAGGGTAGTTTTGATGCAACTTCCTACGCAATGGGGTGGTTTACCCCTATCGATTTGGGGAGTTAGTTGAGCAAGTAAGATTACAATAATTAGGGTGCGGATGAATGCGGTGGCGGGGAACAATGAATCAAGTAAATGACGATGCAAAAAATATGTATTTTCAAAATATTAACCTCGTCTGTATTATTAAATTTTGACAAAATAATAAGAACAACCATTATTTATTTACTTTTGACAAAATACAAAACTAATCAATTAGTAAACATGAACAATCGTCGTTGTTATTTATTCAATTCTGACGTTTTAATTTTTAAATTTTTACTTGTTTCAAATTTGTATTAAATGACAACATAACAAATTTTTAAACCGCTAGAAAAAGAGCTAAATAAAATTGTTAACCGTCTGAGATTTTTTTTATATTGTTTTTTTTATTAAACAGT
Organism: Harpalus rubripes; assembly: GCA_963082715.1. NCBI lineage: Eukaryota > Metazoa > Arthropoda > Insecta > Coleoptera > Carabidae > Harpalus > Harpalus rubripes. The sequence continues at coordinate 73,145,564 of OY720452.1, read as the reverse complement.
TGCTTTAATGGTTTATATCTAAAATAAACATGATTTTATAAGGCAATGTTGAATAAATAGTTATTTAAGTATTAAAGGCAGTAAATGTTTTTTACGGGTTGAGGATGATTTTGGAGATCGAGACATAATCGAAACTTCCAATACATCCGTTACCGATAGAAGAGCACTTACTGACCGCAATATTTATTATGTTTTGCACGATTGACGCAGAAAATTAAAAAAAAAGATTTGAACATTATTTTGATGTTAAAAATGATGGTTGTCATATTTAAAGTAAGCTTTGATCGGTGTTTTTATTTAGCCCCCCCCCCCCCCACCTTGCCACGCCTCCTGTAATTTCTAAATAAAGGTTGTTGCCTTGGAAACCCTGTGGGTAAACATTGAAAAACACCCGATTATGCAAAAAATATTTAGTAAACCTTATAAAAATTCGTACGTATGTAGTACAGATTTCTACCGACAGGTTGCGGTGGGAGTCCCAAAAATCATTAAAATTTATAAAATTTTCATTTTTCGGCCAGACTAGACACTTTTGAAAAACATTTATTTGAAGAAATATATTTAAAATTGAAAATTTAGTGGGTTGACTTATTTTAAATTAATTAAAATTTAATTTCGAGTCGTTAGGTATAATGAACATGTTTTACATTTTTTAACAAGTATATTAAATGAAATATTTTTCATAGTAATAAGAAATAACAATAAATAAATAATTAAATAAAAAGATTGGCGCCAGAAATAGTCATGAAAAACAACCCCCTATCCTGTGACGTCAAATTACATACAGTACGTCATTCATAGCTAATAGGAAAACTGTTTGTTCATCACCTACGTCATTTATATAAATAAACATATTTGACTATTTATAATTTTAGACTCATTTTCAGATGTACAAGGTCTTAAACAACCTTAAAAAACACCTGATCGTGCAAAAAATATTTGGTAATAATTTATAAAAATTCGTACGTATGTAGTACAGATTTCTACCGACAGGTTGCGGTGGGAGTCCCAAAAATCATTAAAATTTATAAAATTTTCATTTTTCGGCCAGACTAGACATTTTTGAAAAACATTTATTTGAAGAAATATTTTTAAAATTGAAAATTAAGTGGGTTGACTTATTTTAAATTAATTAAAATTTAATTTCGAGTCGTTAGGTATAATGAACATGTTTTACATTTTTTAATAAGTATATTAAATGAAATATTTTTCATAGTAATAAGAAATAACAATAAATAAATAATTAAATAAAAAGATTGGCGCCAGAAATAGTCATGAAAAATAACCCCCTATTCCTGTGACGTCAAATTACATACAGTACGTCATTCATAGCTAATAGGAAAACTGTTTGTTCATCACCTACGTCATTTATATAAATAAACATATTTGACTATTTATAATTTTAGACTCATTTTCAGATGTACAAGGTCTTAAACAACCTTAAAAAAACACCTGATCGTGCAAAAAATATTTGGTAATAATTTATAAAAATTCGTACGTATGTAGTACAGACTTCTACCGACAGATTGCAGTGGGAGTCCTATATATCATTAAAATTTACAAAATTTTCATTTTTTCGGCCAGACTAGACATTTTTGAAAAACATTTATTTGAAAAAATATACTTAAAATTAAAAATTAAGGGGGTTGACTTATTTGAAATTAATTAAAACATTTAAAAAAAAGTATATTAATGCAATATTTTCATAGCAATAAGAAATAACAATAAATAAATAATTAAATAAAAAGATTGGCGCCAGAAATAGTCATGAAAAACAACCCCCTATCCTGTGACGTCAAATTACATACAGTACGTCATTCATAGCTAATAGGAAAACTGTTTGTTCATCACCTACGTCATTTATATAAATAAACATATTTGACTATTTATAATTTTAAAATTTTAGACTCATTTTCAGATGTACAAGGTCTTAAACAACCTTAAAAAACACCTGATCGTGCAAAAAATATTTGGTAATAATTTATAAAAATTCGTACGTATGTAGTACAGACTTCTACCGATAGATTGCAGTGGGAGTCCTACATATCATTAAAATTTACAAAATTTTCATTTTTTCGGCCGGACTAGACATTTTTGAAAAACATTTATTTGAAAAAATATACTTAAAATTAAAAATTAAGGGGGTTAACTTATTTGAAATTAATTAATACATTTTTAAAAAAGTATATTAATGCAATATTTTTCATAGTAATAAGAAATAACAATAAATAAATAATTAAATAAAAAGATTGGCGCCAGAAATAGTCATGAAAAACAACCCCTATTCCTGTGACGTCAAATTACATACAGTACGTCATTAGGAATAGGAAAACTGTTTGTTCATCATCTACGTTATTTATTTAAATAAACGTATTTGACTATTTATATTTTTTTCTCACAGTTTCAGATACTAACTGTAGCCTCTATATACATTTATGAACTATGTTTATATATTTTTAAAAATAAAACTCAATTTTAAACCAATTTTGATATACATCAGTGCAATACAAGACAGAAGCAAATATTTTACATTCCAATAAATAAACACAAAACTTTAGACTCATTTCCAGATGTACAAGGTCTAAAACAACTTTAAAAAACAACTGATCGTGCAAAAAATCTTTGGTAATAATTTATAAAAATTCGTACGTATGTAGTACAGACTTCTACCGACAGATTGCAATGGGAGTCTTATATATCGATAAAATTTACAAAATTTTCATTTTTCGGCCAAACTAGACATTTTTGAAAAACATTTATTTGAAGAAATATACTTAAAATTGAAAATTAAGAGGGTTGACTTATTTGAAGTTAATTAAAACATTTTTAAAAAAGTATATTAATGAAATATTTTTCATAGTAATTAGAAATAACAATAAATAAATAATTAAAATAAAATATTGGCGTCAGAAATAGTCATGAAAAACAACCCCCATTCCTGTGACGTCAAATTACATACAGTACGTCATTCATAGCTAATAGGAAAATTGTTTGTTCATCACCTATGTTATTTATATAAATAAACGTATTTGACTATTTATATTTTTCTCACTTGATCTCAACTTAGTTCATGTCAAACTCATTTCATTTTGAGATGAGATGAGATAAGGCAAATGATAAAAATCTGATGTGGCCAGCACATTACCTTCCGTCAGTTCTATGTATTTTATATAAATTTCATACGGAAAGTTCCTTGTTAAATTAAATACATATTCTATTTCTTGTACATTACCTTCCGGCAGTTGCATGTATTTTATGCAAATTTCATACAGAAAATTATTATTTTGTGACGTTTTCTATATACAGTGTAATGTATCTGCAGAAATAAAAGATTTATTATTATTATTTCTTGTACATTACCTTAAAGCAGTTGTATGTATTTTATACTAATTCCATACAGAAAGCAAAAAATCCTATATTTCCAGTAAAATTATAAGACAGACACACTATGTCAATTTCACTTGACACTGACATCTTTCAATCAGAATTTTTTTAATATAGTAGCTGTTTCCACAGCTATGGCTACTTTATGAAATTTAATTTCTTTATAATTTTTTAACTCTATATCCATTTAATATTAAGTATAAAATGCAGTCAAATCGTATAGAGAATAAAATATTCTTTAATATTTATAATAACATCAAATGTGAAAAAATTATATTTAACGTAGTTTTTTCAAGAAAAACTTAAAATCTTCTAACCAAAATCTAATCAGCTTTTCACATGGATGTAACGAAGAGAAATACGAAAGAATTATAATTTTTAGAATTGTAGTATGGACGTTATCGTAGACGAAAATTTTGTTACATACACACACACGGACACACATACATACATACACACACACACACACACACACACATACACACACACACACACACACACACACACACACACACACACACACACACACACACACACACACACACATACAGACATCATCGTAAAAATAGTAAAATCGTATTGTAGGGACCCTAAAACGTGCTTATTCATCAAAAACTCCTCACCAAATTTTTTGACCAAAGACAATACATTCCTTACCTAAAGGTGACGGAAGGTAAAAAGAACGCGACTTATTATGTAAACTGTATGAATTTTTGACGTCATATTCTGTTTCAGATCACTAGATTTTTTCAAAATATTGCACAAATTTCAATAATTAATTGTAAACAATCTAATGGGGTCTCGTGACCGCGTGTCTGAGCGTCAGGTCGCGAATCTGGGGAACCAGGTTCGATCCCGACCGAAGCCAAATATTTCGAATTTTACATGGTACAAAATTGACCCCTGTGGTGCACTCTCTACGTCAAAGCAGATTGGCACACCCAACAATGGGTAATAAGCCGTGATGATATATTTATTTAAACAATCTAATGGATATTTCGTGATATTTTCAAATTTGAGGCTATTTAGAGAATAATATTTTGAAAAATTAAATTTTTTGAAGGCAAATAAATTTATTACTGTAATTTATTTATTTATTTATTTATTTGAAATTTGGCTTCTTAACAGGAATAAATCCCAATAATAAAGAAGCTCTAGCATTATATACAAAAAAAATTACAGAAAAAATTCAATTATAGGAAATAAACAATAACAGTACCGTGATTATAAGATTTTTGTAGAAAATAAATAGTCTAGTGATAGTAAATACATACATATATAAATACAAACATTTTAGTTTAAGAAAATCTACGAAGACGCTTAAACTGCGGTAAAGTAGTACAGAACAGATCTGGCATATTGTTGCCGTTGTACAAGTGTGACAATCTTATAACAGGAGAATTTAGGATAGAATTTGTGCGATAATGACAGTAAGTAAAAAAGCTATTTATTCTAGTACCGTAATTAGGTACTCTAGGCAAAAAGACGATAGTAAAATTGGTGAATCGACGGTGTTATTAAAAAGTTTATGTAAAAATGTGAGGTAACTTAATTTTCTTCTGTTTTCTAACGATAGTAGTTTAGGCCTGTATGTTGGAAACTTCCGACTAAATTTTTTTAAGAATTTTCGTTGAATAGATTCAATGCGATTTATGTAAACAGCATAGCGTGGGTTCCAACATACAGATGCAAACTCCAATTGACTCCTAACGAGAGAATTATATAATTTAATTAAAGTGGAGGGATGTTTAAAAGTAGAGCTTGCTCGAATTAAGAAACCTAACATTTTGTATGCTTTTTGAACAATATTGCCAATGTGAATATCAAATATTAATTTAGTATCAAGTGTCACACCTAAATCCTTCACATTATCAGTTTTATTAATAACAATATTGTCTATTTTGTATTCGCACCTATAAAAGCATTTCTATTTCTTGTGAATTTTATATAAAAACATTTGTCAATGTTTAGCGTCAATTTCATTTTTTTCGTGTACGTTACTAAATTATTTATGCCTTGTTGGAAATGATGACAGTTATTGAGTGATTCGATAGTATGATATATTTTAAGATCATCCGCATATAATAGAAATTTAGTAAATTTAAAACATGTAGATATATCATTAATAAAAATATTGAAAAGGAGTGGACCCAAATGAGAACCTTGTGGTACGCCAGAAGTAACAGTTAATTGGAAAATAAAATCCGTGATTATTGAAATTATAATTTATATTTTATTATACTTTATATACATAGAAACATACATATTCTACAAGCACAGAAAATAAATACAATATCAAAAATCTACTCATCTATTGAAAATTGCTTAACAAAATCCAACTGATTTCGAATAAAATTAGCAACCATCCTTGCCTGATATGCTACTAGGATTGAAAATACTGAAGTTTACAAAGTAGAGTATAATATTAAAGTTAAGCCACCAATATTATGATTACCACTAGTGCTAGTTGTATATAAAACTACAGTCACAGTACTACACAGTACCAATACTGCCTACTTCGATCAACTTAGACAAATAATAAGTTATAATACATCAGAGATCTATTCTAGCTTAGGAACAAGAAATTAACATATACCCCACATGAAAAATATCCTTACAAGTTAGTATATCAGTTATTAAAAATATTTTTTGATAAGTTCATTCAGTATATACTTCACAACATTTACAAAGAGGAAGAAATCATATTTTTATTATATTTATACAAGATATATTGGAATTTCAAAAATTGAACTTTTGTACAGAAAAATGTTTGATATTATACAAAAGCTTTTGTCAAAATCCATTGGAGTATTTTTATTAAAATTGGTACACTTACATTTTAAAGTATGAGGTATGTATTGATGATTAACAACATATCTTTTACCCATATTTGGATATGGAAGTTAAAACATCTCAAAAATGAAATTTTGGAAAATCTTTTATACAAAATGTATCTTTTGGAACATTTTTATGAAAATTGGTATAGGGGAGACCGGTGTCAATTGTAACAGGTATCAAATGTAACAAGGGTAGGTAACAGGGTCATCTTTTCGAAGTAGATTAAAACGCGCTTGCAGAGTGAAGTAGAAAGAGTCATACCTTTCTGGTATTTAGTGTAAGTGCATACACGCAAATACGGCCTCTGTTTCTGACGAATGTCTCTAAATCGACAAAAAAGTAAATACAGGTAGTGACACACATTGTTTCTAAAACACTATAAGTGCTCTGCTCGGAAATATTTCAAGTTAAGGATCTGGTTGTGAGTTATATTTTTCATTAAAAAACATTTCGAATTATTACCTAATAAATACAAAAAAGCAAATAATATCTTTAAAAGTTAAGCGGTGTCAGTTGTAACACATGCCACGGTGTCGATTGTAACGTGTTTAATAATTAAGTACAGTATTGATCATGATAAAAGTTACAAGAAAAAACCACTGCTATCGAAAACATAAAAGAAGAAGAGCAAACAAACGAAATACAGTTCCGAAATTAACAGTCGCAGATTACTCTTCAGATGGCTCCGATGAGGAAAATCTCTGATATGTATTGGCCCATATTTTTTGAGCACAGGAGATTGGTTGCAGTGGCGAAAATGTAAAATCTGGACACCGGGCAAGTTAAATTGTACGAAGAAAGACCTATTTTATGTTTACCTAAACTGCAATTTCGTTAGCGACTAAAGGCATTGGTCAAAATGGTCCATAACACCAACAGAATATATATTTTGTTTTTGTATGCTTTTAGATGAGTCATCTGAATTTTGTATTTTCTGAGGTAATAAATAAATGTTTATTTTTTCAATAATTTCTTCTTTTATCTGTTATTTTATCTTATTACATCACTGTTAAAATTTGTTACAATTAACACTGACCCTGTTACTATTGACACCAGTTAGGTGTCAATTGTAACATTTGTAATGCCTGACTAAAAATCCTTATACTTTTATATTTGTCACATTTTCAAAAGTATAAAATTCAAAATATTATTCACTAAAGTTGGTAGGTTCTCATATAGGTAATTTCAAAATTTCGAAAGGTAACGTTAACTCGTGAAAAATAAAAATTTAAATTTTCTTACAGTTGACACCGGTCTCCTCTACTGATGATGTCATTAACAACATATCTTTTACCCATATTTGGGTGTGGAAGTTAAAACATCTCAAAAATGAAATTTTGGAAAATCTTTTATACAAAATGTATCTTTTGGAATATTTTTATGAAAATTACTGTACTTATATTTCAAAGTATGCCGAATCCAATGGTAAAGTTGTTTCGGCCGTATGTCCTTCCCATTTTTTTATATAACCTATAAAACTTTGATATCAATGTGCAATTTTTAAAATAACATTTTTAAATATTACAATATTATGGTTACAATTTTTTATGATTCCTCCTCTTTCAAGCTTTTACAAAATCGCAAATTTGGGAATGTGGGCTACGAAGGAATAAACTAAAAATGAATTTTACATTCAAACATTAATTTAGATATAAGATTATTGTCTTGAATAAAATTCATATGCCACAACACTGCCGTAAAAGAGTATACATTTATATATTTAGACACTATATTATACAAAATTATATTTAACATACGTACACTTCCATTCAGACACCACATATTATCTATACAAAAAATATATACGATTCATTCGAAACATTCAACATATAGGTTGTTATAAATACAATATTCCAAGAAATGTTGCGAAAATGATAAAGATTTAAATGATATCTTTGATGTTTCGGGACATTGCATATAATATTTTTCCACTCTCGATGATTTAGTTTTTTCCTGTTCAATTTTACTGCCAGAAATGTCAAAGAATACGTTGATTTAAATGTGGAGTACGATGATCGACTGGTAGCAGAATGGAAAATTGGGAAATGATCGGACACGCAGTCTAATGTAAATAATTTATTTCCTGGCCTACGTTTCGATTGTTACTACAGTCTTCCTCAGGGCTAGAAATGGTCAATGATTATAAACGGTAACGTGGGGATCCCCCATATGACCCAGTGGAGATAATAAATTGAAATTTATTAAATATATTGTATTTATATAATATATCAAGTCAAATAATTTTAAGCTGGAACTGAGGAAGACTGTGGTAACAGTCGAAACGTAGGCCAGGAAATAAATGATTTACATTAGACTGCGTGTCCGATCATTTCCCAATTTTCCAATACGTTGATTATTCCGCTGATCATGTTTTACAGCAATCAAAAATGCTTTATTTTGCGTAGAAACTGCTTATTACAGCGAATATAACGTATGGTCCTAAAGTTTTGAGAATTTTTTTAGATGTTTTGTATTTATACCAATAAAATTGTCGCTGGACTTATTTTCATTTTGACTGTTTGGTTTTTTCGATTTGATGCAGTAAAATGTCACATAAGCTAGATATTCGTAAATAATTTACAATCTTGTTGGGCGAATGCCTAAGTGTGATATTGTTGCAGTTTATCGCACAATATCTCTGTGGCAACAATTTATCGGACAATAAAAGATTGTGAAGAAGGTATACTCTGTGTTAATTTGCCCAAAAGTGGTCGACCAAAAATTTTGAGCCACATGAGAGAACAAAGATTAATTGCAGCCGTTAAAGACAAAGTTGGAGTGTTACAACGAACTGTAGCCAGAAGATTCGATGTGTCGAAGACCACTGTTTTTAGAACACTTTCTCGAAATGACGTTTCGAAAAAGAAGAAAGGCACCAAAATATACCGTGGCCCAATTAGAAAGAATCCCTAGATGTTTTCGTGCGTTAAGGCGCATCCATTTTCTCAATAAACTTATTGTAATGTATGACGAGAAATATTTTACTCTGTCCCATTCAGAGAAAACGATGGTTTTTATACTAATCACATGGAAAACACACCAGACAATGTCAGGTTCAAAGTTACATCTAAATTTGAGGATAAAATTGTAGTATGGTGTGCCATTTCTGAATCCGGATATATCTCGCAGCCGTACTTTGGTAGTGTTCGAGGAGAAGCCTTAACTGCACAACTTTATATTCAAAGATGCCCCTCTAAATTGGTTATAGTTATAGTCATTTGAAATTGAGTAAATTTGATTGGCTTTATTGAACAGCCTGTATAATTATATTTAAAAAAAATTATATGAGAACAAAGAGTATAGTTATAGTTGTACAGAAAAATTTTTCTTAATTTTTACTATTAAAATAACTTCAGTACGCCTTTATAAAGCAATGCGTGTATTAGATCATTTTTAGAGATAAACGGAATAACTTGACAACGCCGAGGAAAATTAAAAAAAAATTATATGTGCATATAGGTGAATAAAATACAATTCAAAATATATGAAAATATATTGGAATAAATTCTGTTCATAAATTTAGGCTCTATTTCTAACGACAAAGGAGATATCGAAGACGGTCATTTCAAAGACCCACCCTCTAGAATCTGTCCATAACGTGACGTATGTCGTGATTATGTTCAGGAAATAATTTGGAATTGTGAACATATTTTAACATTTTTGTGTCTCGTGTTGATTTACGTGATTAATCAATAATGCTATAAAAAAAACTTTCGAAAAGGACTAGTAGGCCTATTCTACTAAAAAAATATGTATCGTTACGAGTCGTTACCAGGCGACATGTAGCTATAACAACGATTTTTGCCAAAACCCTATTCTACTCATTTATTTATCGTTACGTATCGTTAATTCTCGTTATTTTATGTCGTTTATGAACGACAAGTTCACATGCCTCGTTGAAGTCATAAAGTTAGATATATTTTGAAAACAAAAGTAAAAATGGCTAAAGAAGATATTTTATTAATTGTAGCTGAGCAAGATATTATTATTATTATATTAAATTTTTTAATATAATATAATCGTCGTTTTACTGTACCGGAGGAAAATTTGAGATTTTTTTTAATGAGTAAAGAAGCATGTAGCGATTTATTTAAGCAAATATCACCATATATGAGGAATTCGTTGAAGATATGGTTTGCCAAAAATTTCTAGATTATTTATAAATTATTATTTATGCGTATTACATTACATATGAATGCACATAAATATATTGTTTTCAATTCAGATGATGGCAGCTTTGCATTTTTTTGCTCATGGAAGCTTTCAGAAATCAGTAGCAAGGAGGATATCAGTAGAAAAGGAATCATATGTGGTAGTAAGTCAATCATTAATAATCATATTAATAGAAATCTGCAATATTATTGTTGATCATTTTATAGACATATATCTATATCAAATTTCATACGGCGCAATTAGATATGGAGCATGTAAACTGTAAAACGAAGATGAGAATAATAAATAATTTTATGTACGATAAAAATTTCAAATTTGAATCAATGTCAAATTTGAATTGAAAAACAAATATAAATTTATTCTGTCAAAATCAACATGAAGTTAGATATTATCGTTAAACTCATCATAACGATATGATTAGTAGAATACCTTTTTGGCATTTGTCGTTATTAAAGTCGTTCAACTAAATGCTTAGCGACAGTCGTAAGGTAACGATATCGTTATACATATTGTTAGTAGAATAGGCCTGTAGGTCTTGTTTGCATATGCATTTTTTGATGCGGAAAAAAGATAGTTTCCTAGTTGGTGTCAGCACAGATTATAGATCGAATAAAACTACCTATAAATGAAACATTATTTCACAATGCGATTCTTATGTGAAGAATCTTATTTAATAAATTTAGATACAGAAATAAAAAATGCATCATTTAGAAAGTTTTGTTTGGTATAATTTGGATGTCCCGTAAACAGTAAAAACAGTTCATTTTTTCTTATCATTTTCCTCCTTTACCTAAGGTATAAAGTATATGTACATGGTATAAACAGTCAATCCTTTCTTTAACTAAATACAAATTCGTTAAAATTATCACAATACTCCGCACTAGCGAAAATATACTTAAATAAACGACACGAAACACGAGAGATTCCAGTAAGTTCAGTCGAAAATCAAAATCATCTCGCGAACATTAAGACCCGGGTTCGAGTCCTAGTCACTCAGTCATAATCCAACACATGGAATTTAGTCAATCACAATTGCAACGAGAGATAATGCATTTTGAAAAGATATGCTTTTGTAAGATGTCAGAGATTTATATACAAAAATATATTTAAAATGAAATTCAACTAAATATACCATAATATTTTTTTCTCTCTATCCTTTTCTTTATTCTCTATCCTATTCTTATTGTTTATTTTCTATCCTTGTCTAGCGATAGTCCTTTTCAGGTTTTTCTTTCGCAGACATTAACATAGGTTTGTTGTCCTGGTTCGAGTTGGCATCGAACATAGGTACATATTTGTCCACTGTGCCATCCTGCGTTGATAAAGTGTAGAATCGACGTTTTTCACGTCGCAGGAGAATAAGCAGGATTATTGTTACGATGCTCAAAGCTGCTGTACTCAGGAAGAAGATGTTGCGGAGATATGTACTCGAAGGAGGTGCTTCTGAAATGAAAGAAATCGTATTTATATTTAGTCAGTTTTTTGAAAGTAACGTATTTTATTCTATGCTCCAATTTTTATTACAAAATAAAGTCTAATCTAGTTGCCATTGGACATCATAATAGGGCTGTTGCAAGAATTTTAATATGTCTTCTAAGAATTAAATCATTATTTAGATAACCTCAAATTTGAAAATATCACCATAAATAGCCTCAAATTTGAAAATGACTGTGTCATATTTTGAGTCAGAGCTCAACGTTTCGCCCGCAGTCGTATGGGGCATCTTCAGGAGCAAGGGGGATAGTACTGTTTTAAACAAGGTTACCCGACGTGTCAACCACGATAGAGGCCGAGTTTAAGCAACAAGAGGGGGAGACTCAGTATACAAGGTTATCCGACGTGTAAACCACGCTAGAGGCCAAATAAACCAAGTGACGGAAGGAATGCCGAGAAGACAGTTATATGCTAATCTAAAGATACGGTAGATGAGCAAAGCTAATGAGGACCAATGGGAATCGAGTTCGTAATGATAGATTGGGCGTGTCGTGTTCCGAGAATCACCGGTTTCCACATATGGCTCAAGAAATAGCCATCATCCCGATTGATGTTATTAGGATGTTTCCATATTTCTAAAGTTTCCCTGTATTTACGTCTGTAAAACTCAGGGACAGGAGCTAAAATGCGGCAATTTTCAAATAAGATGTTATGTCCTGTGTTGTGTTGGTATGGTATTAACATCTGCAGCCGCAGAACACCAACACAACACAGGACATAACATCTCATTTGAAAATTCCCACATTTGAACTCCGAGTTTTACAGACGTAAATACAGGGAAACTTTAGAAATATGGAAACATCCTAATAACATCAATTGGGATGATGGCTATTTCTTGAGCCACATGTGGAAACCGGTGATTCTCGGAACACGACACGCCCAATCTACCATTACGAACTCGATTCCCATTGGTCCTCATTAGCTTTGCTCATCTATCGTATCTGTAGATTAGTATATAGCTGTCTTCTCGGCATTCCTTTCGTCACTTGGTTTATTTGGCCTCTAACGTGGTTTACACGTCGGGTAACCTTGTAAACTCCCCCTCTTGTCTTGTTTTGGAGAGAGCAAACTTTTAAAATCGTAAATTATCATAGCTAGGAAATTTTCTCTTGTTAACTGCATTTTCAGTAAGACGCGGCGTGCGTATTATGACTAGCGAATAAAAGTTGACGTTTAGATTATTTAATAGATGTGGTTTATTTTGAAAACATTTCCCTATATTTTATTTGAAAGGAAACTGACCCTTATGTATTCCGTTACAGAAGATTAGAAATTGTACGCAATACCACGAGGCATTTAAAATGACCTTAGCAACAGGATTCAGGGATGTATTTAGAAAATTTAATACCGCAAATTCTAGTTCGTTCGTCTCGCTAGCAAAGAGATAAAAAATATGCCCAGAAGGATATGCCAATAGTAAGCCAACAAATGGCGGGAGTTATGGTTGCGTACTTGTCATATGAGATAAGATCCATGGCGTTTGTTTATTTAAAATTTAGACGTAAAGTGTTATGAGAATCTTTGACAACTTTAAAAAACATCAAAAGGATTTACAAAAGCTTTTATTGCAGCTAAAATGTGAAACGAGGCAAATTTTCACCGAGGATACAGGTATTTTAGTGGATTGCAATATTTTTGACGTTTCGTTTGATAGTTCAGCTGACATTTACAGGCGCCATTTTATTTACTATGTGCACAGATAGAAAGAGATAGCTATTAAATTGAAAAGGTCTATAAACAAAAAAAAATTAATTAGTTTTAGTAAATATAGTTTGAATTTAGGACAATTTCCGAAATTAATCTCGATAATCGAATGTAACAAACCTTTGTGAGTCTGCAAATTTAAATTACGTTTTACGTTAAAAAAATAATCACAAATAAAATGATTTAATTCCGGGGCTTGCGAATTTAAAATGCATATTTATTCCAACAGAATTTGCGATAATTCTGCACATTTTTATGCAAATGTAGTAGATTTAATTTGATAGAGGTATGTGGTGAATATTATTTATTTTATGCAGCGCGAGTCCACATTAATTAAATGCCAAATGCAATTTGTATACATTTGAACTGGGATTAATATTTATAGCAGTGTCTATGGCAACGGCGATGCTCTTTTTTTCTACAAATGAGGACAAATTAGCACACTACACCTTGGCAAAAGAACAACGAAACAATTGAAAATAATAGCGTTATTGATCAGATGGAAGCGGAGATCAAGTTACATAGGAATTAATGTTGTTTTTTATTTCTTTGTGTTATATAAGTTTCGAAAATATGAATATCAGTAAATAGATTATATTTCTCATGGAAAACAATTTAATATATCCCAGATTTAATAAGATTAATATTATCATTATTATTGTTATAATAATTTAATTCTGCGAATACAAACAGATTGACACACACACAGAAATGGGTAATATGATGCAATATATTTATTTATTTGGGATAAAATAAATGGTGAAATTCGGATCTTAGTTGGCAAAGCCCGTTTGTCATAACAAGCGCATTATTTCATTTGTTTAGTCCATGCGTTTCTATACAGTATGGAATATTAAAAATAACAGCGAATTCAAAGGGTTGTTTTTAAAAACGCTAAAACGTCGATTTTAGATTTTTAAAATAAACATTAATATTTGCGATTCACCTTCCGACTTTCATTTGTTTTTAAGTTATGACGTCATCATAAAAAAATTTAAATGGCAATAATAGATTTTTAGTAGCGGAATCCGAATTTTTCGTTGATAATTTTTTAAATATTTAAACATTTAATGTTGGTATTATGGTACTTATAACTTATAAAAATCTGATGTGGCCAACACCAAACCTCCCGCTATTTAATTTTTATTAATTTAAATATACATACTTAAATATTTAGTTATGCTGGAAACTGTATTAAGATCCATTCCATATAACTATGGTTCTATTGACTATTTTCTATTGAAATCGTTACTATTATTAATTTGAAATGATTAGTTTTTTGACAGTGACATTTATCTGTCATTTACATATATTTGAATAAATAATACAAACACGCATACACACGGCCATCATCGCAAATGTTAAAATTGGATTCTAGGGAAATTAAAATGTGCTCATTTACCAAAATCTAGATATGCCATTTATAGCACGATCCCTTTACCTCCCTTACCAAGGGTAGCGGGACGTAAAAATCTATATTGTCATTTAAATTTTTTGGTAATGACGTCATAACTTAAAAACAAATGAAAGTCGGAAGGTGAATCGCACATATTAATCTGTATTTTTAAAAACTGAAATCAACGTGTTTTAGCGTTTTTTTTAAACCGGTTGTGTTCGCTGTTTTTTTTTTAATATTCTATATTTTAATCATACACTGTATATCGTCGTACCATACAAAACAAACAACGTATGCCGAATGGTTATAGAAAATTGTACGCAACTTTTATTAGAACTATTTTTTCCAAAATAATCCAAAAACGATTGACAGATAAAACGCTGCTAGTCAATTGCTTGTTAATCACCCTTAATTAGGTTTTCATGCTACCAGCCATGTTTATTATTTTTTTTTTTACAAACAGATGTTTCAATACTTTAGGAAAAAATTAAATGATGTATACTACATGATATATTGGTCACAAGTCAGACATTCATTTGAAAATTCGTAAAATTAAAGGCTTGGTTCTTAAAGTTTATATTTTTAGTGACACTGGTGGACACTTTTTTTAAAAAATTTTAATAACAATAATTTACTTTTTATTGTACATTAGTTAAGTGAACAAATAATTCATTATTATTTTTATTTAAATTTTGTGTCGACCAGTGAAACTACAAAACGACTCTGAACACACAAGTTCGAGCTAATATGAAGACCGGTGTTTGTTGTTTCTAATTGCCGTCTTTTGTCAGTATGTTTGTTACCTATAAATGAGAATGTGTTCTGTTCGTAGCAAGTGCAATTCTCGTGAAAAACTTTTGTTGGGGTATTAAAATAGTATATATTTGTTTCTTTTAGTGTCAAACTATTTTTGGTGATATGAATTTTGAATGTGTAATGGTTTTCAGTGGACTAAACCGTGAAATAACTGAAATTTTGTTCCAATAAACGATCCTGAAAATAGTGGTAGCTGATTTCCTGTGATGCTGAGGTCTGCGATGCCTCTGTTGGCCAAATTGGATTGATAGTAGACAAGGTTGGTCCAACAAAGAAAAATCGAAATGTAATATGTCAAGTTTGGTTCAATTTGTCAAAAATTTTAACGAGCCGTTTTGAAACATTACGAGTGTTTATGAATATGGGCATTAATCTGTCAATAATAACAGATTGTCTCATCGAGAATATTTTTTAAATTTTTTTCTTGGTAAAATTATTTATATAAAAAAATATAAAATCGAAAAAAACTGACAAAGATAGTGATCGAACAAAATTTTGTCTTTTAGTAAATAGACTATAAAAAAAACAATAAAATTTTGTATGAACCGTTTTTCTAATTTCTAATAGTTACGATTACGAAGTTATTTGATAATTAAATATTGGCCAAGGTCGCCACAACATTTAACATAGAACAATTATTATATTTTTTTTAAAAAAAAAGCACGTCTAAGATGACCTCTGAAAGGTAAACAAAAAATCCCATTTAATCAAAATCGTAACTCTTGAGGTGCATTCACAAATGAAAATTAGGTTTATGGTTTTTGTTTAGGTTTAAGTGAGTTATTCATAAATGTAAGTTTAAATTACCTGAAAATTAATTTGATATCTACAGACATCTGTGTAAATGCTTCAAAAACAAGATTAAAATATCGGTAGAGCAGTACTCAACAAGACACCTGTGCGCCATGAAACTGTCTATCGCTTGGCATTATTGGGTATATTTCAGCAATTAAGATGACAGCCTCCATTCTCGCATTTGTTTAAAAAGCCGAATTCACCAAGTGGATACTAAATAAAGATGGGTGTATATATCTATATCATTTCAGACTCGTTCTCATTGGTGAAGTTTGTGACGTCAAACTAAATCATAAACTTAAAGTTTGTACCTTGTAATGTTTAGCTTTATGATTTGGATTTAGAGACCCTAAATTCTGAAGTGTGAATGGAGTCATTACAAATATGTCATCATCATTACCGATATCTGCATACAGAGCGCATTGGCACACCCAGCAATGGGTAATATGCCGTGATGATATATTTATTTTATTTATTTTTACATAATATACGGCCAAAGTCTTTAAATCTTAAGTATAAACCATAAATCTAAATCTAATTTTCATTTGTGAATGCACCGTTATAGTTTCGAGATAGCAGCCATAAACCCCGTAAAAACTCATTTGTCACTGCCTGAAATCTCGGAAACTGTAAGATCGGACCCATGTTGATTAAGCTTTTTTACTCATTCTGGTCAGTACTATATGCCCTTAAATTTTTTTACAGTGTTCTTGAAACATCCTGTATAATTCAAGTAGAGTATCAAAAAATATAGTATATTTTCAAGCGATTGAAAAATTAATAATTTTTTAGGGCACGCTAAAAAAGTTATTGGGGTTATATAAAAAAAATTAGGAATATAATTGAAGCGCTTTTTTGCAAAAACAGCCATGAATTTTGAAATACTGCTTATTTAAGATGAAACGAAAATTTTCTAGCAAAGACTTAAACCCACCTGGACACTTTGGGCACTGTTTTGCTTCCGCCTCTTTCGCATCTTGACAGAGAGATGTCCCTGTATGCCACGCTTCGCACTCTTCGGCTGTACAATTCAACTTCCTCATAAGTTCTTGCATTATCTTCACATCCGGTGGTTTACATTTACAAAGCTCACACCCTCTTCTGTTAACTTTGTAACCAAATGAACATTTCTTCTTGCAATCGTCCATAATTGGACAATCTTCTACTGGTCTGATAGTTGCACTCGGTAGATCTTTGCAAAAATGAGCAACGCATTTTTTTTCTCCATTGATACAAGTACAATTTGTGCATTCATCCTCCATCCACGTGGAGGAATTTTCATAGATTTTGTCGCCAGAAACGCAGGATTTCTTCTCGCAGTTTTCCTGGAGATTATGGAAGACTATTCCATTGATACAGTTGTAGACTACACAGTCTTGTACCCAAGATTCACCGTCTTGGTGCAGAATTTCGGATAGGAGACATGGTTTATTGATATTTGATACATTGTTGCATTTGTACAAGTCGCAACATGTTCCAGGGGTTTGGTTACCCTTTCTGACAATCATATTTTCGTTACACGATTTAATTTTACATGGGTAGCAAACACAACGGCCATCTTGCATGTAACTGTCTTCTGGACATGTACAGACTTGTTTGGGACAACATTCTCCTGGTTCCGGTTCCTGAAAAACAAAAATCAGTTTATACAGCGTCTAACAAAAATGATGGGCTTTTGCGACTAAAATTAGAAAAAAGAAATATTCGTTTTCCGGGAATGGACTGTGTCATATTTTGAGTCAGAGCTCAACGTTTCGTCCGCAGTCGTATGGGGCATCTTCAGGAGCAAGGGGGATAGTACTGTCTTAAACAAGGTTACCTATTTACCCATTTTATCCGAAAATAGGTAGAATTCGTAATAAAAACAATATTAAGGTCTTTTTTAAACCTCCACAAAAAATCTCAGAAATACTCCCCCAAACTAAAGATAAACGCGAACCCTTGTCGTCACCCGGTGTTTATAGTATTCCTTGTTCTTGTGGCACAGTATACATAGGTGAAACAGGAAGGAGTGTTCACACTAGATTGTCAGAACACAAACGCTGTCTGCGTAATGGTATGGTATTAACATCTGCGGTCGCAGAAAACCAACATAACATCTTATTTGAAAATTCCCGCATTTTAGCTCCTGTCCCTGAGTTTTACAGACGTAAATACAGGGAAACTTTAGAAATATGGAAACATTTTAATAACATCAATCGGGATGATGGCTATTTCTTGAATGTGGAAACCGGTGATTCTCGGAACACGACACGCCCAATCTACCATTACGAACTCGATTCCCATTGGTCCTCATTAGCTTTGCTCATCTACCGTATCTTTAGATTAGCATATAACTGTCTTCTCGGCATTCCTTTCGTCACTTGGTTTATTTGGCCTCTAGCGTGGTTTACACGTCGGGTAACCTTGTAAACTGAATCTCCCCCTCTTGTTGCTTAAACTTACATACGACTGCGGGCGAAACGTTGAGCTCTGACTCAAAATATGACACAGTCCATTCCCGGAAAACGAATATTTCTCATGACTCAGACTGTGGAAGTCTACGCAATAAGGGAAAAGTTTATATAAACGTATGTCCTGAAATGGTTACTGAATTACAGCTACTTTAGGTTATTCAGTTTTTTATTTTATTTAAAAAGATAGCAGAAAAAGAGCTCAACAGTGTGTTGCTACACCAGTGTAGGTCATTTTGAATATTTATTATTATTTCAATTAAGCTTCGTTGAAATATTAACATATAAAGTTATAGGCGCCTCCACCATTTTTGGCGTTTGAAGCTATTGTATATAATATTTAATAAAAAATCGTCTGTTAAATTTTTTTTAATGGAAATTGGTATACCTATTACTTATATATGATGAAATTTATGGTGTTACCGTTGAGCATGTACGAGCCCAAATTTATATCAGATGGGTCGGTTTACATTTTCAAAAATAATAAAATCTACACAAATGGTTAGAAAATTTTACAAATTCTTTCGGCTATTTTAAATATAGGCTTAAAACTTAAAAAAAAAAACTGGTGTGGCCAACACAATACCTGCCACCATTTGCAACCCGAGACAATAAAAAGATTAACTTAATCCGTATTTTTAGTCTAATCTAATCCAAGTAACTACCTTTTTTTAACCCCTCAACAGGATTAAATCGCAATTACAGAGTGGGTTCACATTCACACACATCCATGCCTTAGTGGGATTCGAACCCAGAGCCCCGAGGGCACTCCCGACATTAGGCGTTGCTCCAACCATTGAGCCACCAGAGCTATAATAAAATGAAAATTAAATTTTAAATACCGGGATAGAATAGAATTCACTAATCCAAAAATGAGGATTAGCTTAAACATTTTTGTGAATCGTTAATTTTTATTAATCTAAATACATACATTACTTATGCTGGAAACTGTATTGAATTCCTTTTCTATTATTCTATTTATTTTTTTCTTTTTAAAACGTTACTAATATTATTTTGAAATGATTAGTTCTTTGAAGGTGACATTTATTTGTCAGTTACATACTTTTGAATAACTGCGTTTCGTTTGTTTAAAGCGTAGGTTCTGGGATTTAAATTATAGATGATTTTATAAATTTATCCATAAAATATATAAAAAAGTATTAATGCAAATCTTTAGAAAATTCAATAATCTTTAATTTTTATAATAACATTAATCTCGAAAAATAACATTTAAAGGTATTTTTCGAAGAAAAACTATTTTGAGCTTCTAGTAAAGTGGCATTTCCGGATATCCGATTTTCACTAAAATCTAATGGGCTCTTTCCATTACACACATACACACAGACATCATCGTGAAAGTGTTTAAATTTGATTCTAGGGACCTGAAAACGTGGTCATTTACCAAAATTTCGATATGCGGTTTTTAGCACGGTCCCTATATCTCCCTTATCAAGGGTAGCGGGAGGTAAAAAACTGTGGGTGATAATAGTTCGACCGGTATTTTAAGGGATCTTGTAGTCCAGATTTAGCTCGTACCGAAACCCTGTACTTTTAACATAATGAAAAGCAACTTCGTAAAATTTCAGTGCGTACAGTAAAATCTATCTTGCAGAATATATGGGACAATGTGCAGGACTTAGGGGTCCAATGCCAAATAGAATTAAAGCTGGTATTACTAATAAAAGCGATATAATCCAATATTAAATGGCGGGACACTTGAGTAACAAATTCAGTTTTTGTTAAAATCTATACAGGCTGTCCCTGGCCGAGCTTACGCTGTCGTTATTTTAAAAACTATTCAATATTATTTTACGAAATTTAGTGTCTAGGGGTTTTTCTACATGCCCGTTTCAACTAAAATATTCTTAAAGCAGTACCATTTTCGGTTTAACCGGAAGTAGACCCTAACTTTCTTATTTTAAATGGAGTTGTATATTTTTTATTTTACCAATGAATTTACATACGAAACAATAAAAATATATTATTCATGATCAACCACTTCCGGTGTAATTCAATTTTTTTTGATTTTTTCTGTAAGAACGGCCGCTTCTTTATCACTTTGTCGAATTTCTATAATCTGTAAAAACAGTTTTATAAAGAAAGCTTTTGTTTACACTGCTATAAATTAATAATTGACAATTTTTGAAAAATGTAATTTCTACGTGAACGTGAATTTCAAGTTCAAAAATTTCAAAAAACTCATGGAACACCCATTTTTTATTATTTAAATGAATTCTTCCTTAAAAATAGGGGTAGTTTGTGTAACATGTCCTATGTTGACAGTTGATAGATTTTTAGTAAAATGGAAAATATTTAAATTGCATGTGCTAATATTTGTTTATAGTCTAGTGTAGTTGGCTATGAACATTTGGTTTAGCTTTATGTTACATTTTCTATTTTGTTTACTTCGTATTTTACGTGAAGAATACTATTAAAGATGCTCCCCTCTTTCTCCCTACCTGTAAAGAGCACCCACTCCCGACTTCAATTTTCGGGCACCTCTCCCTCTTACAAATACACTTGTATTCCTCGTCGACCACGTGACCAGGGAGGAGGCATTCACAGGCTCCTTCAGGAGTCAACTTCTTTTCCCAGTCGCATTCGCACCGGCCTTCAGGGGTCAGTTTAGCGCAGTGTTTCACCAGTTGGTTGTCGGATCCTCCAGGGTGCAGCTTGAGGCAAGAGTCGGAACACCTGGAGGGCGTGTCCAAGGCGTACGTCGAAGCCAGCACTGAAAGAAACACAGAAAGAGATGGTTAGTTGGTGTTAATAATATTACAAAAAAGCAAAAGACAGGATGATGTTTTACTTCAAATTACAAGGTTGCACAGCTAAATAACATTGGTTGTTCTGGTTTTGGTAACTTGTAAGAAGTTTGATAGAGTTCAAACGAAGTAAAGGTAATTTTAGGACGGTCTCGTAGACAACAATAATATAAAATGTTCAGTTTTATTTTGTTTTGTAACTTTCATTAACAGTGCCGAGACTTTTGAGCGCTTCAGGCGAAAATTGTAAATTGCGTCCCTCATTTATTACAATTTTGTTTAGATTATATAGGTACAAAAATTAGAAAAGAGGCGATTTGTGTCCATAACTCGCGAACAATTTATTTTCTCTTGGGTTCTACAGTCGCTTTATTTTTGTCTGTACAGTATTAGTCACGGGAGAGTTACTTTCAAAGTCCGTTTGTGTGCAACCCGAAATACAATTTACAACAGCGTCTAGCTTCCTCTCTTAAAAAAATAGAATATTTAATTCACGATTGATTTGCTTGTCTTGTGATGGTTCTGTCTTTTTGACATTAAACAATTAAATATGGTCTATTGTCATTAGTATTTTGGGTTGTAAACAAACGGACTTTCAAAATAAGTCTTCGATGACTAATCCTGTATATACAGGGTGAGTCTGGGGAGAAGTCAGGTTTAAAAGATACGACTATCAACTTTTATTTTTCAAATGGCAACCTATAATTATTTTAATAAAATAGAAACCGCTATTTTATTCTTTTTTCAGCGATGTCTTATTTTTTATTAATGTATTTGAAAAATTTCGAGAAAAATGAGATAATTTAGAAATATTAGAAATAATTTTGAAACAAATATTATAGATGGCTATGTTTTTGTTACTAAATTTGTTGTTTTAGTTTGCTAAGTTGTATAGCACTGTTACGTTTTTCGTTATTTTGCAATTCGGAAAATCTAATTTAACTCTTTAACGGTTCATCCTAGGTAAAAAATATAAGAATCTTGTTTTTTATAAAATTTCGATACGGATCACCGTTTTCAAGAAAAATATCAAAAACCAAAATATGTCGCCTTTTCCCAAATTGGCGAGGGGCTGTTGCATCAGTGTATTTTTCTGTACAGGATTCCGTATAAAAGCTTTTGTTTCATTTTTTTGATGTTGGAGGTATTTTTAAGTAGATTTCTGTACAACAATTACTTCTTCAGTATTTGATATGACAATGTTTTTAATTGATATAATCGCTAACGAATTTAACCTTTCTTCTTTCTTAGTATATCGTAAAATAATATAAATAGGATTTAATTAATATAAGTTTGCTGCAACTGGAATTGTCAGCATTATGATTAAAGCTACACACTGGACGAGTCAATAAATTTATAATTTGATTCTTAATTAATTTTGCAAAAAATAGACTCAAAAAATGTCGTCCAAAAACCAATTTCGCCCCAGGCGGTCGCCTGGCTTTCAATGTAACTTGGGCCGGCCCTGTTCATTAAAATGTGATAATTGGTGGCTGTAAAATTTGAACGCTGTGAAATTTAGACGCAATGAAATTTTGCCCTATGACATTTAGACGCTATGATACGTACTCCATTAGTTTTAACTTGGAATATCGGACGAACGTATATTTATAATAGCAACAATATCTACTTACAGAATATATACGCACTAAACTGTAAATTTTCCATTTCAACTCTTTATTATTGTTTGTTCAAAAACACTACATACAAAATGATACAACTGAGAATTAAACCGCATTAATATACCTCAGATAAGATTTGTAGATAATTCTTAAAATATGACTAATAAACTAAATAAAATTTCTCGTTATGTTATAAATATCACAACATAATAACAAAGTTGTAAATATCTGTTAGAATTCGCAAAATATTCTTATCAAGACACAGAGGAGTCCTGGAGTCTTTGAAAATCAAGACATTAATTTCGGCTATGAACATTACAAGGTGTTTTTATCTTAAATAACCGTTGCAATATCAAGGTGTTGTTATCTAAATATAAACTTCTACATTCAATTATTCTTATCTTAAATGTTTCGCATTCTTTTGAATTCTCGGTAGACGCTGTTTTGTTTGGGAAACATCTGCGAGAATGACTGTTTTTGAGAAAGCCTTGCATTCCATATTTTATGTGTAAATTGTTGTTCAGATAATGGACTGTATTTATTAGGGAATATATTTTTGCACATCAAAATAGGATACTTCCACATTATAGTAAGAACAATTGACTCTGGCAATAAAACTATAAATATAGTTATTATGACAAGGCGTTTGCGTGCTTTTACAAAGAATGTGCCGCTCTGTTGAAATGAAGACATGCATTGAATGGCTTTTCTGCTTTTCTGGGAATGAAAACTACAGTCCCAAAAATTATTTCAAACAAAAATAACATTAAGATTATTTACTATACGGAGTAGGCAGGGAATCCATTCAAAGCATGTCTTCATTTGAAAAGAGCGGCACAAATAATGATGTTTGGCCTTCAAGGTAAAAGCAAGCAGTGGTAGTCAGTAGGTGCTATGGCCACTAAATGTCATAGCGCTTAAATTTCATTGCGTCTAAATTTCACAACGTCCAAACTTTACATCTACTAAATAAAGCCTTACCACCAATTGTCACAGCGACAAAATTGGACCTCTAGTGACAGCACGCACTTTAGAATTCTATCAAATGAAACATTTGTTTTCTATTTTCGCCAGGAAGCGAAAATTTAATAGCATGCGTGACTCAAAATATTCGCCTGCAAGCGCACGACTCGAGGCGAAAGTATTAAACTAACATCATTATTTTGTCACAATTTAATTCAAAGCCACTTTTTTTATTTATTATATATAACTGTTATAATATTTTCTATTTTAATAATATAAAACCTGAAAATTGGGAAAACAAAAAGCGAATATAGAATTCTAAAGTGCATGCTATTAAGGTTCGTAAAAGTAAAATCGCATTCGCCTATTTTCTATGATAGAATTCTAAAGTGCGTGCTGTCACTACAGGCCTATTTCGGCTACTGCAATTGGTGTTGGTAACACAATAAACTGTAAATATGTCAACATTTATTTTATGGGGCCTAGTGGCCGCGTGCCTGAGTGTCTGGTTGCGAATCTGGGGAACCGGGTTCGATCCCGACCGACGCCAAATATTTCGAATTTTAAATGGCACAAAATTGAAAAGAAGTTTGCTTAGACAGAATGTGTGGCGAAGGATGATTGTTTCGTAACTATTATTGTGATCCGGTTGCGGTATTTCGCTACCGAAAATCGGTCACTTTAATATGTTAAGAGTGAGGAATATAAATGTTGTACGTATGATGTCAGGTTAGTAAGAATGTTGTTGAAAGAGAGACTGATTATTTTTTGGATGATGTTATATTTATTCTTTCGGGTTTGTGCTAACCCACTAAGTGGGAAATGCGTGATTTTATGAATATGTATGTATGTATGTATGTATGTACAAAATTGACCCTTGTGGTGCACTCTTCACGCCAACAATAAATGCCCGCGAGGTGAAGCCTGGTAAGCGCCTGCATGGTACAAATATGTCATCATTACCGAAATCTGTGTACAAAACAGATTGGCACACCCAGCAATGGGTAATAAGCCGTGATGATATATTTATTTATTTATTTATTATATTTACAGTTTGTTGTATTACCAACACCAGTTGTAGTGGCCGAAATAGGCCAGGTCAAATTTAGCCGCGGTGAGAAGTGGTGGTGGCGCTTCATTTAGATGCTGTAAAATTTAGACGCAATGAAATTTGAGCGCGATGATATTTAGTCGCTGTGGAATGCATCGGTGACAGTTATGTGCCGCCTTGTTATAATTATGATATTTATAATTTCTAGATCCGACAGTCAATTTTTCTGTCTATAGGCAAATGAACAATAAAAATTCCGAGATGCATATTAAAAAATCTGATGTGATCAACACAAAACCTCCCGCTATTTAATTTTTATTAATTTAAATATACATACTTACATATTTAGTTATGCTGGAAACTGTATTAAGATCCATTCCATATAGTTAGGTTTCTATTTACTATTTTCTTTTTAAAACGTTACTATTATTAATTTGAAATGAAAAGTTCTTTGACGGTGACATTTATCCGTCAGTTACATACATTTGTGATATGAACTGTGTAATTAAGGAGTGCTTGTTTAAAGCGTAGGCTCCGGGATTTAAATTATAGATAATTTTATAAATTTATCCATAAAATATATAAAAAAGTATTTATGCAAATCTATAGAAAATTTAATAATCTTTAAAACAGGATACTTGCTCTTTTTGTGCGTATTATTGGTCTCTAGCTATTGTTTTGAATCCAATTTGTTTTTATTTCTTTATAAGTACTTCATCATTTTCTTCCCAATTTATTTGATGTTAATCTGTTTGAAATATTTATTCCCGTCGATTGTGTTATTGCCTGCGAGTTAAAGTGTCGATTTGCGTTCGTTTCTATATCTTGTGAGGATTTTATTTACTTAGCATTTCTCGTTACTGGCACTAAAACTTCCATTACTGCAAATCAGATCAATCAATCTTAATTTCATCCCTCAATGCACGGCGGGGTGGAGTGGGGTATGATCCTTTACGGTACGGTATACAAAAAGCTCCTGGATGTAGCGTTTCTCTCTCTCTTATTCGCGAAGGAGAGAAGTTTTTACCAAGGCGTTACGCTTGTTTTATATGCATTACAACTTGGATTTCCTCATGTTTGATGTTTTGTAAAGAACGGAAAAAGTTTAATACATTTCTAATGATATGAATATATTTAGAACATTGCTACCTTATAAATCTTCTTCTTCTGAGAGTGAAATATTTAACACAATACGAATATGTCATTGTTTTTTGTCTTATTGAAGTGATAAGGAATTCAGACCTGGTGATTAAGACTTTTCCTCACTCCAACGTCCAAACTGCCGCTGAGAGATGGCAAATTTTTAATATTCTATAAGTTGTTGTGTTTGTAAATAAATTAACAAATATCTCTTTACAAAAAAAAATAACCTTTTACCAAATTATTAAATTTATTAGGAATACTTATATATATATATATATATATATATATATATATATATATATATATATATATATATATATATATACCGGGTGGCGCTCGAAATCCGTTACATAGGCATTTAACATGGGAAAACCGTTTTTCCTAGCGCGTTGCTTCCCAAATTATTTTAGAAAAAAAATCTTCAAATTAAAGTTGTAGAATATAAAATTCTGCATGTAAATCAGTAAACAAAATTCATTTCGTATGTTTAGTAATTCCAGAAATTGAATATGAAAAATTTGAGAATTACAGTTTCATAGTGCTAGCCATGGAATTAAAACAAAAAAGACAAACAAATGTGATGATTTAAATGCCAAATATTGTTATTTTTGTCTAGAAAAATGTGTATTTGAACTGTATTGAAGAATTAAATTATTATTCTGCTTAAGAATTTTACGTTGTGGTAATTTTATTAAATAATAAAAAGTAAATTCAATTTTATGACAGATAAATACACGTTTGTTTGTTAAGCTTTTTGTTAATTCCATGGCTATAACTACTTTTGGGTAGATTTTCGACATTTTTATTCCTAATTTCTGCTGTTACAAAGCATGCAAAATTATTTTTTCCTATTGATTCAGATGCAAAATTTCATGTTCTACAACTTTTATTTGAAGATTTTTTTTCTAAAACAATTTGGGGAGCAACGAGCTAGGAAAAACGGTTTTCCCATGTTAAATGCCTATGTAACGGATTCTGAGCGCCACCCGGTATATATATATACGCTTTGTAACGACAAAAATTAATTATGAAAATGTCGAAAAATACGTTGAAAATATCGACAGCCATAATTGAACAAAAAATAAATAAATGCGTGATGTTTTATTTGTCACAACGAAAGTTAACTTATTTGACGTTTCTGACAATTTGATAAAATGTCAAGCATTTATTTATTTTTTGTTCAATTCCATGGCTGTCGATATTTTCAACGTAATTTTCGACATTTTCATAATTAATTTTTGTTGTTACGAAGCATGTAAAGGTAATTCTGTTTATTGATTTAGATGCAGAATTTTACCCCCTAAAACTTTTATTTGACGCGTTTTTGCTTAAAATAATTAGGCGAGCAGGAAATTGGAAAAAACTGATTTCCCATGTTAATCTCCTATGTACACCTTTAAGACAGACACACGGTATATATATATATATATATATATATATATTATAGGAAAGATTACATATGTAATTATTTATTAATTAAATGCAGACTCTGATGAAGAATTATTAGGCAAAGGCACATTTAAGGACGGTATTGTCTTTGGTCAAAAAATTCGATAATGAATTTTTAATGAATAAGCACGTTTAACTGTTCCTAGAGTATGATTTTACTATTTTTACGATGATGTCTGTATGCATGGATGTATGTATGTATGTTTGTATGTATGTTTGTATGTATGTTTTTTCGGATCGCATAACCTCAATACCACCTTTCCAAAAATTATAATTTTTGCGTATTCCTTGTCTTTAGACCCATATGAAGAGCTGATTAGATTTTGGTTGAAGATTTTAACAGTGTTTCTTGAAAAAATGCTGTTATATCACTTTTTCACATTTAATGTTATTATAAATACTTAAGAATATTTTATTCTCTATACGATTTGA
The DNA here is from genome assembly GCA_963082715.1 of Harpalus rubripes. Lineage (NCBI taxonomy): Eukaryota > Metazoa > Arthropoda > Insecta > Coleoptera > Carabidae > Harpalus > Harpalus rubripes. The sequence continues at coordinate 73,117,086 of OY720452.1, read as the reverse complement.
TTACATTTTATACTTCATATTCAATGGATATAGAGTTAAAAAATTATAAAGAAATTAAATTTCACAAAGCACAAATGTCAGTGTCAAAGTGCAATTTACATAATATGTTTGAGTTATAATTTTACTGGAAATATATAGAATCTTACAAGAAACTTTCTGTATGGAATTTATACAAAATACATAGAACTGATTGAAGGTAATGTACTGGAAATATGGAATCATTTTCAAAAAAACTTTCTGTGTGGAATTTGTACAAAATACATAGAACTGACGGAATGTAATGTGCTGGCCACATCCGATTTTTTTACCTGGAACTAGAACATACATCATTGCATGTACCATTAATTAATAGGAAAATAAATTTTATTAATAAACATTTTCACTGTTAAATACAATTTTATTATATGCATGTTGCTCAAATGCACATTTAGAAATACACTACTAATAACTATATTTCAATATTTACAGTGCAGTAATAAAAATTACACTTTAACAAAGTTAATTATAATAACTATATTGGCAATGCGTCGAGCAAAATGTTTATGTAGTTTTTAAGTATTCGTTAACGTTAACATTCACGTTAAGTGTCTCGTTACCGTGATCTAGGATGACGCACGGTTAGCTCTGTGACAGAATCAGTTTACGGTAATTATCCCGAGATTAATTATAACCTTTCGCGTAAAAAGTATTTATTTATGGCAGCGGTGTCGTATAAATTTACAATAATTTACAGTAAATTGCGCTTATACGGCAAAGTGACAAGGGAAATTTATTTATAATTTGTCCTGCTTATGCTTAGCTACAACGGCGAGTGATACATTAATTACTTACTATAAAGTTATCATTATTTTATTTAAATTATTCCATATATGTACATTGCAAGTAGTATAAATAAACATTAATTATGAACCTTATTTTAATTGGACTATAAAAATTTAATGCAGCTATCTATTAATTATTATATGACCTCTTCATTTTATAATAAATATAAATTTTATTTGTTTCAAGAAGTAATAATAATTTGTTCATCAATATATTCCTCCTTATTTATATTATTATATATTGCATTTATGCCAACGTTGTTTTCATTCTGCAAAACAATTATGGAATGCACTTTGTGGTATTGTCTTCAGCTCCTTTAGCAATTTTGCATTTATCTCCTCTATTATTATTATTATTATTATTATTATTATTATTATTATTATTATTATCGAGAGGTGGTTCATCTTTGTCCCTGTACTGCGACCTTTCTGGTCTATTGTACCCTCCGTGTTTTACTTCTATTCTAGAAGTCCTGTTTGTTTTGTGAACTCCAGGATTTTCTTTAGACTGATGTCCTTTAGTGTCTCAGTATGCAATTTCTTTGCTCCTAAAAGACTAAGTCTGCTTGCCATAAATGCTTCGCAGTGACAAATTAAATGTTGAGGAGTTTCATCCTCTTCTCCACATCCTCTGCATGTTAGTTCTTGTTTAAGGCCCAATCTGTGCAAATGTTTGTTTAATTGACAGTGTCCTGTTACCAGTCCTGTTATTAATCTAACATCTTGCTTGCTCATTAAGAGTAAGTTGTCAGTTCTTTTCTTGGATGGCTCATTCAGGAAGAGCTTGGAGTGTCTCTGGCCTGATATGGCTGTCCAGTGCCGTTTGTGCCATTGCCAGAGCAAAGTATTAATTTCCTGCTTAACTGTTTCCGCAGTTATTCCACATGCAGGTTCGGGTCCTATAAAAGGTATATTTGCCCCGTCTTTTGCAAGACGGTCGGCTACCCGGTTTCCTTCGATATCTGAGTGCCCGGGTACCCATATCAGTCTTAGTTTGTTACTCGCTCCTAAGGCATTCAATCTGTGGATGCAGTCCAGAATTAATCCTGAGCCTACCTCACACGATTTTAAAGTTTTGAGTGCGGCTTGTCTGTCTGTTATTATGGAGATTCTTTTATTGTGGTAGTTCTTCTCCAATAGTAATTGCACGCTGGTTAATATTGCGTGTACTTCTGCTTGGAATACTGTTGCATTTGTCCCTAGTCCAACCGAATGGTTGTGTCTTAGTCCCTTTGCCCCATGTATTTCAGCTCCGGTTCCATTGGTTGTTTTGGAGCCGTCTGTATAGATGACTATGTCATCTTTTTCAACCGGACTTTGAGAATGTTCCCATGCATCCCTATCAGGAATTACTATCTTGTAGGTTTTGTCGATGGTATACATCTTATTGATCCTATCAGACACCATCTGTAAAGTGGAGTGCTTGTTCATCTCTGTATAAATTTCAGAGTGTCCATTTCTGCATTTATCATCTTTTGAGAGAACTTTCATCCTATATGCTCCGCTAATTGCCCTTGATTTTACCACTAAGTGTAGTGGGGGCAAGCTTAACAGAGTTTCCATTGCCGATATTGGAGTGGTTGACATAGCTCCTGTTATCCCTAAGAAGGTATCTCCTCTATGGTCGCAATGTCCTTTGAATGTCTTCTTTATCTTCCAGAACAGGAAAAAGTAACTGGAGGCCATCCATTATCATAACAGTCTAGTATAAATTCTTTCCATTTTGTATTAAAGAGAATCGAAATAATAATAATAATTTCAATAAGGGTTCGCTCCCGACTGATGCCAAAATTATTTCGAATTTTAAATAATACAAAAGTAACCTTTGTGTTACATACAGTGTTGTGACAGATCAATTTACAAAGGATTTAGACCAATATCAAGATCTTTACAATTAAAATGTTCTAGATCAGATCATAGGTCAATTTCTGCGACCGGATCTTTTTTTTTCAGACCAGACCAGGAATTTAGGATCTGTTTTTCGTAGATCACAAAAAAGCAGTAACGATTTTCAAATTCTTTTTATTCATTATTAATTAAATAGTATTACAAACAGTAAATTAATTACAAAGAATATACTTAAAAATTAGATACATAGGTATTTAGTTTTATTAATGCTGAATTAACGAATAAAGTAGAAACAGAAACAAAAATAGTATATTATATACTCAGGGACTAAAGTGCATATTCAATCCCGTGGGTGAAGTTTATTTCCCGAGCCGAAGGTGTTGTTTATTTTTACTTTAGTCCCCCTGGGATTTTTTTCATATTTAATTCCTCTGGGACTGAATTTGAACTTTAGTCCCTGAAATGAGTGATTAGAATCGCTCTTTAGTCTCGGGTGTACGAAATAATAATTTTAAACATTAAGTAGCCTATTCAGAGAAACAAAGTCATAGAAGTTTGTTAGGGATATAAAGATTGTTATCATAAAGACATTTATAACAATTATTCAAAAAATGCTTCGTCGTATTTCACGTGTATACAACCTTCTGAGTCAACTTCCTATGAAGTCTTCGTCAGAAGGTGGCCAGCACAGCAGGTAATCACAGACGCGTTTCGCACACTGATGAGCACCAAGAAGTGCGAAACGCGTCTGTGATTACCTGCTGTGCTGGCCACCTTCTGACGAAGACTTCATAGGAAGTTGACTCAGAAGGTTGTATACACGTGAAATACGACGAAGCATTTTTTGAATAATGTACGTTTTCACGGCAAAATTCGCAACTAGTTTGCAATTTGCAACATTTATAACAATCTTTATGAATTTGTCAATTCATAACCGACGTCGGTATTATTGATAATCTTTACAAAATACTTGTGAATGATCCAGATTATTTGTCAATAGCTAACTTCATTATACATATATAAAACTATTCTAACCTTAATCTTATCTGTCAACGTTTAATTTTTTTAAAATGATGAGTTGACAACATATTTAAAACGTAAATGTTGTGTCAAAACAATTAAAGAACAATTATGTGTCATATTTGGAAACGTCTAAATTATTTAGAACGGGTATGCTAACTCCTACAAATGATCCCAACGTGATTGAAAATTTATGGGAAGATTTACATTTTTTATTTGAATTGAATATTTAACAGAAAGAGCACACATTGGCACCAAAATAAATAGAGTTTTTAAGAATACCATAGAATAATATATTTTTAAAGAAATATGTATTTGTCAAAAATAACTTTCTTCCGCAGCAGTTTTTATCGATCTTATTAATCATTATTCAACTCGAAGCAGAATCTATATCTACGTATAATAAACTGTATCCCGCTAAAAAATTAAAACATCAATATTTAGTAGATAAGCCATTAATAATAATATTTGATTGATATAATAACCTGTCACACGTCAAATATTAGAAATAACATTATATGCCATTTAATTTTTTAAGTGAGTTAAATAAATTACAATCACTTGTTCTTGGATTTTCTGGTTTTAAATTTTTGTATTTTTCTCATTTGACAGTGCCCAAATTGTTAGGTTTCAAAACTCCGGTATTTTTTCCCTCGATCAGCTTCTATTGATCTAATTTGACTGGGCTATTTTTGCAATTTCGCTTGTTTCGCTTTTGCGTTGCCAATCTGATGTTGTTCTGGTCTGAAGGTATCATTCAAATTTGGAAATAAAGAGTTAAGGCGAGTGAGCAGCTTAGAGAACGTATAAACGTCGCCAGCAGAATGGACCATTTTAAAAATTGACTTCGCTTTTTTATAGACTCGGATTCCCTGTTCAGGCATCGCTCAACATCAGGACACGGACGCGCAAATGCAAACTCTACCCTCACACAGAACGTACACACATAGGAAAAAACTAAGACTAGTATTCAAGACAGGTGAAAAATATGAAGGGCCTGGGTTCAAGTCCCGGTGAAATTCATGATTTTTTACAATAATCTTTGCCGTGATATTTTATTTATTTGGTCAGTAGTTCACCATAACTTTAGTCCATTTTTATTTTAATTTGAGATCAGTTGCTGTCAAACGAAACGTCAAAAATATTGCAGTCATTAAAATACCTGTATTCTCAGTGAAAATTTGCATCGTTAGATATTTTAACTTTAATAAAAGCTTTTTTACATATTTAGATAAGATTTTTTAAAGTTATCTGAGATATTCTTACATTTTACGTCTACATTTTTTACTATCAAACGTCATAGATCTCAGTTGGTCTTACTATGCGCTGATCCCCATTGTGCATATCTTCTATTTCTTTGAATTGAAAAGGTCCATTAATAAAACCACCAAACGGCGCAAAAAGTTTGGACGAGCGACTGATGTAGCGAAAAAGCTCCGACTGCAAAGTCGTGAAACTCGTGAAAATTTTTCCTGCGAACATTTGAAATGTTCTATTAACCAACGTTTCAGAACCAATTCGAATATAACTTGTCATTGAATTTCAAAAATATGGGAGTTCATGGACTTTCGTAATTTTTACCTATAGTCTATTCCACGAGACCTTTCATTAAATCAGGGCTTCGAACCGAATTGAAAACCGTAAACCCACATAAGTTGAAACTTGACCAATATGTGGGTATAATAATTTTAAGAAATGACCAATCTGGGTTTCGAAATAAGATTAATACACTTTGTCGTTCCAAAAGCATTAGATGGGGTATCAAACTTTAAAATTCGCGTAATAAAAAAACAAAATTTGTAACATTTATCTTTTTTCCCCTGGCTCTTGGCAGTTTGATGTTGGAAAAACGATTTTTTCTTTGTTGAGAATGGCGCCTTTTAAAAGTTAACCCCGGGCGGTAAAATGTTTGAGATAATCAACTTAATTTAATTCAGTATCATGTTTCAATATTTGAAAATTATTTATTGGACTATTTGTAGAAACGCCCAAAAATGTAATAACTTCCAAATATGGATCGGCCACAGAAAAAGGATCACGTGTGAGTCCCAGATCCATATTTGGACTTTGGTTGTTTTTGCGAAGAGCTCTTCAATTTAAAAGAATGTTTCTCTCTGTTGGGGTAGAATTTAGAAATGTTATTCGGGTTTAGAGCATCTCGCAGATGAACAACCCCGATCGTGAATGTTCTAAAGTTTCTAAAGCGAAATGAGCGGAAATAAAGAGGTATCCCTCTCCAATCCGTTTTCTCCACATCTAGACAAAATGCGTGGGCGGTGAAAACCTCACGCATCCTGACTAATCACCTCATCAAGACCCACATCATCCAATGGAACATTTTTCTCTTTAATACATTAGAAAGAACTGATACCTTAATTTACAATATAAATATAAATATTCTTATAGCCAACGAATAATAAATTGTATATTGTGTTCTCAAATGGTTACCCATCTAAGTATTATCTGTACTTAAGTTGGCTTGATTTTTAATATTTCCTACGAATTTGTGAATCTATTATGACAAAATATTCATACATTTTTATTTATTTATGCAGGGAAAAGTCACTGAAAATGGAAACAGAATTAAGTATTTTTTTATTTTGGCTGTATAAAGAAAAATGGAAATTTTCTGAATAATTTATATACATTAAAAAGGAATAAATTTGCCATTACATTTCTTACCTTTTTACAAAACGGAATCTCATTGCAAATTAAACATTAAACAATAAATCGCGATATTAGAACAATAGTTCTCGGTTTCTACTTGACTTTCTTGTTCGTCGATAAATTTTAATAGATGATAACAAGACGATTTAAAAATCTGACGTGGCCAGCACATTAATTACTTTATGATTTTTAAACTCTATATCTATTGAATATGAAGTATAAAATGTAATTAAATCGTATAGAGTATAGAATATTGTTTAATAATGATATTTAACAGCGTTTTTTCAAGAAAAACTGTTAAAATCTTAAAATGAGGGTACTTCCGGTTTATATATTTCTTCATATGGATACGAATGAATAATAATTTTTTAAATTGTAGTATTAGAGTTAACAGATCCGAAAAAAATCGTCATACACACACACATACATACATACATACACACACACACACACACACACACACACACACACACACACACACATATATATATATATATATACAGTGGACCCCCGGTAATCCGGCCCCTGTCTAATCCGGCACCCCCTGTATTCCGACATGACTATTATTATTGAATATTTTTTGACAGTCTTTGCTAATGTAGATAATGCATGATTGAGCAGGTTATTTTTATTCATAATTTTTGATTATTTTAGTATGTACATTTGTTTGTACACAATTACATATTTCCTAATGTAAAGTTATTATTGTTTGTAAGTTCTATAGCATTAATGACGTTAATTTCATAATAAAACGTAAGCTCTCTATTGTGTTGTTTAATTTACTAAATTTGACATACATAATGAAGTACGATTTGTACTTCAGAGTATAACATATAGAATCTTATCACTGGATCTGTAATTTGTCGGATTACAAGGTAATCGCTTGTAAAAAATTCCGGACTATAGGGGGTCTTAAGCAATACTCTATAATCCGACAAATTCGATAGTCCGACACTGCCCTGCAAAACGTTTGTCGGAGTACCGGGGGTCCACTGTATATATATACAGGATGAGTCTTTGAAATGACCGTCTTCGATATCTCCCTTGTCGTTAGAAATAGAGCATAAATTTATTAACATAATTCATTCGTCTACTCAAACAGTATAACATAAAATTATATTCACATACACAGGGTGTTGTATTACGGGTCGGCGAGAATTGTTTCTCTTTTTTTAAATGGAACACCTATATATTTTCATATATTTTGAATTATATTTTATTCACCTATACGCACATATATTTTTTTCCTCGGCGTTGTCAAATTATTCCGTTTTTTCTATAAAAATGACCTAATTTACTCAATTTCAAATTACTATAACTTGAAATAATTGCGTAGGCTTCCACAGTCTGAGTCATGAGAAATATTCGTTTTCCGGGAATGGAATGTGTCATATTTTGAGTCAGAGCTCAACGTTTCGCCCGCAGTCGTATGGGGCATCTTCAGGAGCAAGGGGGATAGAACTGTCTTAAACAAGATTACCCGACGTGTTAACCACGCTAGAGGCCGAGTTTAAGCAACAAGGGGGGGAGACTCAGTTTACAAGGTTACCCGACGTGTAAACCACGCTAGAGGCCAAATAAACCAAGTGACGAAAGGAAGGCCGAAAAGACAGTTATATAGTAATCTAAATGTACGGTAGATGAGCAAAGCTAATGAGGACCAATGGGAATCGAGTTCGTAATGGTAGATTGGGCGTGTCGTGTTGCGAGAATCACCGGTTTCCACATTCAAGAAATAGCCATCATCCCTATTGATGTTATTAGGATGTTTCCATATTTCTAAAGTTTCCCTGTATTTACGTCTGTAAAACTCAGGGACAGAAGCTAAAATGCGGGAATTTTCAAATAAAATGTTATGTCCTGTGTTGTGTTGGTGTTCTGCGACCGCAGATGTTAATACCATACCATTACGCGTAACCTTGTAAACTGAGTCTCCCCTTCTTGTTGCTTAAACTCGGCCTCTAGCGTGGTTGACACGTCGGGTAACCTTGTTTAAGACAGTACTACCCCCCTTGCTCCTGAACATGCCCCATACGACTGCGGGCGAAACGTTGAGCTCTGACTCAAAATATGACACAGTCCATTCCCGGAAAACGAATATTTCTCATGACTCAGACTGTGGAAGCCTACGCAATTATTTCACTATACTCTATGTTCTCATATATATATATATATATATATATATATATATATATATATATATATATATATATATATATATATATATATATATATTTAAAATGTAATTATACAGAGTGTTCAATAAAGCCAATCAAATTTACTCAATTTCAAATATAACTATAACTCGTCATTTTCAAATGGAACACCCTATATTGTATTATTTAGTTGGGTTTTTTTTATGTTATCTTTCTATATTATTAAGGGTATCCTTTGCCTAAAACCAATAATTTCAGAATTATTCACTATTTTCGTCTAAATTTATTTAAATTAAATATGCATCCCTTTAATATTTAAAAAATAACTCATAATTATTCCTTTGCAAATATTTCTGGTTGCAAGGTTTTGTAAAAATAGTCCTTGTTGTCTTGAGGTCCTTTCAGTCCCGTTTTAGCGCTGTGTAAACATCTGCAGGCTGGAGTTGCCATGGTAGTGCACTGCAGTGCAGGTGATTCACATTCACTGGTCCCGTAGGCCCACTGTTTGCTCACAAGGTGCTTGTGGATTTGAATGTGAATGCAAACTCCCTCAGGGACACAGCCAGAAATATACGCGCTAGTTTGTTTAGATTGGGGCAGGAGGCATAAAACATAGAGGAAAGCTTTCACCAACTATCAGGGGAGAAATAAGTAAGCTATGATTATTTTTATTTATTTATTATTGACCTCCTTACAGGATTTAATATCCCAATTACAAGGGGGTCAGAAATACACAAATTAGCAACCCAAAAAACATGTTTGACGTAGACAAAATGTGAAGCATAATATACATACATAAAAAGTAATAAAAAAAAAATCTGATGTGGCCAGCACATTACCTTCCGTCAGTTCTATGTATTTTGTACAAATTTCATACGGAAAGTTCCTTGCTAAATTAAATATTCTATTTCTTGTACATTACCTTCCGGCTGTTGCATGTATTTTAGCAAATTTCATACAGAAAATTATTATTTTGTGACGTTTTCTATATACAGTGTAATGTATCTGCAGAAATAAAAGATTTATTATTATTATTTCTAGTACATTACCTTAAAGCAGTTGTATGTATTTTATACAAATTCCATACAGAAAGCAAAAGATTCTATACCTATTTCCAGTAAAATTATAAGATAAACACACTATGTCAATTTCACTTGACACTGACATCTTACAATCAAAATTTTCAAAATATAGTAGCTGTTTCCACAGCTATGGCTACTTTATGAAATTTAATTTTTTTATAATTTTTACCTTCCGTCACCTTTAGGTAAGGAAGGTATTGTCTTTGGTCAAAAAATTCGATGATGAGTTTTTAATCAATAAGCACGTTTTAGGGTCCCTAGAATACGAATTTACTATTCTTACGATGATGTCTGTATGTGTGTGTGTGTGTGTGTGTGGATGTGTGTGTGTGTGGATGTGTGTGTGTGTGGATGTGTGTGTGTGTGTAACAAAATTTTCGTCTGCGATAACTCTAATACTACAGTTACAAAAATTATAATTTTTTCGTATACTTCTTCGTTACATCCATATGAAGAGCTGATTAGATTTTGGTTACAATTGGTCAACCGGAAGTACCATTATTTGAAGATTTTAACAGTTTTTCTTGAAAAAACTATGTTAAATATCATTTTTTCACATTTTATGTTATTATAAATATTAAAGAATATTTTATTCTCTATACGATTTGACTGCATTTTATACTTAATATTAAATGGATATAGAGTTAAAAAATTATAAAGAAATTAAATTTCATAAAGTAGCCATAGCTTTGGAAACAGCTACTATATTAAGAAAATTCTGATTGAAAGATGTCAGTGTCAAGTGAAATTGAGATAGTGTGTTTGTCTTATAATTTTACGAGCAATATAGGATCTTTTGCTTTCTGTATGGAATTTGTATAAAATACATACAACTGCTTTAAGGTAATGTACAAGAAATAATAATAATATTAAATCTTTTATTTCTGCAGATATATTACACTGTATATAGAAAACGTCACAAAATAATAATTTTCTGTATGAAATTTGCATAAAATACATGCAACTGCCGGAAGGTAATGTACAAGAAATAGAATATTTAATTTAGCAAGGAACTTTCTGTATGAAATTTGTACAAAATACATAGAACTGACGGAAGGTAATGTGCTGGCCACATCAGATTTTTTAACTCTATATACATTTAATATTAGGTATAAAATGCAGTCAAATCGTATAGAAAATAAAATATTCTTTAATATTTATAATAACATTAAATGTGAAAAAATGATATTTAACATAGTTTTTTCAAGAAAAACTGTTAAAATCTTCAAATGATGGTACTTCCGGTTGTCCAATTCTAGCCAAAATCTAATCAGCTCTTCGCATGGATGTAACGAAGAGAAATACGAAAGAATTATAATTTTTAGAATTGTAGTATGGAAGTTATCGTAGACGAAAATTTTGTTACACACACACACACACACACACACACACGGACACACATACATACATACACACACACACACACACATACAGACATCATCGTAAAAATTATAAAATCGTATTCTAGGGACCCTAAAACGTGCTTATTCATCAAAAACTCACCACCGAATTTTTTGACCAAAGACAATACCTTCCTTACCTAAAGGTGACGGAAGGTAAAAATAATACACAATAGAAGGAAAAAATATATATGAAAAAGATTTGTTCTATTTATATCAAAATGTACGCAGATTAGAAATCAAAATATTTTTAAAAGCAACGTAATTTATGTTAAAAATGTCAACCTCAATATCTATTTTCCTTACAATATCATTGTAAATGAAACACAGCCGGGTAATTGGACGTTTTAGAAAATAATTTCTCCTTATGTGATGAATATAAAATGTAATGCTCGTATGTATTCTGGATGAAAGGCGCGGAATATAAATGTAAACATTGTTTAAGCCAGTAGTGTCGTCGATTTTGTTTGATAATAATTTATGTAGATACAGACAGGAGTACATCTTACGTCTGGACTCCAATGTAAACATATTGAGATGTAGTAGGGCAGCGGTATAACTTTAGTTCAGGGGATTAAAATTTATTGAAATTATTCATGCACAATATCGTACAAATTTTCTTTGCACCCATTCGATGTTATTACTTTGCAAGTCGTATATTGGATTCCAAACAATAAGACTCAAGTCGAGATCGAACAAGCGAGTAATACAGGGATTTAAGTGTTGCTTGATTTTTGAAAAATTGCGAGTTGCGTATTATAAAACCCAAGCTTTTATAAGAAGCATTTACAATATAATTATAATGCAAATCAAACTGTAATTTCGGATCAAATACAACTCCCAAATCCGTATGATTATTCACTCTTTGTAGACACTCACCCTCCATCCAGTAAGGGACAATAATCCGACTGTACTTCATGGCATAATTTACATTTAGAAAAATTTAAAAATAGATATGAAGAAGACGACCAAGCTAGAAGTTATTAATATCTTTTTGTAGTTCATGACAGTCATTACAAGTATTTATGACTTTAAATAGTTTCAAATCATCAGCATACAGAAGACTGTTTGAAAACTCCAAACACTTAGTAATATCATTAATAAATAAAACATTATTATGGGGGTAATATTGTTTATTCTGTTATTAAAGCAAAATTAACGTATGGAACAAAAGTTTCTTCCTATTTGATGAAGAAGTCATATTTTTTTCAAAACTTTTGTTACATATTTAGTATAACATTAATATAATATTATCCATGGTTGGTATAGTGGTGGTAAAAGTTAATAAAATGTATAACATCGCACTCAGGTGTGGGATAACACCGCGTGTATATTACATTTTTCCATTAACATTCCAAACATACTCACATGATTATGTTAACAATGCAACATTCTCCGCAATAAATTGCGCATTTTTTGCAACATTTTGTTGCAACGTTGAAATTTTTAAACGTATATTTTACTTTTTCATCAACCTCTTTACTTTTTGCAACAAAATGAAAACATTTTCCACCGGGTAATTATTATAATTTTGCACCGGGGTGTTCTTTATTATATTTTATGAACAATAAAATAGACACTTTGTTAAAAAGCGGAAGAATTATTAATATATTGTCAGATATTTTTTTACCGTAAGGTATAGGGTGTACAAAATATTTTTAATCGAATTTCGCCCATTGCGTCTTATACTTTGCCATCTTCCTGGCGTTTTTAATCGTGTTTTTCTTCTGCAAAATCTCCAGTTGTCTTTGAGTTTTCCTCGGTCTCTTTTTCTATCAAATTTGCTCATAATGGTCATGTGGCCTCACCAAGCTAGCTGTCTTCTTGACCAAGTCCAATACAGACTTACAATGTAATTGTTAACTAATCATTTTATCTCTGATTCTTCAGAACACTCTCTGAAAAATCAGAAAAATTTGCTCAGCACTAGTTTTGAACAATACTAGTAATACTGGGAAAAGTTGGATAAAAAACAGTCTGATGAAATCGTTTGGAATGTTTTTATTACATAGCCGACGTTTCGGCACCAATTATGCCTTCCTCAGGGAAATGTAAACTTACTAAGTCGAAAATTTCAACTGTAAACTTACTAAATTGAAAATTTCAATGTTACCTTTCGACAGTTGTATGTACATTTTACAAATTCCATACAGAAAGTTTCGAGCAAAAATATCCTATATGTCGAGTAAAATTGTAACACAAATATACTACGAATATGTCAATTGACACTGACATCTTTCAATCAGAATTTTCTTATTATATAGTAGCTGTTTCTAGCATAGCTAGCTAATTTATGAAATTTAATTTCTTTATAATTTTATAACTCTAGACCCATTTAATATGAAGTATAAAATGCAGTCAAATCGTATAGAGAATACAATGTTCTTTAATAATTATAATAACATTAAATGTGAAGAAATGATATTTAACATGGTTTTTTCAATTAAAACTGTTAAAATCTTAAAATGAGGGTACTTCCGGTTGACCAATTATAACCAAAATCTAATCAGCTCTTCATATGGATGCAACGAAGAAGAATACGAAAGAATTATAATTTTTGGAAGTGTAGTATTAGAGTTATCGTAGACGAAAAATTTGTTACACCCACGCACACACACACACACACACACACACACACACACACACACACACACAGACAGACACACACACTGACACACATACATACACACACACATACATACACACACACACATACAGACATCATCGTAAAAATAGTAAAATTGTATTCCACCGAATTTTTTGACCAAAGACAATACCTTCCTTCCCTAAAGGTGACGGAAGGTAAAAAAATCTGATGTGGCCAGCACATTACCTTCCGTCAGTTCTATGTGTTTTGTACAAATTTCATACAGAAAGTTCCTTGCTAAAGATTATATTTCTTGTACTTTACCTTCCGGCAGTTGCATGTAATTCCATACAGAAAATTTATAGCAAAAGAACCTATATTTCCAGTAAAATTATACGACAGACACACTATGTCAATTTCACATGACACTGACATCTTTCAATCAAAATTTTCTTAATATAGTAGCTGTTTCCATAGCCATAGCTACTTTATGAAATTTAATTTCTTTATAATTTTTTAACTCTATATCCATTTAATATTAAGTATAAAATGTAGTCAAATCGTATAGAGAATAAAATATTCTTTAATATTTATAATAACATTAAACGTGAAAAAATGTTATTTAACATAGTTTTTTCAAGAAAAACTGTTAAAATCTTCAAATGAAGGTACTTCAGGTTGTCCAATTCTAACCAAAATCTAATCAGCTCTTCACATGGATATAACGAAAAGAAATACGAAAGAATTATAATTTTTAGAATTGTAGTATGGCAGTTATCGCAGACGAAAATTTTGTTACATACACACACACACACACACGGACACACATACATACACACACACGCACACACACACACACACACATAGAGACATCATCGTAAAAATAGTAAAATCGTATTGTAGGGACCCTAAAACGTGCTTATTCATTAAAAACTCACCACCGAATTTTTTGACCAAAGACAATACCTTCCTTACCTAAAGGTGACGGAAAGTAAAAAAATTGAACAAAATGGGTGGTATAATACAGAAATTGATTAATAGGAAGCATCAGACATGCTGTACAAAATGAGATTGTATTTGCTGTAATGGCTGTTGTTCATGATGATATTTATTTATTGTGATTACGCTGCATTATGCAGTTGCAGTTTGCTGCATTGCATTTCCATACGTCCGATAACTAAACTAAACGTTCGCTTCTCATCTTATCTACTTTACGAGTGCGACTGGCATTTAGCGTATGATATGGCAGGATTTATAGTGCTAATTGTTCCATACAAATCAATTACTCAACGAGCACACTGCAATCTCTGCTCTGCGATACCTATAGCTAGCTGGATGCAGCTTTCAAACGCGAAACACTTTAATACACACATCAGAGAGGATAATTAGCACAGTTAATTAGTCACAGGAAATTAACTTTCAAATTTAATTGATGGACGAAGATTAAACCAGATTAATATGTTACAGCAAAATGATCAAAATGCAATCTACGTATGCGAATTTTGTAACCACATTTTCCTTCATATGGTGGTGTCAGTTTCGGACTGGGACATATTTCTGTGTGTGGCGATTTGGATTACTGGGCCCCCTATTCTGGGCCATTCAATATATTATTAATGAAACAAAGATGGTTATAAATGAAGTTTTTTTTTAAATACATTAATGAATGAAAACATTAAGTAAGGACACAAGCTGAACCCAAAAATCCGTGACATTGACGATTAACATAAGAAAACAGATTTATTGAAATACTCCTTGCATGGAGATCTCAAGCAATATAGTTCTGGTGTCGGGTAAATTAGACAACAGTTACCCCATCAGAAGACCATTTTAATGGTGTATCGTTATTTGAGAAAAAATACATACATATAGACGAAAACGGTAAATTTTGAAATGGTTTATTTTTGAGAATAACTACAAAAATTTTTTTTAAGTATTTTATTTATTACCAAAGATAACTGTATTAGTTGTATAGAATTAGTAGTAATCTAATATGAAAATCGCGTCTCAAACACATATATTTTCGCCGAGATTTGGCACATAGAGTAAATAACGCATATGCGAAGTATGCATTACGAAGTTAATGAATTTAAATATTAAAATTATAAATATATTGTTATAATCATTTTTGGAATATTTTCTTTGTTGTAATCAAATCATATTAATAGTGAATGGTGAATACGATTAAAGATAATCTTTTTTTTTTGTAGGTGCAATGTTTATAATTAATTTTCATTTTAGTGCTATCTTTCACAATTGACAATATTACGTCGATATAAAATGATAAATGAATTACTATTCATTGTTGTTTCGATTTACATTTTTTGTCTATGGGACGCTTAAAATTTAAGTCTTGTTGATGCAATTGGGAATACTTAAGTTTAAGTACAATTCCAAGAGTTAAGGCGACAAAAATTGTAATTAAAATGCAGTTGCAGAATTTAACTCCTACCTTAGGTATTCTGTTTCGTGAACAGATCTCATATTAAAATTTTTAATCAGGAATGAAAATGGAGTTAGTTAACTGAATTTAATCATTTCTATGTATCTGGTAATGAAAGTCTACTATGTGAAAAGTGAAATGTCACATCAAACCACACAGAACTTAAAACTAAATTTTATATCTACTACATAGTAGATTTTGCACATGCCCGTTGAGCACGTATTTCTAGAATACACAGGCCAGGGTGATGATGGAGTTTGGGGTGAAGACAGGGATAGAAGTAAGCCTATATTGGCGTTTAGTTTTCTTCGACACGCTACGCTTGTTCTCTGGTTAAGGTCAGACTCTGAATTATGTTTATACTTGATCTACAATCAGCTCTTTAAGATTTTTTCTCTTTATCATATTGAAAACTATTAACTAAGTACTAGATAGATCGGGCCCTTTCGCTCGCCAGGCCTGTGGCGATCGCCACATCGCCACAATGGCCAGTCCGATGCTGACGGTGGTGTTGACTAATAACACACGTATCTCGAACAGACATTGTCTTTATTTTACAAAAAATATACTACACGACGTTTCGATTGATACTATCTCCAATCGTTATCAAGTGTAAACTGAACAATAATCTTAAAGCTACGACATTTTGTACTAGGAGGGATGTGATGAGCTGTGACGATTCCGTTTCAGATGATGGAGTTGACCAATTAGGGGGCGCCACACGGTACGAATATATGTGCTGGGATGGCTGAATACTCCACTGTTGTTGGTGATGTATACGCTGCTTCTTTGAATTTTTTTTATACCAATGATCTTCTCTGTCAATTATGTGGGCTTCATTCCGTTTGATGTGGTGTTGTTCTGTCCAAGCATAATGTGCAATACCTGGCTTTTCAGTTTCTCCCTATTGCGTGTTCTTCCTATGTTCTTTAAGTCTTACGGCTAGAGGTCTTTTTGTTTCACCTATGTACGAGTATGAGGCACTGCATTCACATGGCACTTGGTATATGCAATTCTTCGTGTTGTTTTGCTCGGGCTTTGTTCTTGTGAGTGCACTTCGCAGAGTTTCTGTTGATTTGAAAACCGTCCTGATGTTGTATTTTCTTGATATTCTGCTTATTTCCTCTGATGTCCCTTTGATATACGGAATCATTAGAAGCGGTTCTTTAGTTTTGTTTTGTTCTACGGTCTTCATTCCATTTGATGTGGTGTTGTTCTGTCCAAGCGTGATGTACAATACCTGACTTTTCAGTTTCTCTCAATTGCGTGTTCTTCCTATGTTCTATAAGTCTTACGGCTAGAGGTCTTTTTGTTTCATCTATGAATGAGGCACCGCATTCACATGGCACTTGGTATATGCAATGCTTCGTGTTGTCTTGCTTCGGCTTTGTTCTTGTGAGTGCATTTCGCAGAGTTTCTGTTGATTTGAAAACCGTCCTGATGTATTTTCTTGATATTCTGCTTATTTTCTCTGATGTCCCTTTGATATACGGAATCATTAGAAGCGGTTCTTTAGTTTGGTTTTGTTCTACGTTGCTAGTTTGATTCGACCGGAGTTCAATGGTTTCTTCAATTTGGCGTGTGGTATATCCATTCTGCAGTAGGTCTCTCTTCAAGTTGTTGATTTCCGTTTGGAGTGCCTCTTCTGTGTTACATATACTCACGGCTCTGTCGTATAGAGTCCTGATAACGCCCCGTTTGACTGCTGTTGAGTGGTTCGATTGGTAGTTGAGGTACTGGCTGGTGTGAGTAGGTTTCCTGTATACTGTTATCCGGATGTGGTTATCTATTCTTCGGACCATGACGTCGAGGAAGGGTAGTTGGTTGTCTGCTTCTGTCTCCATGGTAAATTTGATTGTGGTCCCGATGTTGTTAAAATGATTAAAAAATATTATATTATTCACGATATTTGCATATATACTTGTCTTCGTAATGACGTGGTACACCGCAACACAGCATGGTATGTACGATCCTATGCTTCAGGGAAGGATTAGCAAAATTTTGGAAAACGATGTAGAGGTACTTTCTCAAAAGCCCGCTAATTAATACACCTGGTTTTATTTATAATTTGTGAAAATTTGGTGTAATGTCATATTCTTTGTTCTGTTTTCTTAAAATTCAAGTGAAACCTTAAATACTACACAAATATTTCGTGTGCTGGATTTCAAATATTTTATTACAACCCTGTCATGTTACCCGTCAAGCCCATTTAAGAAGCCATCCGCTGCGTAAGTCGAGGCAGGTACGTTTGCAAATATCTTGAAACAAACTATATTACGCACCGGAAATGGCAATTTCTCCGGAAAATTTGCAAAAACTTGAAACGTATATATTCTGATTTTGTTTGTTTTGTTTCAGGATACCTGAAGTGTCTGCAAGTGTGGAATATTCATAAATTACGTAAGTGTGAAATTATATTTATATTGATTTATGTTGTTGGCATGCAATTACTTTAAAATATATCATCTTCAAAGGTTTGTCTATTAATAGACCTGTTGCTAGAATACTTGAGAAAAATTATGATATATGAGCTTTAACTATTTAAATATTAAAAAATCTAATGTGGCCAGCACATGATCCCCCACCAATTCCTTGTTTAAAATAGCAATGAGCTTTAAGTCAAATATCACTTCCAGTTCATCGTTTGTAAATTGCAAACAAAAACTAATTTGTTGTTTCAATAAATAGAAAAATCTATAATACGATTTATCACATATAATCAAAATCTACTATGTTGTTTCCAATCATATACGAGTTTTAAATATCAAATTTTAGTTTAGTTTAGTTTTGGATCATAATTAATTTTATTTTTTCAAGAAAATCTGTTCAGATCTTCAAGAAAAGTACCATTTTTGGTTTATTAGACACTCACACACTTTCTCTCTCTCACACAAACCACACACACACACACGCATACACACACACACACACATACATATATACAAACACACAACACACACACACAAATATATATATATATATATATATATATATATATATATATATATATATATAAACATACACACACAGATACACACGCACACACACACACACACACACACACACACACACACACACACACACACACACACACACACACACACAGTGACAATTGAAAAAATAGTTTACCGGTTTCAGGAGATTAAGCTTTTGTTTACATGTACAAAAGTAGGCTGGTAACTAAGTAATAACTATATATGTAGGGTAATATTACAATACAAACTTGTCAACAACAGTCTACAAAATGAATAAAATGAAAGTATAATGCTGTCCATTAATACATACAGACAACAGACAACATTAGTGCATCTTTCTCAGCAGGGTTACTTTATTCTAAAATAATAAACATGATGAATAAAGCACTTTACTTAAATATTTGTTATATTGACATATGTCAAAGTAATTGATCTGTTTATCATAGCATTCTGTGAGCAGCATTAATAAAAGAATATCCAAAAATAATATTTAATAATTATGTCTTCATTTTCTGAAACTGATAAACTATTGAACAAACCAGGGATGTTATGAATCATAACAAGCCTTGATGTATTAAAATCCTCGCTCTACGAGCTTGGATTTCAAACCGATATCTGCAGCAGCAGCAGGTATGATACTCATAACATTCCTCGGTATGTTAATAGCTAAAAAAATTGATGTGGCCAGCACATTACCTTCCGTCAGTTCTATGTACTTTGTACAAATTCCACACAGAAAGTTTCTTGCAAAGGATTCAATATTTCCAGTACATTACCTTAAGTCAGTTCTATGTATTTTGTACAAATTCCATACAGAAAGTTTATATATTTCCAGTAAAATTATGACACAAACATACTATGTCAATTGCACTTCACTGAATCAATCAGAAATTTCTTAATTAGATGTTTCCATGATTATAGAAAAGCTGACTGTTTTATGAAATTGAATTTCTTTATAATTTTTTAACTCTATCTATTGAATATAAAGTAAAAAATGTAATTAAATCGTATAGAGAATAAAATATTCTTTAATATTTATAATAACATTAAATATGAAAAAATGATATTTAACAGCGTTTTTTCAAGAAAAACTGTCAAAATCTTGAAATTAGGATACTTTCGGTCGACCAATTATAACCAAAATCAAATCAGCTCTTCATTTGGATGTAAAGAAGAGAAATACGAAACAATTATAATTTTTGGAAAGGTGGTATTGGAGTTATGCGATCCGAAAGAATCGTCACACACACACATATATACATAGACACTTGCATACATACATACATCCATACATCCATATATAAAAACAGACATTATCGTAAAAATAGTAAAATCGTATTCTAGGGACCCTAAAACGTGTTTATTCATCAAAAACTCACCACCGAATTTTTTTACCAAAGACAATACCTTCCTTACCTAAAGGTGACGGAAGGTAAAAACGTGTTGTGGGTTGTGGGGGCCCTAATTCGTGTTTTTTTATTGAAAACTTATTATCGAACTGTTGGACCGATAACATTACCTCCCTTACATATGGCGGGAGTTAAAAACAGTTAATTTATTTATGCTACACATCATATCAATTCATAAAGCTTTGACCTACTGAACTGGTACACGTTACTTTCCGTAATTCAATTCATGTTGTACGTAATACATTTCGATTGCCGTTTCTGTAGTTGAAACCATTCTAATTTTGATTTGTTTCTATTTGTATTTGATTTATTTACATCTATTATCTCTTGTGTACCTTTGTGTTTGTTACCAAACAAATGTCACGATTTAATTCTGATTAAAATATGTTTTGCGTTCAATTCTTTCGCTGTAAAAAACAAATCAACTTGGGATGATTTTTCATTTTGATGTGGACGTTTTGTGCGATAGAATAATGAAGGGATATTTTTTGAACGGTATAAAACAGTGGAACATGCACGCCGACATGTATATTCCATTCTTCACTGCTGAAAATTTATTAAAACCGGCGCAAAAAATTAAAATTAATATCGCTGGTCAATGTGCAAGTCAGCAAGACCGACCGGTCATAATGTGAACAGGACCGGCTCCGATAAATTTCACACTCAGGGCATGAAATGAAAGTCGGTCACTGGCATTCATACATTCACTATGTCCCAGCCCGGTGAAATACTAGGAGTGGAGAATTTATCAAAGTTTTTTAATTACTTCATTTCAGAGAACAATACCACTAATGCTATACCTTTACAAAACTTTATAATGCATGTATATTATTACATTTTTAACAGAATAAATTACATGCTGTATTAACAACACAAATGATATGTAAGTTGGTATGCTGTATAATAAAAATCTGGTGTGGCCAACACAATACCTCCCGCCATTTGCAGCCCGAGTCACAAAAAAAGTTAATCTTTATTTTTGGATTAGCGAATTTTACTCTAATTTTGACAGTTTATTTCTTAAAATATAGTCTAATCTAATCCAAGTAACTACCTTTTTTAAACCCCTCAACAGAATTATATCCCAATTACAGAGTGGGTTCAGCTTCACACACATCCATGGGATTCGAACCTAGAGCCCCGATGACATGAGGCGTTGCTCTAACCATTGAGCCATCGGAGCTATAATAAAATGAAAATGAAATTTTAAATACCGGTATAGAATAGAATTCATTAATCCAAAAATGAGGATTAGCTTAAATTTTTTTGTGAATCGTTAATTTTTATTAATCTAAATACAATACCTACATATTTACTTATGCTGGAAACTGTATTGAATTCCTTTTTTATTGTTCTGTTTATTTTTTTCTTTTTAAAACGTTACTAATATTATTTTGAACTGATTAGTTCTTTGATAGAGACATTTATCTGTCAGCTACATACTTTTGAATAACTGTGTTTTGTTTATTTAAAGCGTAGGCTCTGGGATTTAAATTATATATAATTTTATAAATTTATCCATAAAATATATAGAAAAAGTATTCATTGGGTTCACATTCACAGACATCCATGCCTTAGTGAGATTCGAACCCATAGCCCCGAGGGCACTCATGACATGAGGCGTTGCTCTAACCATTGTGCCACCGGAGCTATAATAAAATGAAGATTAAATTTTAAATACCGGAATAGGATAGAACACAGTAATCAAAAAATGAGGATTAGCTTAAACATTTTTATGAATTTTTATTAATCTAAATACATATCTACATATTTACTTATGCTGGAAACTGTATTGAATTCCTTTTCTATTGTTCTATTTACTTTTTTCTTTTTAAAACGTTACTAATATTATTTTAAAATTAGTTCTTTGATAGTGACATTTATCTGTCAGTTACATACACTTGAATAACTGCGTTTTGTTTGTTTAAATTATAAAGAATTTTATAAATTTATTCATAAAATATATAGAAAAAGTATTCATACAAATCTATAGAAAATTTAATAATCTTTAATTTTTATAATAACATCAATCTCGAAAAAATATCATTTAAAGGTATTTTTCGAAGAAAAACTATTTTGAGCTTTTAGTAAAGTGGCATTTCCGGTTATCCGATTTTCACCAAAATCTAATGGGCTCTTTCCAGAAAAAGTTCCAAAATACAAGGTTTCAAAATTTATTATTTACTGACATAGACAAAAAAAAATTCAATCACTCTGTTTGTCAATTTTCTTCGATTCTAATAGTAAATGGCCTCTTTCTCGGAAACAGTTGAAGATCGGACGCATATTAATTAAGCCTTTTTTTAATCATTTTGGTCAGTACTATATGCCATTTCATTATTTTCCCGAAGTATGTTTAAATTGTGTATAAAAATAAGTAGCCTAAAAGTGTGTTTTTGTATTTTCTGCTGTTTTTGCAGTCGTAGAAAAAGTATAGTATGTAACTCGTTTTATAAACTTGTGTTGTTGACTGTACAAGTTACTAAGCCTGATGCGTCATTCTGTGGTAAATACGACTGCAAGGACATATATTTTCCGGAAATTCCTCAAATCATCCGCAAACTTTTTTTCTTCTTGACTAGCCATATTTATTCAATATATTCCTCTCCGGTTTATTTTTGTGTTTATCCATGTCTCCGTCTTCTTTTTGTGCATAATAAGTCAAATTTCTATAATCCCCAAATCTATTTTCGATATACATTACCCTCTTCTTACATGTAAGAGCATCCGAGTTGAAAATCTTTTGATCCTGCGTTCTTTCCGCGTTATAACGACAGCGATCGTCTTTTCAAAGCCTCGCAAGACCTCCATCGAGTCTGTTTATAATAATCTGCAAATACCAGAGACCTGGACATCGTTCGTTTCCCATGCCAGACAAAGGGTAAATATTTACTCACTGCGTGCCTCTGCACTTTTTCTGCAACGACTGCACGTTAGGCAGGTTGGTGCAAGTTTGTGCAGGTGCAAGTGATGTTGAGACGTGCACAGGCAACCGAATTGCTGATTGGAGGGGTTACACCGTGTGAGGATAATGGGTGTGATGATTTCAATTGAATTAATGATACTTGTGTGAATGTGACATGAATTTAATTTGTTATAACTGCGTCTACTTAAAATATATTGCCCAGGGATTGAACAATTTTGTAATTGAAAAGATTTCACATCAATAAAATTTCTAAATAATGATAGCGCAAAATATTATGATAAATAAGGGCCTGGTAAAAATGTTGATTGTTCTGGAATGATATGTTTTAATGTTAATGTAGTCGGTTGTTCGAAAATATTTGTTAATGTCGGTCGTTCGAAAATATTCTATAGTGGGCTATCGCCTCGATTTTACAATATTCAACCGCGTCTGTTATTTGCTTCATATCAGCCTTATGACGTTAATAACTATTTCAAATACAGTCGAACTTCGATAACTCAAACCATGACTTGCCACAAAAAAAGTTCGAGTTATTAAAACTTCGGATTATTAAATAAAATGCATATGTATAAATATTATTTATGTATGTATTTATTTGAGTAAAAATCATTTGCCGTATGATTTATACAGATTGATATATGTATACAGATCAAAGTTATAAACATTATTTTAGTGTAAAAAAGTCAGTTATTTGTGACTGACGAGAGAATTTTTTATTTTGATTTTCAATAAAAAAAGCTTCAATGTTATTTAAACCATTATATATGGAATCGGTTGTATGTTCATTGGTTTTTAAATACGAACGCAAAACGCTCAACGAATTTTCAACCAACTCGTTTGAAGGTGGTTGCTGCAAATCATCCTCCATCATATCACTTTCGCTGTCATCTGTATTGTCGAGCTCTACAGACTCGGATTCAGATTTGTAGAGCTCGTCAATATCTTCATCTGTGGGAAACTCCGAAGTAACAATATCATCATCCACATGTATAAAATCATTTCTGGTGTAATTTTGACATTTTTCCAAGCTTCATATTCCAATTGCAATTGAATTTCTTCCTCACGTTTTTCATTCATACGTTCACTTATGAAAATCAAAGGAATTTCATCCTCTTCGTCCCATTCAGAATACTGACCAAAGCCGGCTTTTTTATAACAGTAGACACTGTACTTGCCGCAATAGATAAAGTTTTTAAAGTACGTTTTAATGACATATCAGCAATGAAAATGTCTTAATGTCTAGTAGGCACAGTATATTTTTTTTCACTTAATAATAATTAATTACATTTAATGCCAATAATGATAACACAACCAACATTGTAACAAATATAAATAATGTTTTCATACTGGGTCTGCCAAAAAAAGTGATGGCTACGATCTTTTGGGATTAGGAGGCCATTCTTCTTACAGATTTTAAATAACGTAACACGACAGTCAATGGGGCATATTATGCAGCACTTCTGCATAAATTGCGACAAAATATTCGAGAACGACGTGGTAAACTAACCAGAGGCGTGCGTTTGCTGCATGACAATGCAGCCGTGCACACTGCTGCAATTGCGCAAGCTGCGATTCATGAACAAATTGATCATACTCCTTATAGTCCAGATATGGCCCCCAGTGACTACTATCTGGTTGGAAATTTGAAAAAGGACCTTTGAGGGTGCCATTTCAGTGAGGACGATGGAGTGAAGACTGCAGTTTGGGCACATTTTGAAGACAAACCAAAGGAATATTTTTTTAGGGGTATTGAATTGTTACTGAAAAGTTGTAATAAGTGCATTGATGTCAGGGGGATTATATTGAAAAATAAAATTTAATTGTACGTCTGCAGCGTTTCTTTCACGGCGCTGCCCTCGTATACGAACTATGTTGACGGTTCTAAATTATTTCCTGTACAGAGTTAGGACATACGTCGTCTTATGAACTAATGCTATAGGCGGTGTACACATAAGTCAGCAAAAATGACAAAATGGTTACTCATTGAAACAGCAAGGTTATGTTTTATGTCAGAATAATTTTGCAATTTCTATTTTATAAAATCCTTGCAATGAATGCGAATGATAGGACGTCAAATATAATGTGATACAGTGGGGGATGTAATAATTCTTACAAAATTACCGATTGAAGTATCAAATTTTATAAATTTCCTAGAAGATTATATGACGAATAGATGTATAAGAAAATAATTTTTCAACAGATATCTTCTACTAACATCAAAAATTCTTTTAGGTATACATATTTTCTCATTGTAAAAGATACTTATCGTATGAATAAAATTCCAACAATGGTCGTCTGATTGCAATAATGAATTATATAAAAATATGTTTCTTGAGTTAATATTTGAACAAGTTATAATACAAGAAGCAGAAAATTGTCTTAAAATTGTATAATATTTGCAGTTGTATAAAATAGAAGTCTATTTTTGACATAATTCGTCTATTTATTGTAGATTTTGTACATGTAATGTTAATGTTAAAGATAGAAATTCACATGGTTCCATGGTTCGTATTTTTCGTGTATTTTCTTTTCCGAGCTTGTGCAACTGATTCCACTTAGAGTCTTAGAGCCTGGTATATATTCAATGAAGAATCTTCTTCATTTATTGCGAATATAAAAGATATGTAGAAATTTTCTTCTTTCCAATCATTCACGTTTTCCAACTTTTTAATCTCAATTTCCATGTATTGTGGATCTTGTAACATTTAACTAATATTATAAATTATAATATAAATTTAAATATGATAAAATGGTTTACAGAAATCACACATATTATGAGAAAAATTATATTTTCTGCCACAGTACTTTCGCAGGTATTTTGACTTTTTTAATTGTCACATCACATATATAGCATTTTAAATATTTTATTTATTCATTTCATTATACTATAATCTATAATATTCATACACAATAGCAACAACTCAAAATAAAATTGTAAATTGTATCACTTTCTCGAAATGTCAAAATTGATTCGATAATCAAAAATGCCAATGTAGCCGTTAGAGGCGCTGACGCTCAAAATGGGCACATCGCCTGTAACGCATGTGGCAAAAGAATAAATTAAAAATAAAATTCTAAAATATATGAACCATGTGTCTTAATCTCAATAATTCTAACGTGATCCTTATATGTATATGTGTGAGCTTTGAATACAATTCTCGTATTAGAGCGAAACCTCGTCAGTGGCGTAACTACCGCCCCGGCTGACCCAGCGCCGCGGGGGGGGGGGGGGCGTCCATCCGGAGGGCGCCGGCGCAGCCAGAGTAAACGTATAATAGAGTAACAAAATTTTTGTGTCCGCGCCTTTCTTACTTAAAATATAAGCGGCTTGTAAAAATGTTCAACGGAAGATCATGATCTTCATACATATGCACGCCACTGATTCAAGCAGTACTAACCAGTATCGAAGTAGTGGTAGTGGCACATTTAAAAATAGTACATATTCACAACGTATGGGCGCCCTTACCATTACTGATGATGTGCAAAATGTGTTGTCAGTTTATTTAAAGTAAATACAATACTTCAAAATTTAAATATTAAAATTAATGTTTTTTTGTGATAGATAATTTCTGGAAATGGTACAATGTTATGCCGAGCGTGGCGCCACTTGACGTACTCTCTCTGTAAATTTCGTTTGTGTAATTTTAGTGACATTTAAGACGGCCATAAGAAGCATAGCGTAATTCAATGAAGTTGGCCATGCCTGCACGTGCCTTGCCATGTACATTTATATTATGTACAAGGACAGATGTCCATGAAGTTGGCGCATTTGCACAAATTCCTTCTTCGCGCGTTCACAAATTTAAAAATCTGATGTGGCCAACACATAACCTCTCGCCAGATATTTTACCTGGTTGTACGCATAAAACGAAAAATATTTTTAATACAAATACATATATTCATGTCTCACTACAAAATAATTCTCACATATATTTGCAAAATCTATGGGATATTTTAAAATAAATTGTGTACAATACTTACATTTTCTTTATATTCAATATCCTGAAATTTTCTTTTTCTACTTTTCAAATTCCTTTTATATTCTTTTTTACGTATATCTTTTGCGTTGTTGAATTTTTTTTATTTTCATAATCTTCATAATAATATACAAATATTTTTGACAGAGGCATACAAATATTTTTGACAGTGACATTTATATGTCAATTAGAAACATTTGAATTTCTTGCCTTGTAGTAGTTTGATCTGAGATTTTTTACATCAAATTATTTTATATGCCTTCCTTTATCTCTAAATCTATAGAAGATATAATAATGAATTTATATTTATCGAATAAAGAATTTAACGTTCTTTAATATAAGTATTTACATAAATTTTCGATAAATAATATTTAGACGATTTTTTTCTTGTAACTACTACTTCCGGTTGTCCAATTGTTACCAAAACTGACTGGACTCTTCCCATTATTGTTAGATTGAGGAATCCGTAGTTAAAAATGTCTTAAGTCTCATAGTATTTGAGATATAGTGAATCCAACATCCACACACACACACACACATCCCCACACACACACACACACACACACACACATACGGACATCATCGTAAAAATGTTATAATCGGATACTAGGGACCTTAAAACGTGCTTATTCATTAAAATCTGGATATGCGATTTTTAGCATGAATACAATACCTCTCTTAGCGAGAGGTAAAAAGTATATACACACTGGACTACAAATTGAATCAGAATAGGTTGATTTTGAGTTATTGTTAGGATTATTATTAGTGGTCTAAACAAGATGCTAGCATAGCTCGGAAGCTCGCGTCCCACCACCGCTGGTGGTTCCTTTTTATTTTTGTCCTGGAAGCAGTGGCGGCCTTAGGGGGTGGCGAGCAGGGCAATCGCCGGGGCCTCGCGCAACAACCCGAGTAGAAAAAAGTTGATATTTAAAACTTATTTCTGTACATGAAAGGGGAAAAACATGCATTTGCACATACCTTGAAAAAATGTAACTTTCAATTATAAGGCATTTGACCTTGAATGAAAAAAAAATTCGCCTGCGGTGCATTTTTTTCTATATATATATATATATGTAACCAGAACCCCCCCCCAAATGAAATCCTGGTTACGGCCCTGGGCGCAAACCTAAGTCCCGCGGGGGCGCGCAATTCTATGTAGTTACGCCACTGAACCTCGTCTCACCATTGGCTATTGGATTTGAAGCTAGCCATCTCTGAAAATTGCCCGTTAACCCTGTTAACTAAATTTAGCTCGGCACTAATTTTTGCCTAACTAACTCGCGACTAGTTACGAAGTAAAGTGATTAATCTCTAGCTATCCAATACCATACCGGTTGCAATCCCGGTTCATATTACCGGTAGCTATCGACCGTCTGATAACAATTTGCAAGCGAACGGCCTGGATAGTAGTATAGGATAGAATACGGTAAGAGAATAACTATGGTAGACTGAGTTTTACTGGAGATATTACACCTTAGCCGCACGACATTGCTATCTTCTCAACACATGAAGGGACATGAAATGTCAAACAGACACAGAGAGATTTAAACGGAAATAAAACTATAAAAACATAGCAATACGTTTCGTAATTCTTACACGAAGTGCAGAAATTTTAACTGGCTCACTAATATACAGGCTGTCTCACAACTCGCGCCCCAGAGCGAATGAGGAAACACGAGACTGCACTCGGATGTGTAATTTCGAAGAAAAAAAATCTGATGTGGCCAACACATAACCTCTCGCCAGATATTTTACCTAGTTGTACGCATAAAATGAAAAATATTTTTAAATACAAATACATATATTCATGTCTCACTACAAAATAATTCTCACATATATTTGCAAAATCTATGGGATATTTTAATATAAATTATGTACAATACATACATTTTCTTTATATTCAATATCCTGAAATTTTCTTTTTCAACTTTCCTTTTCTTTTTCTTTATATTCGTCATTTTTTCGGAAATTCCTTTTATATTCTTTTTTACGTATATTCTTTTGCGTTGTTGACTTTTTTTATTTTCATAATCTTCATAATAATGTACAAATATTTTTGACAGAGGCATACAAATATTTTTGACAGTGACATTTATGTGTCAATTACAAACATTTGAATTTCTTGCCATGTAGTAGTTTGGTCTGAGATTTTTTACATCAAATTATTTTATATGCCTTTCTTTATCTCTAAATCTGTAGAATATATAATAATGAATTTATATTTATCGAATAAAGAATTTAACGTTCTTTAATGTAAATATTTACATAAATTTTCGATAAATAATATTTAGATGATTTTTTTCTTGTAACTACTACTTCCAGTTGTCCAATTGTTACCAAAACTTAATCAACTCTTCCCATTATTCTTAGATTGAGGAATCCGTAGTTAAAAATGTCTTAAGTCTTATAGTATTTGTGAAATCGTGAATCCAACATCCACACACACTTTCACACACACACACACACACATCCACACACACATCCACACACACATCCACACACACACACATCCACACACACACACACACACACACACACACACACACACACACACACACACACACACACACACACACACACATACGGACATCATCGTAAAAATGTTATAATCGGATTCTAGGGACCTTAAAACGTGCTTATTCACTAAAATCGGGATATGCGATTTTTAGCATGAATACAATACCTCTCTTAGCGAGAGGTAAAAATCTAGCTTAAAAGATAATCGAGAAAAGACGTCTTAAAATTGACCAATCAGAGACCTACACCTTTAACGTGTGTTTGCCGTAATTTTACGTTACTATGGTTTTATACAAATCAAATCTTCTTTAAAATGTGTAGGCGACTGTAGTTTTCGAAAAATGTCAGTGTCAAATTAAATTTGACAAGGTGAATAAAAAAAGGCAAATTCTTACCATGTATTCAGCCGCTGATTACTTAGAAATGATTATAATTTTCGGAGAATGTGGACGTAACGCCAGAGAGGCAGCACGAGTCTATTCAGAACGTTTTCCGGATAGAAATCTTGTGGATCATAAAGTGATATTGAGAGCCATCGCAAGGACGCATGAGACCGGTCAAGTTATGCCGGATCGAAAAGAAACTGGTGGTGCTCCCAGAATCGCTCGTAAAGTTGAGAACGAAGAAGCTGTTTTAAATGTCTTTGAGGAAGATGGTATAAATTGCATTACAATAAAAACGGTTCTTTTTAGAACCACCATTTGTTGTTTTAATCTCAAAGAATTCAAATGACAATAATATTTTCGTTTAACACATTTTACACAGCTGCTACAACACGTTGCACTGTACGATATAAATGATGATCTCGGATGACACCTTTGCTAACCTAAATTTGTTGACAGTGAAAAGTCAACTCTAAAGTGTCAAAATTACAAATTTTGTAACTCACTAGCAGTGTTTTTAAAACCTAGCAACCAGTTTTATTTTGTAATAATATCATCACACCTCAAGATATTCTTCCGGGATTGGTGGATTAAAAAGTCTTATAACTCCGTTATGCAAGCAGCCGCAAATTATTTTCTTCTATTTGTTGGCAATCTATTGTCGTCGGCAAGTGTCAGTTTCGCCTGGGGCGCGAGTTGTGAGATACCCTGTATTTACTTGAAATTTAATGTGTTGTTAACGTCTACTACGGCTCGTCTAATTGTAAGAAGTATATAATTATTCTAAACGCATAAAATACTACATAAATGTACCCGCATACTGTAAAAATATCACCACATACATTGCGTTGTCATTACTATTAACATAATAATATATTCCATTTATCATTAGCCAGTATGCGTATTTACAAATACTACCTCTATACATAAAGACACGCAATCTCGTTCTTTCTAAATACCCTATTCTAGTTAAAAATGGACTTGCTTTAGTACAAGACAATAGTGAGTTTCCAGATATGTGGAAAATTTCTAAAGTGTGCCCTATTTTTAAAGCAAGTGATGAAGCCAATATTGCCAATTACAGATCTATATCCATATTGTGTAACTTCGCCAAAGTTTTTGAAATGTTGTTACATTCATGTGTATATAAAAGTGTTAAACATAAACTTTCAGACTCTCAGCATGTCTTCCGAGAACAGCAACCAATCTTATGGTGCTTACGGAACATTTATGTGAAGTTGTGGATAAACAAGCAGATGTCATTTATATGGATATCCAAAAAGCGTTCGATCAAATTGATCATAGTATTTTATTACAGAAATTAAACAACTTTGGTCTAAATAATTCTTTGCTGTCATTATTTAAATCGTATTTGAATCAGAGACAACAGTTTGTTCAGTATAATGGATACAAATCACATATGTTTATTGCGTCGTCTGATGTTACACAAGGCTCTAACTTAGGTCCTTTGCTTTTCACTTTATATTTTATATAAATGACATATGTGATGAAATGGAAAGTACGAATTTATTATTTGCAAATGACCTTAAATTATAATCTGCTATAGCTACCTCAAACGATTGCAATACTTTACAATCTATCAATTCAATCAATAACTTGTGTAAAAATAATAATATGAAATTAAATCCGTCCAAATGTAAAGTACTTTCGTAATATTAAAGACATACTTGACAGCTCAAAACGTTAAAATTTGATAATTTTTAATTCTTTAATAAATAAAAAATTACTTAAAGGAGTTATAGCTCTTACGATGTTCAACAACTGACAAACGTTTTGTTGCATATTTTTCGATATTGTAAACTTAG
The DNA here is from genome assembly GCA_963082715.1 of Harpalus rubripes. NCBI lineage: Eukaryota > Metazoa > Arthropoda > Insecta > Coleoptera > Carabidae > Harpalus > Harpalus rubripes. The sequence goes on along the minus strand of OY720452.1, from coordinate 73,085,049 downwards.
TTCGCGTTTAAAACAACCAAAAAGATGAAATCGTAAGCCCTATTTTATGGGGTCTCGTGGCCGCGTGCCTGAGTGTCAGGTCGCGAATCTGGGGAACTGGTTTCGATCCCGACCGACGCCAAATATTTCGAATTTTATATGGCACAAAATTGACCCCTGTGGTGCACTCTCCACGCCAGCAATGAGTGCCCGTGAGGTGACGCCTGGTAAACGCCCTCACGGTGCAAATATTTCATCATTACCGAATCTGTGTACAAGCAGATTGGCACACCCAGCAATGGGTAATAAGCCGTGATGATATATTTATATTTATTTATTTTACGAGCTATGAAAACAAATATGGAGGTAGCTTATGCGAACACAAATAAAGCTGACTAGTCGGGACCATCTGTCATTTTGCCGCGTGGTAGCCATTTTGCGTCGTTGTTTACATCAAAATTTTTTTTAAATTATTTAATTTTGCTGGTGTATTGTGCGTAGTGATATATTATTTCTGTTTGATTACATTTTTAACTTTATATTTAATGGATTTGTTTCATGTATAACATACTTGATAGCTCGAAACGTCAAAATTTGATAAATTTTAATTATTTAGTAAATAAACAATACTAATAGTATAGTATAAATAATGAAATATTTTTGACAGTTATTGATAGGTGATGTGTCTTTTCTATTTATATTAACTATTTACGTTATATTATTAGTTATTTTCAATTATATTTATAATGAAAGTATTTATTTTACTTCAATTCAATTTAGCTAGCTTCAATTATTGTAGGCAAATGCAGGAAAAAAGTTGAAATACTTAAACAACATTGTGACAGTTTAAAATTATCTTTCGTTTGCACCAATCACAAGCCGTGAAATGTTGACTGAAACCAGATTCAGTATAGAAGATTTAAGAGCTGTTAAATTCATTTCAGGCTGTCTTCAAAAATGTCAAAGCTGCCAAATAATAAACCATGATTCGAAAATTACCATGTATTGTTTTAAAAAGTTATATACCTAATTTATGTGAAAGACTTGATAATCTTCTAAATGGCAAAACTTTGGAAATGACTTATAATAAACTTAATAATTACATTACCATTATTATACCAATTTTGGTTTCCATTATAACTTCCAAACTAAATTTTTAATTGAATTGTTCAAGTAGTACACAAGCAAATAAGTTTTGTAGTCTTACAAAACCCTGTATTTATTGAAAATAGTTATGGAACCAACGTAATATCGAAACTATGAATAAGTAATTCCCTATTTTAGAATGTTTATGTTAATGTCGGCAGGTAGGATAAATAAATAATAAGTTATTGATTGTAGAGAGAGACGTTTGCTGGTCTTTATGTAATGTGGGTCACAGACATTGAAAGAAAATTGCTGGACACTCAAACTGCACCTTGCGAACGTTTCACAGAAGACAGAATTATTTCCACAATGGCCCACAAAATTCACTCGAGAAAATAGTATATTATGTTATTAGGAGTAGAAAGCGGTCTTTTTGTGTTGAACCCAGCTATTGCGGCCGAGGCGCTAGCCGAGGCTAGGCAAGCTGGGTGAAACACAAAAAGGGCGTTCTACTCCGAATGACATATACTATTTTTTCTTCAAGCGTTTCAAAGAATAATTTGACATATTTTTTGGAATTTTTTAATTGTAGTGTTTGCAATTTCAGCCAAAGCTGGCTGTGTACACTACAAAACAAAAACGACACAACTGTCAAATAACAATTTTCAATATAATATGTGTTGCTGTGACAACTGCTGCCGCCAGCGGTAAACTAAAACACTAACATTTTTTTACTAGTACAACAATATCAACATTTTTGTACTAGTAAGACAATAAACTTCTTCTATAGTGTGTGTACAGGAGCATAATATGAATATTACAATACGCTTGAAGAAAAAGATAATTATTTCTAAAAAGGTTTTTCTCTTTGGGACAACCAGAGCCTGTGAAGTGACGTACACGTTCTTTATTGTAAATAAAAGTAGATTGACACCTACAGAATGACAAAATCCTACCCACAATAATAATTTCTGTCTGATCGTCTTTGAAATTTGCGAGCTACTTGTATGCTCAAGTATTAAATGTGTAATATGTTATCAAACGCTTATCTTTGGAAGCTTTGTTAACAAGGACTTAGGTAATAATGGCTTTAATCTCAGACGTCTAATCATCCCCTATATGTTTTTGCCCGGTTCCACAAGGGTTAAAGATAAAATGAACAATTATGTAGGCGCCTCCACCAAATAATTTAATAGAAAATTCACTCACTGGCACAGAAAACGATTAATTTAATTTAAAAAAAAAAACTCTCAACAGGATTTATTCCCAATGGGCTACTTGCGTGCCATTTTTTTAATTAATATTTTTGAAGAGACGATAAAAACTTGCTACTCATATTTTTTCTTTTGGCAAAATTTTCATTAATTGGCCAGAAAAAAAATAATGAAATTTTAATATTTAAATTACCGCCATGTATGACGTAGAATTACGCCGAACCAATGAATGGCCGTAAAGCAATAACATCGGTACGTCCAATAGCAACGGCATGTGTAGGTAATTTAAACGTGACAGATCATCTGTCTGACGTTTGAATAATAGTTTGGAGGTTAATATTTTCGTTTGTCATTTTAATCTTGTACGAGTATACTATTATTCACGAAAGATGACTGTTCAAGGTCATTTGTTCGAAGAAAGAATACATGTCACTTTACAGCAGTAGCTTAGCAATATTTTGTATTAGAAAGAGAAAGATTATTTGACCTATGTCTATTTAATTTATGTGGTGTGACAGATATACGTAAATAGTGGCATTACTTTCTAACACAATATAAATAATAATGACGTATGTCGTAGAGTTACAGATACCTAATTATCTACTATACTGCCCTCTGTGCTAATATTACCCAGTGGCGTTTACGTTTAAATTATTATTCCTTGGTTTATAGTTGTCCATGTTTTTGAATTTTGCAAAAAACATAAGTGAAGAACATAAATCTTTCAGAAAGGCATTATTTAGAAAGAAACATAATTTTCAAATAAATTACTCTTATTTTTTCAGTTAAAATGTGTCCATAAATATTTCATGTTGCACATGTATGCATACGAAATGCAATGAAGTTATCTGAAACTAAAGTTATATCAGATGGCTCACAAATGACCTTGAATAGTCATCTTTCGTAAATAATAGTTTATAAGCTAAGTTAAAATCCTTCAAAATCCTGCTTAACAAATCGAAATACGTAATAAAAGTAACAGAAACCACGCAAATTGTAAATAATAAAGAAGAGAGACAGTGACAGAAAAATAATCCAATGTCAAAACCAAATTAAAATTCGTACTCGCTCGCCATCTACAGGTTACATTCTTAAATATGCATCCCTTTCTCCAGTTCAAAATAATGACGTCAAAGAAAATCTTCTTTCTTAATTTTTTAAAAAAGCATATTTTTAAAATAAAATTTATATTTTTACATACGTTTTCAACTTTAGGTATTTAGTGATAGATATCAGATTTTCACTACCTCGCAAGTAGCCTATTGACTTGTCCAGTGTCAAATGATGAAAGAAAATATATAAATGATTTAAGAAGTTTTTACAAAAGTGTTGGATAAAACGTTGTATTACACTCGTGTGGCTAAACTTTTTGTTTCGTGACTAATATGATACATTCCACACTCATATAATAAATAACTATTACTGGATGTTAAGAAATAGAAAAATAAACATTGATGAGCAATTACATAATAATTAGTGATTTTTATAGAACGTTTTTGTAGAAACGCGCAAACTCTAAAGTAAAAATGTTACTAAGAAAACTAGTAAAGAAGAAAAGAACACTGTATTTTTATAAAGATTACATATTTTATACAAAATTCCTTATCGAATTCCTAATCTCATGTCATGAAAATCCGTTCAGTTCTCATTATTCGATATCTTTAAAGTTTTTCCAGTTAGTGAGATGTGTTTTTTTCTGATCTAGTCGTCGTTGGTCACGCGCAGCAGAAGTTATAATGAAACAACGGCTTACGGCTGCTTATATTTAAATCCTAAGTCAAAGCCATCTGAGAAAAGTTGCAGGAAAATCAGCCAGCCGAGCGCTGAATAATTTAGCAATATTTGCCCACAAGACGACTGGATTTTTAAATCTTAACACCGCCTTGAATACGAACGAGGTGATTCGTGATTCTTAGCTAGAGAAAAGACGTTAAATATATGTTCGATATATTTAAAAACTCTACAAAAACAAAGCGTTTTTTGCCAGTTTTAAAGAGCATTCATGGCACAGTAATTGTGGAGTTTTATTCGGTACAAAAGCACTTTATATACTTTGAAAAAGATTTGGATTTGGGACCATAAAAAATTCAACACTCACAAAAACTATATATACAGTAACAAACATAAAAAACGCTAACAGTACACTTATTTGATATTGTTGTTCATAATCATAACAATAAGGTTTTTATTGTTGGTACGTGCTATTATCAGACTTCTCAAACGTACCTTCAGAATGAAACAACTCCCCACTCCTGTGTCATCAAGGTCACGTGATCACTTTTGTTCCAAAATAATGTCAAAATTATATTTCAATTTTCCAAAATTCATCAAACTATATTCCACATATGACAGATGATGACAAGTGAATGACAGCTGATTAACATTATTGTCGATATTTGCTTCGCATACCTTCGTGAAAAATTTCGTTATGAAGAGCGTGATAAATTTTATTTTTAAAGCACATTTTCATTCGGGTGAACGTAAAGAAAACAAGACGGTTCTTTAGATTATTCCTTTGATAGCATTACCTATATCCTATATCCATGGGCGTACCTTTTGAATTTTGCTACCGTTTAGCAAAATTCGAAAGGTACGCCCATGGATATAGGTAATTCTGTCATACTAAGTAAGTGGCAAATGTCAAAATCGTATGGAGCGGCACGCTTCATCCATTTTTGATCATTTTTTATAAATAAACGTAGGTATAGGCGATCGTTTGTAACACGTTAAGCTGTGCTGTATGAAATTTGAGATCAAGTAACTTTTTCAAAATGTTAAACAAATTTCAATAAGAGGGTGGTTGCAAGATTTTTGTATTTATAAAATAACATTGCTTATTATAATAATTTCTATAAATAATGAATTATTAATTGTTAAAAAATGTGCTTCAAGTAAAGTATCACTTCCGGTTATCCAATTTTACCCAAAATCAATCTCTTTATATGAATGCAGAAAGCTTAAACACGGAAAATAGAAATTTAAGAATTATCGTGGAGGAAATAATCGTCACACACACACACACACACACACACACACACATATATATATATATATATATATATATATATATATATATATATATATATATACAAAAATTAAATAACGATCAGACATACGTTTCACTATTCATAGCCTGCTCCGAGTTTTTTTTAACACATATATATACAGTGTGTTAAAAAAACTCGGAGCAGGCTATGAATAGTGAAACGAATGTCTGATCGTTATTTAATTTAAAAGTCAAGTTGTCAAACTTGATTTTAAAATGTAATTTTAAGGAGAAAAAACAATAAAGAAGGATACAGTATGTTCACACTCGCTATTTTCTAATTTGTTTCCATTACTAAAATAAGATTCAAAAAGAAAAGCTTTGATTTCTTTAGATTACTATTTTGACAATATCTCATGTAAAATTGACATTTAATTAAATATTTTTAAATTGACATACGTTTCTTTGTCCAAAGCCTACTCCGAGTTAGGAATTTTTTTTGAACACACTGTATGTATATATATATATATATATATATATATATATATATATATATATATATATATATATATACACGCACACGCACACATCATCCTAAAAATAGTAAAAACTTGTTTGTGCTTATTTACTGAAAATTCACATTCGAATTTTTGGATCGATAACATTACCTCCCTTACCTACGGTATGACGGGAGGTAAAAATGTTCAACCACCCTATTGTAAAATATCTAATCTTTAATGGATATTTCGTAATATTTTTAAATTTGAGGCTATTTAATGAATAATATATTTTCTGTGCAACCGGACGCGAAATAAGCATTTCGCAGCCGCAATACATGCCGCGAAATTAAATTTCGTGACCGTTGTTATGGTAGCGGCCGCGAAATGAATTTCGCGGCCGTTGTCATGGTAGCGGCCGCGAAATTAGGTAAACAATCGCTTTGACACTTGAAAATTGCATGGTTTTGTTTATCAAATGTTAATCCCACAGCCACCGTGAAAGCTAACTTTCTATATACAATGAAACTGTTTAAAATTAATAAAATTTGTAATTACATATTTTTTGTTGCACAGAAAATATTGTGTACACCTTGTCCACGAAATCCTTTAGCGCCCTCGAGATTGTCTTGTCTCGGCCGCAAGCGGCCTCGGCGACAATTTTTCTCTCGGTACGCTAAAGAGTGATTTCGCGGCCTTGATATACAAATAACTATTTTAAATTTTGACTTTTAGAAAGCATATAAAACAGCCCTATTTTATAAACATTCATATTATGTATATACAATACTGTTGCCTTATTTCTCGAGTCTTTCTGTTATAAAACAAAAACGAAATCATCCTCATCTCCATAAGATTCCAGCTTCCTCCTTAGTTAACTTTTATTCCTTTAGATAGTCATCTATTACATTCTCACGTACGAGCCGTACAAATAAAAACGTTTAGTACGGCACATTACATTAGATACAAGACACGCAAACCTGCAGACGGCTATGTCGGCTACGTATACGAGTACGTGAATCTACACAGAGCGACAAAAATATCCAAGCTACAAATTACAGGAGTGCAGAGCTTGTTACTCCACTGCCGTACAGGGATATCTGATCGAGGAGAGAAACACACATATAAGAAGAAAAGATTGTGGAAGACGCAGTGAGAATGAGAGAAAAAGAATAAAATAAATTAAACAGGAAGACTGATAATCGAATAATTCATCATTATGATTTTCTAAAAATATGTTCGATCCAGTTGGCATTTCTCTTTCGTATACCTCCCAAATTATTCTTTCTTTTTCAATACTTCTCAACATCTCATTTCTGATTGTCTCTCTTCGCCCTTTATTTTTTATTCGTTGATACAACCACATCTAAAAACTTTCCAAATACTTTTCCTCCTTCTTTCTCAAATATTACTGCGTATTATTCAATAAATAGCAATAGGGGATTCCACCATTTTTTTATAATTTCATCTGAACGTATAACTAAGACTGTGGGTGAAAGTTCGGTGAAAAAATTCCTATTAATAGTTATAGTTATAGTCTTCCGAAATTTGAAAATATAGATGTGACGTCACGTATGTAAGTTTTTATATCAAACTATTTTCTTCGTGAACCTAAATGTTCTTGAAATATATACTATTTCTAAATTATATTTATAAAAAATAAATGAATATTATTATACTGTACAAGTCGACATGATTTATAATTGGAAATGTATTTCAATTATTAAGTTTAATGCAAAATATGTATATTCAAATAAAAACTGTTTGAGAATTGCACTATTGGACTGATAGCCACGCCTCCGCTATTTGAATTTCTCTATTTCCATTCGTAGTAGGCTCCACCCCTAACTCGGTATTCGTTATATATTTATAGGTGGTCTTTGAGTCGCCAATCAAAATAATATATATGGATTTCATATGAGTGACGAGCTGCTAAAACAAAAACCCCCTTATTTCCGAATTATTTCAATTATATCATTTTATTTCTTTATTAATATTCATTATTACGCATATACTTTCACTATTTTTTACTAATTTCTCTTAATTCAGTTGAACTGTCATCCCCTATTAAGATGAAAAAAACATTTTTTTTAATAATAACTTTGCGAGATATTTTAAGTTTGTTGTCGTTGTCAGTATCACTGTGACTTCACATTAGTGCTGTGGTGCACTCACCACGCCAGCAATTAGTGCCTGTGAGGTTTACCGATATCTACGTACAATGCAGTCAAATCGTATAGAGAATACAATGACCTTTAATATTTATAATAACATTAAATGTGCAAAAATGATATTTAACATCGTTTTTTCAAGAAAAACTGTTAAAATCTTCAAATGAGGATATTTCCGGTTCCGGTTGACCAATTATAACCAAAATCTAATCAGCTCTTCATATGGATGCAACGAAGAGGAATGCGGAAGAATTATAATTTTTGGAAATGTAGTATTTTAGAGTTATCGTAGACAAAAATTTTGATACACACACACACACACACACACACATACATACACACATACACACATATACACATACACACATATTACTGGATATAAAAGTATATGACCTCCTTAATATTCAGTTAAAATTTGAAACAGAAACTATTTAAATTAATGTATATAAAGATGACAAATAGCAGAACAGAACAGAAACTATTTAAAGTAATGTACATAAAGATGAAAAATAATGTACTACCCTTGCCCTACCGCATATCACCCTAATTTTATTACTGGATAAAAATTATATGGCCTCCTTAATATTCAGTTAAAATATGAAAAAGAAACTATTTAAATTAATGTACACAAATATGAAAAATAATGTACTACGGCTTGTCACCCCAATTTTTTTACTGGATATAAAAGCATATGGCCTCCTTAATATTCAGTTAAAATTTGAAACAGAAACTATTTAAATTAATGTACATAAAGATAAAAATAGCAGAACAGAACAGAAACTATTTAAGTTAATGTACATAAAGATGAAAAATAATGTACTACTCTTGCCCTACGGTATGTCTCCCAAATATTATTACTGGATATAAAAGTACCTTATTGCTTATTCATTAAAAACTCACCACCGAAATTTTTGACCAAAGACAATACCTTCCTTACCTAAAGGTGACGGAAGGTAAAAATGCAAAAACAGTTTTAAATGTAATTTTTAATTCTGAACAATATTGCACTCTACAGGTTTTGCCGTAAATTGAATAAGAGAGCAGGAAATTGCGTAAAACTAAAATCCCATGTTAAATCCTTATGTTGGCACCTGACCGTCAATACCCTGTATAAAACATTAATTAATATCAAAGTTTTTATGAGTACATAATAGTTGAGCAGGTATTCTGGTAATTTATTTGTTATTATGTACAATATACAAACTAGAAGGCTATGTAAGTCAAGGCCTGCCCGGCGCCATGCAGTCATTTGTTTTTTCCCAGTATAAGAATTTTGGATAAATTTATGTAAAAAGGCGTGGCTACTATTCATCTCAATAACGTGCGACATTCTGACATAGCCTGCCATATATCTTCATTCGCGACATTCGAAAATTAATTTCCCATCCCGCGATGCCATGGAAAAACATCTGCGAGTAGTGCTGCAGTGACACACCGTGAAACCAGAGACGCAGCAAACAAAACAACATCGGGGTCGCTCGCGCTGGAATAAAACAAAAAACAACCGCACCGCGACTTGGTCACGCTGCCGTTGCACACGTAGATCTTCTTTTGTTATTGTGCTGTTGTCCTCTCTGACTTCATTTGTTTGTGCAGCGCATTCCCTCACGAAGGAGGATTTTAAATCGTATTATTTATAGGACACAGGCGGATGCTTGCTTACCAAGCAAAAGATCTCTAAGTATGGCTTCATATCAAGAACTCAGCAACTATTATGTAGGACTTTGATATATAATGTTGTGTCTAGCTGTATTGTCAATGCAGAAACACAAACTCGATCAATATAGTCAAATTGGGGTGAATGCAGTTAAAATTTGGATGGGACACCTGACGCCCAATGTGAATAAAAATATTTTAATATTTTTTAAAGCCTGACCGACGCCAATATTATTTCGAATTTTAAATGGCACAAAAGTGACCGATGTGGTGCACTCCCTTAACTTTTTTTTTAAGCGAGGAAGTATATTCAAAGCAGCCAATGCACCTTTTTCTAATATGCAGAGCCCATTAGATTTTGGTGTAAATTGGATAACCAGAAATGGCACTTTACTTGATGCTCAAAATAGTTTTTCTTCGAAAAATACCTTTAAATGTTATATTTTCGAGAGTTATGTTTTTATAAAAATTAAAGATCTTAAATTTTCTACTGATTTGTATTAATACGCTTTAAATGAACAAAACTCCTTGGTTACGCAGTTATTCAAATGTATGTAACTGACAGATAAATGTCACTGTCAAAGAACTAATCATTTCAAATTAATAATAGTAACGTTTTAAAAAGAAAAAAGTAAATAGAACAATTGGAAAGGAAACCAATACAGTTTGCCATAAGTAAATATGTAGATATGTATTTATATTTATAAAAATTAACGTTTTACAAAAAAGTTTAAGCTAATCCTCATTTTTGGATTAGTGAATTCTGAAATATATTCTATCCCGGTATTTAAAATTTAATCTTCATTTTATTATCAAAAAAGGTAGTTACTTGGATTAGATTAGACTATATTTTAAGAAATAAACTGCCAAAATTAGATTAAAATCCGCTAATTCTTTGTAAGAAAAATAACATGTATACATTTTTTCCATTCGTGGCACTCTCATATTTTAATCATATTAATATAAAACTTTATATGCATATTTCTCAAAAAATGTTATGTGAGAGTATGCAAATATAACTTCACTGACTTCAAAATAAAATTCTCTATCTAATAAGTAAATAAAAAATATATGATCCAATTTAAAATAACAAAGTTGGTTCTCACAGTTTGAAAACAACCAGTTGAAAAAAAAAAAATTACGTTCATTAAAATAGTCTAGTAACTCGTAGCTCTTATAGTTCTTCAAGATAGCAATAGTGTACCACTTAAAATGAAAATCCTGTATATTGGGATTTTTTTCTTTGTGTAAAATACGATTCGATTGGAGAAATAAGTCGGTTATAGCAAACATAAACGAATCAGATTTCCGAAATTAAATTTACGTGTAATCTCACAAGTTGGCCAGATTTGATTAGCCTCAACTTCAAGTCGAATTGACATTTACATCCCAACGTAATTACAAGGATCATCCACCTTAATACTTACTAAATATACACGCCAAAATGTATACGGACGCACATACAGCACTGTTCAAAAATATTAGTACACCTCTCATTCGAAAAACTTAAAAAAACTTACTTTTGAAGGCGAAAAAAATAATTAATACTTAACATGAACATTTGAAAAGGATAATTAGCAAGCATTTGGCCAGCATTTTTCTCTCTGACAATCGTCTATGGATTATTTTGGAGAAAAATACTCCAAGTAAAAGATGAGTACCTACAATTAATTACCTACCGTCACCTTTAGGTAAGGAAGGTATTGTCTTTGGTCAAAAAATTCGGTGTTGAGTTTTTTAATGAATAAGCACGTCTTAGGGTACGATTTTAATATTTTTACGATGATGTCTGTATATATATATATATATATATATATATATATATATATATATATATATATATATATATACCGTGTGTCTGTCTTAAAGGTGTACATAGGAGATTAACATGGGAAATCAATTTTTTGCAATTTCCTGCTCGCCTAATTATTTTAAGCAAAAATACTTCAAATAAAAGTTTTAGGGCATAAAATTCTGCATCTAAATCAATAAAGAGAATTACCTTTCCATGCATTGTAACGACAGAAATTAAATATAAAAATATCGAAAATTACGTTGAAAATATCGACAGCCATGGAATTGAACAAAAAATAAATAAATGCTTGACGTTTTATCTGTCACAACGTAAGTTAACTTATTTGACGTTTCTGACAATTTGATAAAACGTCAAGCATTTATTTATTTTATGTTCAATTCCATGGCTGTCGATATTTTTAACGTAATTTTCGACATTTTCATATTTAATTTCTGTCGTTATAAAGCATGCAAAGGTAATTCTGTTTAGTGTTTTAGATATAGAATTTTATACCCTAAAACTTTTATTTGACGCATTTTTGCTTAAAATAATTAGGCGAGCAGAAAATTGCAAAAAACTGATTTCCCATGTTAATCTCCTATGTACACCTTTAAAATAGACACACGGTATATATATATATATATATATATATATATATATATATATATATATATATATATATATATATATATATATGTATATATATGTGTGTGTGTATGTGTGTGTGTGTGTGTGTGTGTGTGTGTCAGTGTGTGTGTGTGTAACAAAATTTTCGTTTACGATAACTTCCATACTGCAATTCTAAAAATTATAATTCTTTCGTATTTCTCTTCGTTACATCCATGTGAAGAGCTGATTTTGGTTAGAATTGGACAACCGGAAGTACCGTCATTTGAAGATTTTAACAGTTTTTCTTGAAAAACTATGTTAAATATCATTTTTTCACATTTAATAAATAAATAAATATAAAAGAATATTTTATTCTCTATACGATTTGACTGCATTTTATACTTATAATATTAAATGGATATAGAGTTAAAAAATTATAAAGAAATTAACTTTCATAAAGTAGCCATAGTTATGGAAACAGCTACTATATTAAGAAAATTTTGATTGAAAGATGTCAGTGTCAAGTGAAATTGACACAGTGTGTTTGTCTTATAATTTTACTGGAAATATAGGATCTTTTGCTATAAATTTTCTGTATGGAATTTGCATAAAATACATGCAACTGCCGGAAGGTAAAGTACAAGATATATAATCTTTAGCAAGGAACTTTCTGTATGAAATTTGTACAAAATACATAGAACTGACGGAAGGTAATGTGCTGGCCACATCAGATTTTTTTTCTATAACTATTATTTAGTAGTAGCGTAAACACTGCTATTCAACTTAATCAGTTATTTATACTACCAGCTAATGGGTTTAAATTTCCTGGTGATTTATTTATATTATCAAATTCTCCTTTTGATTTTATAGAGTTTACACAATTTTACCACTTCCCGGTCGTAATATTGACCAGGAAAATTTATATATTTAGAACATCCGTATCATAAAATGAAGAATTTGCAAAAAATAAACTATACGCTCGCTTAAGATGTAAGTCATTATCCGTTGCTGTGTGTTAAGTTTTTATAAGCTAACTGGACATGGCACAAATTGCTTTCTAAAAACTTATGACACATATCAGTCTTATAGTAATAATTAGGAGCGACTGAGTGACAGTGGCGCCACGCACAGACGGTGAACGTCGGCAGAACTAAAAACCTATAAATAATTAACATTTTGCAGGCAGGACATATAGACGAACAGACTGCATATATCAAGAAGAAAAAAGTTAACTATACACATAACAGTTCATTAACGAATCACGTTTGTTATAGTCAACATAATAGCGATTTGTGTATTAAGAGCGCAAAATGGGACATTGTCGATTGAGAGTTTGTCCCTCGAATCGACAATGTCCATTTGCGCTCGAAACACACACAAGATTTTTTTCTACAGTCCTCCATCATAACAAAATAGCTATTTGTGTATTAAGAGCGCAAAATGGGACATTGTCGATTGAGAGGTTGTTGCCGGGCGACGCAGGAGCCAGGCATTCTCTCGAAATCGACAATGTCCATTTGCGCTCGAAACACAAACAAGATTTTTTCTACAGTCGCCACAATGGGGTCCTCCACCATAACAAAAATTTATTTTTCATTTATTTTTACTTATCGGTATTTTCCATTCTTCTTGAGCTATTGCTTCAATTTAATCTAAACATTTTATACTTTCGTTTTTGTAAATGAATGCCCTATTTTATTTTCACAGCAGTGCGGTATTTTGTTTGGTTATGTAAGTGGGTAATGTGTAACTACAGTGTCATTAATTCCTGACTAATCGTTTCCATTAAGACTGTAGCCAAGCAACATTTCTCAACATTGTATAGTTAGAAATTTGAGGAGCGAGCGTGTTTTCTACTTTATCGCTCTAGAGCGGCAAAGTCACATTTTGCGTTGACAAAAGTGAGCGCAAATGGCTACTTTGTATATAGACTGTAGAAAAAATAATAAAATGTACACTTAAATTATGCCAATTTTGTAATGAATATTATAAGTTTTTTGTATAATTTATTTCTTTCAAGTACATTAAACTAGGGCAGTGGCAGTAAAAAAGTGGATGTCCGTTGGGAGCTTTCACGCCAAACTTTTGCAGATAGCACTACTGTTCACACAATTTATTTTATATTTAATTTTAATTTATCGTTATAATCCATTCTTCTTGAGCTATTGCTTCAATCTAATCTAAGCATTTTATACTCTCGTTTATGTAAATAAATGCTCTATCTTATTTTCACAGCAGTGCGGCATTTTGTTTAGTTATATAATATACCGACAGAACAGTTATATGTCAGATTGACTTGTGAAGGTGGTAAATGTGTAACTACAGTGTCATTAGTTCCTGACTAAACGTTTCTATTAAGAATGTAGACAAGTGACATATCTCAATATTGTATAGTTAAAAATTTGGACAGCGAGCGGTTTTTCTACTTTGTTGAGCGATAAAGTGACATTTTGCGTTGACAAAAGAGAGCGCAAATGTCTACTTTGTATAAAAACTGTAGAAAAATATTATTTTCAATTAAAACAAGACCTTAAAAACTGTATGTTAAGGACTATGAAAGTTTTAAAACGTTATTAGTGTTTAATGCCCTTTAACGTCCACTTTATTCCAAATTATTACTATCTACTTTCATCCTTCTATTATCGCCTTTTTGAAATCCTAAATCCTTTTTGAATTAGGCTCAGTATTTTCACTTCCAAATACAGTGTCGAATAAGTAATCGTTAAATAAATTTATTCTATATATTTATCCAACGAATAATGCCATGGCGTCTTTTTACACATTTTACAGAAACAAATAACTATTTGTCGAATAACTTCAACGTTCGTAAATGGGGTCCACCACATTTCCGAATTTATTTTTTTCTAAAAGTACACTTAAAACTACTTACATAAATATATATTTTATGTCTTTACAGAAATAATATCCAATGACGTCACAATTTTGCGACCTTATGTAGTCTCTTCCGTGCTGTGTGTACAAAATTATGACGTCACAACATCAGACTCAGAAGGTTTATAAAGAAAATCATAAATGAAAACTGTAATAATATTAAATATTTTTGATGAATATATGCATAATACATATAGATAAATTTTTCATTTAAGAAAAAAAAATTATTTTTTTTATATGATCTCATTGGTAGCCTTACAGAGTGAATTTGTGTCAGTAGAGAAGGATGGAGTTTGGCGTAGCCACGTTAAGCAAACAAGAATGAAATGTGTCAACTTCTTTTGAATCCGTAATTGTCAAAGTTTTATTTGATATATTTAATGTCGATGTCATCTATATTCTTTTGCATCATTAGCCCCGGGAGAAAAGTAATTTAACAAGTGCACCATCTAATGCAGCACTCATATGTAGTAAACGACATATGTATATTGCAAAATAATAGTCCTTGTACTTTTTGTATATTTCTTTCGATTCAAAGTGAATATTTGTACAAAATAAAATGTCACTTTTAAAACTTTTATCATAAACAACTATTTAATAACAAGTGCCATTATGAAAGCCTAGGAAATCAATTACATAAAATTAATAAATTAATAAAATGTCAAATTTCTACAGTTCGTATTTTCCCTTTTTTCGTTAGTCGTAGAAAAAGTATACTGTACAATTCGAGTATATTCGAAGCCGTAGGCGGAGTGCTCAAACTTCATCCTCATGCGATACGTATATCATATCCACTACTATTTTGATTTTGAGATTTTGTCAGACATCTTGTTAAAATACGAACCTCTTCTTCTTTATGTAAATATTTCCTCATTTACATTTTTATGTTCGGCGAGAAATTCCGGTCTCGAATATAAAAACTAACACGTTGGAAACGCTACTTCATATGAATATATTAATCCTTTTATTATTATAATTAATTAAAGCTCTCTACAAATTAGTAGGCCTTGCTTTCGTTTGTTATTCCAGCGAATATTATATTCAGTAGATCGTATCTTAATACATACACAAATTAATGGACGTCGGAAGGATTTTGTTTCTTTCTTATTAGCGCTAAAACACTGACAGTTGAATTTTATGCAAATAACAGTTCTCAGTCCATTATTATTTCAAAGATATTTTGACAGAATTTTTATTTGAATGTAGGGCGTTTAAGTCGCTTATAATGCGCCGTTAAACACTTTCAAATTATGCTACGTGGTAGCGTCAATATGTTCCCGGAATTGTTAAATAAAATTTTGTTTCCATCACCTCTGCTAGATTAGCAAAACGTTATCCCTTCAATTTAATTTTAGTCGGGGGGTCAGGTAAGAAAAAAAATCTGATGTGATCAGCACATTATCTTCCGTCAGTTCTATGTTCTATGTATTTTGTACAAATTCCATGCAGAAAGTTTCTTGCAAGAGATTCTGAATTTCCAGTAAAATTACAAAAACATAAACACTATGTCAATTGCATTTGACACTGACATCTACCAATCGGAAATTCCTTAATATAGTACCTGTTTCTATGGTTATATCATAGTTGGCTGCTTTATGAAATTTAATTTCTTTATAATTTTTACCTTCCGTCACCTTTAGGTAAGGAAGGTATTGTCCTTGGTCAAAAAATTCGGTGGTGAGTTTTTGATGAATATGCACGTTTTAGGGTCCCTAGAATACGATTTTACTATTTTTACGATGATGTCTGTATGTGTGTGTGTATGTATGTAAATTTTCTAATGCGATAACTCCAATACTACAATTCCAAAAATTATAATTCTTTCGTATTCCTCTTCGTTACATCCATGTGAAGAGCTGATTAGATTTTGGTTATAATTGGTCAACCGGAAGTACCCTCATTCGCAGATTTTAACAGTTTTTCTTGAGAAAACGATGTTAAATATCATTTTGTCACATTTAATATTATAATAAATATTGAATAATATTTTATTCTCTATACGATTTGAATGCATTTTATACTTGATATTAAATGGACATAGAGTTAAAAAATCTGATGTGGCCAGCACATTACCTTCCGTCAGTTCTATGCATTTTGTATAAATGTCATACAGAAAGTTCCTTGCAAAAATTATATTTGTACATTACCTTAAAGGCAGTTGTATGTATTTTATACAAATTCCATACAGAAAGTTTCTAACAAAAGATCCTATATTTCCAGTAAAATTATAACATAAACATACTGTCAACTGCACTTGGCACTGACACCTTTCAATCAGAATTTTCTTAATGTAGCAGCTGTTTCCAGAGTTATAGCAAAGCTGACTAATATATATGATATTTAATTTCTTTATAATTTTTTAACTCTATGTCCATTTAATATGAAGTACAAAATGCATTTAAATCGTATAGAGAATACATAATTCTTTAATATTTATAATAACATTAAATGTGAAAAAATGATATTTAACATCGTTTTTTCAAGAAAAACTGTTAAAATCTTCAAATGAGAGTACTTCCGGTTGACTAATTATAACCAAAATCTAATCAGCTCTTCACATGGATGTAACGAAGAGAAATACGAAAGAATTATAATTTTTGGAATTGTAGTATTAGAGTTATCGCATTAGAAAATTTTGTCACACACAGACACACACACACACACACACACACACACACACACACACACACACACACACACACACACACACACACACACATACATACACACACACACATACAGACATCATCGTAAAAATAGTAAAATCGTATTGTAGGGACCCTAAAACGTGCTTATTCATCAAAAACTCACCACCGAATTTTTTGACCAAAGACAATACCTTCCTTACCTAAAGGTGACGGAAGGTAAAAATTATAAAGAAATTAAATTTCATAAAGCAGCCAACTATGATATAACCATAGAAACAGGTACTATATTAAGGAATTTCCGATTGGTAGATGTCAGTGTCAAATGCAATTGACATAGTGTTTATGTATATCATATATATTAGTCAGCTTTGCTATAACTTAGGAAACAGCTGCTACATTAAGAAAATTCTGATTGAAAGGTGTCAGTGTCAAGTGCAGTTGACAGTATGTTTATGTTATAATTTTACTGGAAATATAGGATCTTTTGTTAGAAACTTTCTGTATGGAATTTGTATAAAATACATATAACTGCCTTAAGGTAATGTACAAGAAATATAATCTTTTGCAAGGAACTTTCTGTGTGACATTTATACAAAATACATAGAACTGACGGAAGGTAATGTGCTGGCCACATCAGATTTTTTAACTCTATATCCATTGAATATGAAGTATAAAATGCAATCAAATATAGAGAGTATAGAGAATAAAATATTCTTTTTGCGCGATCGATTTATTTTTTATATTTACCGATAGTGTTTTCAAGACAGTAGGTCTTATTTACAAATTACTGAACTGTAAGTGATGTGACTCACGTCGGTAAGTGATGTGCTTCACTTACCGTTCAGGAGGCGAGATGGTAAATAAACAAAAACAAAAATTTTTAATGTCAAAATAATTTTTAAATCTTATCTTTCTTTTAAATTTTGTGCGTCGATCGTGCAAAAAATAGTATAAGCATCATGAACGTTAAGGAAATACCGATCTCAGACAAAATGGGTTCATTGACAACATTGTCTTCCATCGGTAAACTGTCCTTACCGTTCTTAATACTTAATATACTATTAATAAAAACAATAAATGTGAAAAAATTATATTTAGCGCTTTTTCAAGAAAAAACTGTTAATGTATACAAATGAGTGTACTTCCGGTTGACCATTATAACCAAAATTTAATGATGTCTTCATATAAATGAAAACTCGAGGAATACGCAAAAATTATAATTTTTGGAAAGATGGGAGGTATTGAAGTTATGCGATCGTATTCTAGGGCCCATAAAAAGTGTTTATTTATTAAAATCTCATCACCGAATTTTTTGACACACACAATACCTTCCATTACCTAAAGGTGGCGAAAGATAAAAATTTCCCACCAGCGATCATCTGCTTGGCACTGGGTAACTATTCCGGGTATTTTTACGCTGCTCGTGTTACTATAATAAATAAAAATAGTTTATAAATTATGCTACAATATATATTTTTTGTAAAACCATTATCATACATAATAAAATAATAAAAATATGTCGTATGCTAATTTATATGTAATAAATTCATACTGTATTGCCTTATAAATATCTTGTTATAGTTCTTATCTCCATTTATATCAATCTGTGATTTCTGATATCCGAATAAAGTCAGTCAAAAGCCTGATTATTAATTCAATACTCCATATTTAAATGTTTAAAAACACAATGATATTTCACTAGATGCAAACCTGTTCTTCGTTTAAAATTCTCCTCTACTTATATAGCAAAGAGTAAAGTTTGTTTAAATATTGAGATAGCCTGTTAACCTGATAATAAAAGTACCTGCGGTTTGTTAGAAAAATTTGTTTAACCCACTTAACCAGCGAATATCTCATATTGAAGGATAAATGAAATATAAACTTGGTATATTATTATATTACTTAAGTATTGTTTTACATGTAAGTAAATAGTGTTTATGGTGTTTTCTATGCTGTATAATTATGGTTATGTGCATGTACAAGTAATAAATATATTAATTATGGCTCATATATTATCTTCTAACATGTTATGTTCACATATTTAACATATTACTTTGCTTCAAGATACTAAATATATTTATATATTTTACATACCTCCGAATTATTAATTTTAAAATACAATGGGTTACAAATAATTATAAAATTATCATTTACATCACCTAAAACTAGATCGTAATATTATAAGAATTCTTTTTACCTCCCGCTACCCTTGGTAAGGGAAGTATATAGGGATCGTGCTAAAAATCGCATATCGAGATTTTGGTAAATCACCACTTTTAAGGTCCATAGAATCCAATTTTAACATTTTCACAATGATGTCTGTATGTATGTGTGTGTGGATCTTCCACTCTAACTCAAATACTATCATTCACAAAATTCTAACTTTTTCTGTAATGGAAAGAGCCCATTAGATTTTGATGAAAATCGGATAACCGGAAATGGCACTTTACTAGAAGCTTAAAATAGTTTTTCTTCGAAAAATACCTTTAAATGTTATTTTTTCGATATTAATGTTATTATAACAATTAAGGATTATTAAATTTTCTATAGATTTGCATTAATACTGTTTCTATATATTTTATGGATAAATTTATAAAATTATCTATAATTTAAATCCCAGAGCCTACGCTGTAAACAAACAAAATGCAGTCAATCAAATGTATGTAATTGACAGATAAATGTCACTATCAAAGAACTAATCATTTCAAAATAATATTATACCTTGTTCCATTCAAGCCATTCAGTATTGTGGAGCATAGGGAATAGTTTTGACATCTCTGATTGGCTGAAATTAGAAACAAGAGACAAGTTTACCCAATGTAATTTCTGCTACTTAAGATTTACGCTGTCGCCAGTGCCATCTATTGAATGGCTTAAATGGAACAGAGCATAGTAACGTCTTAAAAAGAAAAAATCTGGTGTGGCCAATACAATACCTCCCGCCATTTACAGCCCGAGTCATAAAAAGATTAAATTTTTTGGATTAGTGAATTTTTCTCTAATTTTGAAAGTTTATTTCTTAAAATATAGTGTAATCTAATCCAAATAATTACTTTTTTTTAAACCCCTCAACAGGATTAAATCCCAATTACAGAGTGGGTTCACATTCACACACATCCATGCCTTAGTGGGATTAGAACCCAGAACCCCGAGGGCATTCATGACATGAGGCATTGCTCTAACCAATGAGTCACCGGAACCCTAATAAAATGAAGATTAAATTTTAAATACCGGGATAGAATAGAATTCACTAATCCAAAAATGAGGATTAACTTAAATATTTTTGTGAATTGTTAATTTTTATCAAACTAAATATATACCTACATATTTACTTATGCTGGAAACTGTATTGAATTCCTTTTCTATTCCATATCATTGGTTAATATACCGTGATGATAAAAATTTATTTATTTATATTAAAAAATTATTTGAAAATCCCGCTAAATTTCATTTCCTCGATTAATAATTATTTAAAAATATATTCTAGACGAAATAAAACAAATTTACTTTGATTTGAAACAACAAGCAATATTCTAAATATAGAAATTTGGTTTGTGCAAGTCTGTTATACTTCCTAACATAAACGATTGTTGACGAGCACAAATGCACGATTTTATTCATATTTAATTTTGTTGTGTTTTATTTATAAAAATTATTAAATGAGGCTAGTGCTGCCAACAACCGGCAAAAATTTACAACTACATTTGTTAATCAGCTGCGAAAGAATTTGCAAATTATTTAGACATCAGTTTGTAGTAATTTTTACAAAACTAATATAAAAAGTGTTTAGAATTTATCAAGCCGTAATCAAAGCCGTGATTATCAGGTGAATTCATATTTTTCAATTAATAAATGGTTATTATTTTGTTCATTTATTTTAATTAAAAATATGTGTATGTGTGACATTAAATTAATGTTGATTTTATTTTACAGGTGAAGAAAAAATACTGGACTACAGAATATGTGAGTACATTTTCATATTATATTTAATTATAACTTGATACTGTAATGACAAAATGCACTTAAATTTTAATGTCTTTTTGTTGAAATAATTAAGTTAGGTTCTCCAATAATCACATATACGAGTATGTATATTTATGAATTCATATCCAACTTTCATTATTTTAATGAAATGAAGGAAATGAAATAATATATTAATGGATTGAAACGATAGGGTTATTAAACAATATATAGAAGAATATAATATGAATATGTTTCTATAATGGTATACTGTTCTATATAAGGACAGAAAATTTTGCAGGATGATATATTTATTTATTTTTGGAAAAATAGGTATGTGTTGAGTCATTTGTATACATTGGTGACTAAAAACTCAATTTTATAAACATTAAACAATGTTATTTAGCATTTATTAGTCATCTAGAAATACTGCTTCAGTATGACTCATGTAAACAATACTTCACTAATAAAGATTTTAAATTCACTATAAAAAACCTGATGTGGCCACACATTACCTTCCGTCAGTTTTATATTTTGTATAAATGTCATACAGAAAGTTCCTTGCAAAAGATTCTATTTCTTGTACATTACCTTAAGGCAGTTGCATGTATTTTATACAAATTTTATACAGAAAGTTTCTAGCAAAAGATTCTCCAGTAAACATACAACACAAACAAACATACTGTCAACTGTACTTGACACTGACATCTTTCAATCAGAATTTTCTTAATATAGCAGCTGTTATAGCATAGCTGGCTAATATATGATTAATTTCTTTATAATTTTTAACTCTATATCCATTTAATATGAAGTATAAAATGCATTCAAATCGTATAGAGAATAAAATATTCTTCTATATTTATAATAACATTAAATGAGAAAAAATGATATTTAACAACGTCTATTCAAGAAAAACTGTTAAAATCTTCAAATGAGGGTACTTCCGGTTGACCAGTTATAACCACTATCTAATCAGCTCTTCACATGGATGTAACGAAGAGGAATACGAAAGAATTATAATTTTTGGATATTTAGTATTAGAGTTATCGCATTAGAAAATTTTGTCACACAGACACACGCACACACACACACACACACACACACACACACACACACACACACATATACACCCATACACACACACACACACACACACACACACACACACACACACACACACACACACACACACACACACACACACACACAGAGAGAGATATCGTAAAAATAGGAAAATCGTATTCTAGGGACCCTAAAACGTGCTTAATCATCAAAAAGTCACCGCCGAATTTTTTGACCAAAGACAATACATACTTTCTTTACCTAAAGGTGACGGAAGGTAAAAAATGGACTAATGTTGTTTTTCCAAAGAGCTCTTTAATTTAATATCGCTCTCATAACCAATTTTTGATTCGAATATAAGTGTATATATGGTATTTTCGACTTAAAATTACCTAAGGACCGCCTTAAACTTTGGCAACTGAGTTGCGGGACTGCGTGTTTAAATTTAGCTTGGTTATCTCAGTCTAAAATCTCCGATAGGTGGAATCTTTTCCTTGTACATCTCATCGCTTTATTTATTCTATTGAACTGCTAAAAATAAAATGTATAATAATTAAATGTTCATTAAATCTCGCTCCTTACAAAATACGGCACATTTGGGCGTTCTGAACACTACTTTATGGGACGCTCAAATTTTAGCTGAAATAGGAGACAATCCCGTATATACCGGATGCCTAGCAACTCTACTTGTCTCCATTTTCTTTTGATAATAATTTACAAAATTTTTGCACACATTTGCTTATTAAAAGATTATACAATTAAACAATAGTATAACATTAAAATAACGTTGCCATGTCACAAATTGTTTTCCAAACGTTACGAACTTTTGCATCAACCCAATATTTACGAAAAGAAAAAAGGCATTTTGTTACCCTTAGAAATGGATAATAAGCCGTGATGATATTTATTAATACATTTGTGCATATTTCGTTTTATCGAGTTTCCATGGCAATATTTATTGGTGATTATAATCGATTGTCGCATAATTTAATTTCTGATAACTAGAGCATTGAATCAAACTAAAGTCCATTGGATTTCAACACAATTATTGAGTTAATCCATGCAGAAATAATTAACAAACCCACCTACACACACACAAACACACACACATACGTTTTTCGCATTGTGTATATGTTAAAATGTTTAGAGTAGGAAAACCTGCCTCACTCTCAGGTAGACACGAAGTGACCCTTTATATAGTGGGATGCAAATACTTTAAAGTGATTTTTATTATATCAAGATATTTATTCAAAAAAAGTTCACGTTCACTGGCTATTGCTCTAATTTTTATAAGTCTTGGAGAAATATTTATTCAATTTCCTTGGATCTCTTGTAGCAGGCAAAGCAAAATTAGTATTGCTGTGTCTAATAAATATCTGCGAACAAGAGTTATTAATTAAAAATTTTTTATCGCTCTAAATGAAGATGAAGCTAAAAATATAAGAAAATAGATTTTATTCAATTAAAAATCTGGTGTGGTCAACACAATACCTCCCGCCATTAACCGACCGAGTCACAAAATAATCTAATCCTTATTTTTGGATTAGCGAATTTTACTCTAATTTTGGCAGTTTATTTCTTAAAATATAGTCTACTCTAATCCAAGTAACTACCTTTTTTCATAATAAAATATAGATTAAATTTTAAATACCGGGATAGAATAGAATTCACTAATCCAATAATAAGAATTAGCTTAAACTTTTTTGCGAATTCTAAGTACATACCTACATAATTTACTTATACTTGAAACTGTTTTGATTTCTTTTCCTATTATTCTATTTACTTTTTTTTTTTTAAAACGTTACTATTATTAATTTGAAATGATAGTTCTTTAACAGTGCCATTTATCTGTCAGTTACATACATTTGAATAACTGTGTAAGGAGTTTTGTTTGTTATATATATATATATATATATATATATATATATATATATATATATATATATATATATATATATATATATATATATATATATATATATATATATATATATATATATATATATATAATATTATAGATAATTTTATAACTTTATCCATAATATATATAGAAAAAGTATTAATGCAAATCTGTAAGAAATTTAATAATCTTTAATTTTTATAATAACATTAATCACGAAAAAATAACATTTAAAGGTATTTTTCGAAGAAAAACTATTTTGAGCTTCCAGTAAAGTGCCATTTCCTGTTATCCGATTTACACCAAAATCTAATGGGCGCTTTCCATAATAGAAAAAGTTCGAAATACAAATTTTCTGAATAATAGTATTTGAGTTAGAGTGGAGGATCCACACACACATACACACAGACATCATCGTGAAAATGTTAAAATTGGATTCTAGGGACCTTGAAACGTGCTCATTTACCGAAATCTCGATACCTATGCGATTTTTATCACGATCCCTATACCTCCCTTACCAAGAGTAGCTGGAGGTAAAAATACAAACTTGAGTTTCAAGTGTTATTATTGCGACTGTCGGCAACAGAATAACAAAAATTTCGCATCTCTCTTTTGTTTCGTCCTTTACCCTGTATTTACCGTTATATGATCTTCGGAAAATCCCTTAGTTTCTGGGCTAACAAACACATTTACTGAGAAATACGAAAGCTTTATTCGATTACTTTTCACTTCCAAAATCTTACAAATATAAAAGTAGTAGCATTTGCCTATCACACTTACAGTGCAATAAATGTATCTGTAAGTGACTTGAATCCACCCTACTAAAATTTCCTACCTTTTTCTTACCATCTTTCCACCTTCCTACCCTACATCAACTCGAAGGAAGATTCAGCAACTCGGACATTCATCTTCCCTGTTTCTACCCGAAAACTTTACAGTGTAGTCAGGGCCGATCCTAACCTATCACCCGCCTTTGTTCTTATATATAAATGCCCCCCCCCCCCTTCAGGTTTTTAAGCCATTTGCAGAGAATAGGGCATTATTTTGACTTCTCTGATTGGCTGAAATCAGAGACAAGAGACAAGTTTACTTAAAACTGGCGCTGGCACCATCTGCTGAATGGCTTAAATGGAACAGAGAATAGTTCTAAACAATAGCCACAATGAAAAAACAAGTTTAATGAATTAGGCGTATAATTTAATTATCTACAAGATTTACTTCAAACATTTTTGTCTAAAATTAATTGGGAACTTTTACGCAAAGGAAAACGGATTTCCAATATTAAACGTCCATGGCCCGCTTTTTGATTAACACCCTGTACCTATGTATGTTTGTATCAAGAGTTGGGTAATTTAATGAAAATATGTTACTCTTAGGGTTTTTTATAAAGATTTTTGATTTCAACAAAGAAAAGCTTGATTAACACAAATAAAATTTGATTACAATAATTAAAAAGTTTAATTAATAATTACGTAAAAAATGATTATAATATTACTGTCACCGTATAATATAAAAATTTATAATTTTTTTGCTTCTAAATTTTTCTTGGACCCAGAATTTTTTTTCATAGGGACGCAAGATTTCTAGTTTCGCCACTCTTTGACATCATAAGTATACTCAGTCTTTTAATATAATAAACTATATTAGGAAAGATATGTTACCAGTCAGTCAAACCAAGTATTTAAAAGAATAATGCTTTATTAATAAGTTTATTTCATAAATTGTTGTTTAAAATTCTAAAATATATATATTTTTACTTCCTTGTACAAAGTAAAGGAAGTATTGTATTCGCGAAAAATTTCGGTTTCCAGATTTCAACGGAAATATCCATTTTGGCCATTCCTGAATCCATTCTAATTTCGTCGTGACGTCTGTACGTACGTACGTATCTCGCATAACTCAAAAACGGTAAGCCGTAGAAAGTTGAAATTTTGTATTTAGGACTTCTACAACATCTAGTTGTGCACCTCCCTTTTTGGTCATTATTTAATTTCCAGAAAAGGTACTTTATTTGAAGCCTATAATAGATTTTAATGAAAAACTATATTAAAATATAATCCAAAACTTTTCAAATTTAGTATATAAGACTTTTATATCAATTGGAATAACATAGCAGAATTTGGTTAAAACAGGCTAACCGGAAGTGATATATTACCTGAAGTTGTTAACAGTTTTTCTTGAATAAATGCTTCAAATAAGAATTTTAGAGAATTAAATTCTGCGTCTAGCACAAGTATTATTAAATTAGCCCTTTGTATAAGCGAGATATGTAAATTTAAAACTTATATACTTTTTGGTTTTTGTAAAGAAGCTTGCTATGGATTAGGACAAAAATAACAAAAAAAATAAAAAATAGATGTTAATGTCAAATTACGTCAAATACGTGCAATTTTATAATTGAGTCTATACTTCATCTTCATATTGGTCTTACGTACAAGGAAGTCGTGTGGTGTCCACATCAGATTTTTTTAATATAAAAAGTTAGGATAGTTTTGCCGCTCTCATGCTTGGCCGCGTTTGTTCTGGGAACAAAACGAACACCCACTAGGATCGGGCCTGAGTGTAGTTAATCTATTCTATTATTTAATGAGACAGATGTTCGGCGCCCAGTTCACCGTCGTCCAATCGCCCTCGCCCAATTTTCAACAATCATTGATGAATTTTGTCAAAATTTACAATCTTTGACTACAAAAATTTTATAATAAATCACTGCTCTTCATCGGTACAGGCAGATGGGAACGTGTATTCAAATATGTTTTGTTCGTGTAAATATGCATAAAATGTCGAAATAACCTCCTCAAAATAATAATTGTGTTTGTCCTAATTTGGTGCTGTGTTTTCCAAATTACATAATCTAATTACATTTCTAAAAATAGAAGTATTTCTCTCTCGTGAAAGTAATTTTTTGTGCTGTTTACTTCTCTCTGAATCGATTGAAAATCTCGTTAAAAATGATTAATTACCAGAATGATATTTTTAATTACTTGGAGTAATTCGTTCGCTCATTAATATTCATAATGGCAGGTTGATCGGCGGTTAGCAAATTGCGCGTTTTCACACTAATGCTTGACAGACTATGACAGCCTTTGACGCTTGAACTGGGGCTTTGCAATCGCAAACGCCATGGCAATGGGTCGTTGTCCACATGCGACAAATATTTACAGAGAATTAAAACATGTTTTGTATGTTATCGCAGAACAAATATGATTTTTGGATGGGTCTGTGACATGAATTTCTGTTGATGTAGCTTAACTAAGGAAATATTTGTTGTGTAATCACAAAAACAATAGAAAAGTAAATAGATTTCTAGACCAAAGATTGGGCAACTTAAAAAAGGTTCATTTATGCCATTTATACTTCGTTTCAAAACAAAATATTTAAGAAGAGTATGGTATGACTAGCGAATGAAAGTTGACGTTTAAATTATTTTATAGATTTGGTATCTTTTGAAACCCTAGAGAAGAATAGAATTGTTCGAAATATTCAGGTATGAAATTTTTGCAACCCATTTAAATACTGGACTAGGGAACCACAGAAATACATTACTATGTCTGGCTGAAAATAGATGGCCGACTAGGGTAACTGAATATCAAAAACAGGAGTATGTTGATTATAACAAAATATTCTGATCTTTAAACTATTTAGTTTGGCAATTCTATGAAATAGGATTATTTTTAATATCTTCTGACAGTAATTCCGACTCGAGGGTTGCTTACACCTGAGACGAACGAACTAGAATTTGCGGTATTTGTCTAGTTTAAGTTTGTTTATTAAAATTTTTAGTATCTCTGAAAATAAACGAAATATTCTTGGTGCCGGACTTACGCCAAACACCCTGTATATGAGTTACTTACAGCAACATGTACTTTCAGATGTTTCTTTGATTATACCAAATTCAAAAAATCTGGTGTGGCCAACACAATACCTCCCGCCATTTACAGCCTGAGTAACAAAAAAGATTAAGTTAATCCTTATTTTTGGATTAGCGAATTTTACTCTAATTTTGACAGTTTATTTCTTAAAATATAGTCCATTCTAATCCAAGTTACTATCTTTTTTGATAATAAAATGAATATTAAATTTTAAATACCGGAATAGAATAGAATTCACTAATCCAAAAATGATGATTAACTTAAACATTTTTGTGAATCGTTACTATTATTAATTTGAAATGATAATAGTTTTTTGAGAGTGACATTTATCTCTCGGTTACATATATTTGAATAACTGCGTAACCAAGGAGATTTTTGTTTGTTTAAAGCGTAGGCCCCGGGATTTAAATTATAGATAATTTTATCCATAAAATATGTAGAAAAAGTATTACTGCAGATCTGTAGAAAATTTAATAGTCTTTAATTTTTATAATAACATTAATCTCGAAAAGATAACATTTAAAGGTATTTTTCGAAGAAAAACTATTTTGAGATTCAAGTAAATTGCTATTTCTGGTTATCCGATTTACACCAAAATCTAATGGGCTCTTTCCATATTAGAAAAGGTCGAATTACAAGTTTTTAAAATTTTCTGAATGATAGTATTTAAGTCAGAGTGGAGGATCCACACACACATGCACATACACATACACACACACACACACACACACACACACACATACACACACACACACACACACACACACACACACACACACACACACACACACACATACACACGTACACATAGACATCATCGTGAAAACTTTAAAATTGAATTATAGGGTTCTTAAAACGTGCTCATTTTAGCACGATCCCTATACCTCCCTTACTAAGAGTAGCGTAAAGTAAAAATGGACTAAGTTTATTTTTGAGCTCCTCTATTTGATTGTGAATGTACATTAATTAATTTTTCGAGAAAAAATAACAATGGCTGAAAGGCGAGCTAATATTGTATTCATATAAAATTTAATACAAAATTTATATGATACGGTAAAATAAATTAATGATGGCTTGTATGTTGTAAGAATGCGGTCGATGAACACTGTGAAGCTACTGTTTGGTGCAAGAAGTGTTTGACTATATAATTAAACTGAAATTACTGGTCCGGTAATTTAGAAAGTTGGGAAATTTACAACTCTGTTGATGTTTCTATTACATTCATGACCTCCGGATCGTGAAAAAATTGTAAACACATAATAATCAATTTAATTACAGATTAACTCATGAACTTGGGCAGATAATTTTAATTTGAATTCGGTAATTTCTAAAAATATGAGTGAATAATGTATGTCATTTAATCATTAACATATTCCATGAATAAAATCAACATCACTCATGGCTTTAATTTACTATCGATAAATTATAATCGATTTTAATTAAGATGTTATCAATATCATTTTCAATTATTTTTGACGACGAAATATCGGGAAGTACATTTGCCAAAAATCAATGACATAGTTTTTTCAACATACTTTCAAAATTAGAAAAAAATCGATTATATGGGATATTGTGATTTCAAACAAATTTTATTTGGTTTACTTCCGTTATTTTCGGCATTTTCTTAAAAATGCATTCCGAATTCGAAAAAAGCGATAGTACAAGTAGTAACTTGAATATTGTGGCGTGCACGCGACAGACGCCGCTGGTTGAACGTTTCCAGAACATAATTTTAAACGATTTTAAAGAATGTTTAATAATAAATGTATCCGTTGGAATATTTTGATGAAAATTGGTATACTTATGGTTTTTGGTACGAGGAATTTACTAGTGAGGTCGTTGAAGGTGTACCACACACCCGTTTTTGAGTATGAGGGTAATGTGGTTTAAGAAAGGGTCGAAATTTTTAAAAAATTAAAAATTCTGAAATTTCTTTTTTAATTAGTTTGAAAGGTGTAGATTTAAGATTTTCAAACCGCAAGTCGATATCTCTTTTCGTGTTCGAGATATTCGTTCTCAAAATTTTGCTCAAAAATGCCCATTTTTGGGTCATATCCCAAAAATGATCAATTATACACAGCTGGCGATATCACCATTAGATTCTACGAGCAAAATTACATAAGCATACCAATTTTCATAATTTTTGAACAACTATTACAATCTCCAGAAGGAAAAGTCTGAAAATGGCCAAAAATCGCAAAAAATCTAAGGTGTACCCCTTGCAATTTTTTCAGTTTTTGATTATTTTAAAGAATGTTTAATTATAAATATATCCGTAGGAACATTTTGATGAAAATTGGTATACTTATGGTTTTTGGTACGAGGAATTTACTGGTGAGGTCGTTGAAGGTGTACCGCACACCCATTTTTGGGTATGAGGATGGTGTGGTTCAAAAAAGGGTGGAAATTTTTAAAAAATTAAAAATTCTAAAAATTTGTATTTAAGTAGTTTGAAGGGTGTAGATTTAAGATTTTAAAACCACAGGTCGATATCTCTTTTCGTGTCCGAGATATTCGTCCTCAAAACTTTGCTCAAAAATGCCCATTTTTAGGTCATATCCCAAAAATGGTCAATTATACACCGCTGGCGATATCACCACTAGATTCTACGAGCAAAATTACATAAGCATACCAATTTTCATAATTTTTGAACAACTATTACAATCTCCAGAAGGAAAACTCTGAAAATGGCCAAAAATCGCAAAAAATCTAAGGTGTACCCCTTGCAATTTTTTCAGTTTTTAACGATTTTAAGGAATGTTTAATCATAAATGTACCCGTTGGAATATTTTGATGAAAATTGGTATACTTATGGTTTTTGGTACGAGGAATTTACTGGTGAGGTCGTTGAAGGTGTACCGCACACCCATTTTTGGGTATGAGGGTGGTGTGGTTTAAAAAAGGGTGGAAATTTTTTAAAAATGAAAAATTCTGAAAATTTGTATTTAAGTAGTTTGAAGGGTATAGATTTAAGATTTTAAAACCACAGGTCGATATCTCTTTTCGTGTCCGAGATATTCGTCCTCAAAACTTTGCCAAAAAATGCTCATTTTTGGGTCATATCCCAAAAATGGTCAATTATACACCGCTGGCGATATCACCATTAGATTCTGCGAGCAAAATTACATAAGCATACCAATTTTCATAATTTTTGAACAACTATTACAATCCCCAGAAGTAAAAGTCTGAAAATGACCAAAAATCGCAAAAAATCTAAGGTGTACCCCTTGCAATTTTTTCAGTTTTTAACGATTTTAAGGAATGTTTAATAATAAATGTACCCGTTGGAATATTTTGATGAAAATTGGTATACTTATGGTTTTTGGTACGAGGAATTTACTGGCGAGGTCGTTGAAGGTGTACCGCACACCCATTTTTGGGTATGAGGGTGGTGTGGTTTAAAAAGGGTCGAAATTTTAAAAAAATTAAAAATTCTGAAAAATTGTATTTAAGTAGTTTGAAGGGTGTAGATTTAAGATTTTAAAACCACAGGTAGATATCTCTTTTCGTGACCGAGATATTGGTCCTCAAAACTTTGCTCAAAAATGCCCATTTTTGGGCCATATCCCAAAAATGGTCAATTATACACCGCTGGCGATATCACCATTAGATTCTACGAGCAAAATTACATAAGCTTACCAATTTTCATAATTTTTGAACAACTATTACAATCTCCAGAAGGAAAACTCTGAAAATGGCCAAAAATCGCAAAAAATCTAAGGTGTACCCCTTGCAATTTTTTCAGTTTTTAACGATTTTAAGGAATGTTTAATCATAAATGTACCCGTTGGAATATTTTGATGAAAATTGGTATACTTATGGTTTTTGGTACGAGGAATTTACTGGTGAGGTCGTTGAAGGTGTACCGCACACCCATTTTTGGGTATGAGGGTGGTGTGGTTTAAAAAAGGGTGGAAATTTTTTAAAAATGAAAAATTCTGAAAATTTGTATTTAAGTAGTTTGAAGGGTATAGATTTAAGATTTTAAAACCACAGGTCGATATCTCTTTTCGTGTCCGAGATATTCGTCCTCAAAACTTTGCCAAAAAATGCCCATTTTTGGGTCATATCCCAAAAATGGTCAATTATACACCGCTGGCGATATCACCATTAGATTCTGCGAGCAAAATTACATAAGCATACCAATTTTCATAATTTTTGAACAACTATTACAATCCCCAGAAGTAAAAGTCTGAAAATGACCAAAAATCGCAAAAAATCTAAGGTGTACCCCTTGCAATTTTTTCAGTTTTTAACGATTTTAAGGAATGTTTAATAATAAATGTACCCGTTGGAATATTTTGATGAAAATTGGTATACTTATGGTTTTTGGTACGAGGAATTTACTGGCGAGGTCGTTGAAGGTGTACCGCACACCCATTTTTGGGTATGAGGGTGGTGTGGTTTAAAAAGGGTCGAAATTTTAAAAAAATTAAAAATTCTGAAAAATTGTATTTAAGTAGTTTGAAGGGTGTAGATTTAAGATTTTAAAACCACAGGTAGATATCTCTTTTCGTGACCGAGATATTGGTCCTCAAAACTTTGCTCAAAAATGCCCATTTTTGGGCCATATCCCAAAAATGGTCAATTATACACCGCTGGCGATATCACCATTAGATTCTACGAGCAAAATTACATAAGCTTACCAATTTTCATAATTTTTGAACAACTATTACAATCTCCAGAAGGAAAAGTCTGAAAATGGTCAAAAATCGCAAAAAATCTAAGGTGTACCCCTTGAGATTTTTTTAGTTTTTGACAATTTTAAGGAATGTTTAATAATTAATGTATCCGTTGGAATATTTTGATGAAAATTGGTATACTTATGTTTTTTGGTACGAGGAATTTAATGGTGAGGTCGTTGAAGGTGTACCGCACACCCATTTTTGGGTATGAGGGTGGTGTGGTTTAAGAAACGGTCGAATTTTTAAAAAAATTATAAATTCTGAAAAATTGTATTTAATTAGTTTGAAGGGTGTAGATTTAAGATTTTAAAACCACAAATCGATATCTCTTTTCTTTTTCGAGATATTAGATATTTTTTTACAAAAAAGTGAATACACCCTTTCTCTCGTTTATTATTCCAGATACACATATTGGCTGTGTTCCTTCGGGCTGTGATTCGCAATCTAAATGATAAAAGTGATCATGATTAAGATGAATAATGTTTTTTCGTTTCCTATTCGTTATCCCTACTTTTTCATTTTGTGATCACTAGACAACCTTCCCCCTTGCCTTTAGAATCAATCTTTTTGAGTGATTCACATGAATTCAGTTCAAAACAAATTCAATATATACTATTTCGAGAATAGAAATTTTCGAATGTGAGGTTTGTGGCATCAAGGGAAATAAGATATTTCTACAAAAGCGTGTAATGAACCACATAAAGATTTGTTTGAAATAAACATACTTCATATTCCTTACCAAGAACATTATTTTTTACTTCAATATAATCCATTTTTAATTTTGACTATAACACTTGACAGTTGATTATTTATAACATAAAATAGGATAGTTTGCATTAGTCTGCATATGGCATTGACATTTGACACTAGATTGTGTTGTTGTTTTCTTGATATAACTTTTAAATCCTGTTTCAAAAAGATCACGATTAAATTAATCAGGATTCACAAAATCACAATCACAGCCCGAAGGAACACGGCTATTGATTATTGAATTGTGTGAAAATTGTAATTATGGAACTAATTTTCATTTGTGAATGCACCTTTATACAATTAAAATAGAAAATATTATGACAGTGCATAATCTGTCACCACATTATCTGAAGAAAACCATCCAATCCTATTTTTCTTACAATATATTAGCTTCCTTGTGTCACCATCTGAACTATGTCAAACTTTCCTATTTAAAATTTGGTAAAAACTCCCGCCGTTGAGCCATCAACAACAACATGACATGACAAAAGCTCTTCTGCTATCCTGCCGCTCTTACAGTGTCCTGTGACGTCACAGGATGATAACGTCCATGTCGCGTCGTGACGCCTGATGTTGGAACTTTGCACTTGTCTTTTTAGTTATTTGGAAAATATCTTAGTTGATGCGCTTGAATGCATGCACCGAAGTAAATGATTCGTGACTTTATATCAATGAAGAGATGCCTTATTATATTTGATAGAAACAAAATGAAACTTTAGTTTTAATAATAATAAAGTTGGGAATGAAAGTTACTTGTAACTTCGTGATATTTCCTAGCAGTGTATTTTTTATTTGCATATGCAAATATAGAAACTATAAAATAATAGTTATTACAAGA
Organism: Harpalus rubripes; assembly: GCA_963082715.1. Classification (NCBI taxonomy): domain Eukaryota; kingdom Metazoa; phylum Arthropoda; class Insecta; order Coleoptera; family Carabidae; genus Harpalus; species Harpalus rubripes. The sequence goes on along the minus strand of OY720452.1, from coordinate 73,050,449 downwards.
CTATCATATACATAAATAGAAAAAAATTATTTCAGCCTCTTCGATATACGCCAAAGTGCTATTAGCTCTCAGTAAAAAGGGCCTTAAGGCGATCCGACTTCTCGGATTTAGGCCGCAATTCGATATCTCGCATCGTGGACACTACCAACTCGGACGCAAAAATCGAATAGAAAACTAGAATGGAAAAATGCGTTCCGTCCCATTTTTTCGTACAAGTTGCTAATTTCATTTAAATGTTACCAATTTAAAATCTGGACGTTTGATGTTTGATAAGCTTGAAAATGATAAGATGATAAAATATTACCTAATTCTACTCATTTTTACCTCTCGCCAAGAGAGGTATTGAATTCATGCTAAAAATCGCATATCCAGATTTTAGTGAATAAGCACGTTTTAAGGTCCCTAGAATCCGATTATAACATTTTTACGATGATGTCCGTATGTGTGTGTGTGTGTGTGTGTGTGTGTGTGTGTGTGTGTGTGTGTGTGTGTGTGTGTGTGTGTGTGTGTGTGTGTGTGTGTGTGTGTGTGTGTGTGTGTGTGTGTGTGTGTGTGGATGTGTGTGTGGATGTGTGTGTGGATGTGTGTGTGTGTGGATGTGTGTGTGTGTGGATGTGTGTGTGGTGTGTGTGTGTGTGGATGTTGGATTCATCATAACTCAAATACTATAAGACTTAAGACATTTTTAACTACGGATTCCTCAATCTAACAATAATGGAAAGAGTCGAGTCAGTTTTGATAACAATTGGACAACCGGAAGTAGTAGTTACAAGAAAAAAAATCATCTAAATATTATTTATTGAAAATTTATGTAAATACTTATATTAAAGAACGTTAAATTCTTTATTCGATAAATATCAATTCATTATTATATCTTCTATAGATTTAGAGATAAAGAAATGCATATAAAATAATTTGATGTAAAAATCCTTAGAGCAAACTACTTCAAGGCAAGAAATTCAAATGTTTGTAATTCACACATAAATGTCACTGTCAAAAATATTTGTATGCCACTGTCAAAAATATTTGTACATCATTATGAAGATTATGAAAATAAATAAAAAGTCAACAACTCAAAAGAATATACCTAAAAAAGAATATAAAAGGAATTTGCGAAAAAATGACGAATAAAAGAAAAAGAAAAGAAAGAAGAAAAAAATTCAGGATATTGAAAATAAAGAAAATGTATGTATTGTACATAATTTATATTAGAATAATTATTTTGTAGTGAGACATGAATATATGTATTTGTATTTAAAAATATTTTTTGTTTGATGCGTACAACTAACTTGATAAATTCGACCAAGCTGACATCTGTAGTCATACATGTTCAATGATTATGATCAAAAAATGTGATCGAGAACTCGGAACGATTTCTAGCATCGTGGACACAGGCTTTTAGAACTATGACAGATATATTTACTGGTCATTGCCTTCTGAAATACCATCTAGGTATGTAAGTTTACGTCATTATGGCCCAAAAAAGGTAGACAAAGACAGACAATATGCCATATGACGTCCTGTATCCCTTCTATTCCGAAATAATGTTTAATTTTAAATAAATAAATATATCATTACGGCATATTACCCATTGCTGGGTGTGCCAATCTGCTATCAATAATAATGATGCCATATTTGTACCGTGCGGGCGTTTACCAGGCGTCACCTCACGGGCACTCGTTGCTGGTGTGGAGTGCACAGCAGGGGTCAATTTTGTGCCATTTAAAATTTGAAATATTTGGCGTTGGTCGGTATCGAACCCGGTTCCCCAGATTCGCGACCAGACACTCGCAGGCACGCGTCCACGAGACCCCTTTAATAATTTAATTTGCTCGGTTACGGAATGTACTAACTAAAATATAATTAATGAATTAGATGCAGAATTTAATTCTCTAAAACATTTATTTGAAGCAGTATTTATATATTTATTTCGTAGAATAATTATTTGAGATCCAACCTAAATGTTTAAATCATAGAAATGGGCTTTAGGATCCAGGAGAAATTTATTTAAACGAAGAAAGAATTGTGAAAATTGCATGGACCTCGCTGGGATTCGAACCCAGAGCCTCCCAATCGCTAGTCGGGCGCTCTATCAATTTAATAAATTTTTCCTGGATCCTAAAGCCCATTTCTATGATTTATATATTTATTTTGTTCATAACGAACTTTTCTTAATCTTTCTCTTTTTTTGAATAATTATTCTGGTATTCTTTCCTTGTATATCTTGGCGTAAGTCCGTGGACAATAGCTTCCATACATCTTGTATCCATGGAAGTGAGGGCGCTCGGTACAATGTTCTGGCTGACGTGAAGTTCTATTTAAGTTTGACAGGATAAAAACGTGATTAATTCCACAAGTTTTCCAGCTGTTTACCTCTCAGGAACCGCGACACTCCCCACACAATTATTCCAGGTTCTAAGCCTGGAAACGTTTCCAGGAAGAGAACGCGGAATAAGGAACCTTAACACCTTTCCGGGAAGGAGTTATAGATTTTGGAAATGAAGTAGATAAATATGGACAGTATAAAAACAAGATATTTTCCACCACAAATACAGAAATACACTTTCATAGTTATCAGCTAAAGTAGCTACCGTAAACTCGTGCTTAATGAAATGGTTGCTAGCTTCACGCCGTGCCCAATACAATAGAAGCAACAGTTTGTCAAGTTGTAATTAATTTGTTGCTTATCGCCAATGCAAGTAATATTTTAGCAACGAAAGTAGGAAAAACTGTTTTTATTATAATACGAAGTTGTCAAAATTGATCATGAAATGTAATTTGCCTGAAATTCATTGTATAACAGGGAGCAAATAGTATATTATATTACTAGGAGTAGAAAGCGGTCTTTTTGTATTGAAATCAGCTATTGCGGTCGAGGCCAGGCAAGCTTGGTAAAACACAAAAGAGTCTTCTACTCCGAATGACATATTATTTTTTCTTTAAGTGTTTCAAAGACATTCTTTTGGAATATTTTTAATTGTAGAGTTTTGTATGGGGTCTCGTGGCCGTGTGCCTGAGTGTCAAGTCGCGAATCTGGGGAATCGGGTTCGATCCCGACCGACGCCAAATATTTTTCGAATTTTAAATGGCACAAAATTGACCCCTGTGGTGCACTCTCCACGCCAGCAATGAGTGCCCGTGAGGTGACGCCTGGTAAACGCCCGCACGGTACAAATATGTCATCATCATTACCGATATTTGCGTACAAAGCAGATTGGCACACCCAGCAATGAGTAATATGCCGTGATGATATATTTATTTATTTATTTATTTGTAGAGTTTGCAATTTCATCCAAAGCTGGCTGTGTATAAAAAACACAAACGATACAACTGTCAAATAACATTTTTCAATATGATCTGTGTTGCTGTGGCGACTTCCGCCACCAGCGGTCAATTAAGAAGCTAACTTTTTTTTACTAGTACAATAATGAACTACATTGTTGTACTAGTAAAGGCCTTATCACACTCTGATTTTTTTCGCTGACTTATTTTGTATGACCAATTCGATCTATCACACTGCAATTTCGAACAACCGTTTTCTCTGACTTTTAATAGATTTTCATACTTGAAGTTGGTTGACAACATATTTCAAATTTGTTTCAAGTACAATGAATGAAAATGATAGAAAAATAATGCAATTGTGGGCAAGCATAATAATTTTATACGCATCAAACAAAAAAATGTCAATTTCTGACGTTTCTGCAGTTATATTTTAGTCCGTAAAGTTACATTCCTGGGGCCCGATTCTTGAAATCATGCGAAATTTTCCGCACGCGACAAAATTCATGTGGTTAGTTTCGTGCACGAACAGTACTGTACGTATGAGTGGTATTCTTGAATACCAAACGAAACTCGGTCGAAGCCTACGCATACGATTCTTGAAAGCAAACGAAAGTAGTATGTAGCAGGCAATCAAAACGAAAAATTTGTACCACGTGAATGCTTCATCATATAATTGTTTTTAACTGTCACTGTGAACCTGTCAACCAAAGCTGTCAGCCGTAGCTGTCAACGACGCTGTCATAAGCCATAAGTGTTGTAATTTTAATATTCAAAATTTATTATTATATACATGATATAGTAGGTATTATTTTTCTTAGTTCACAGTATGTACGTACATAATATGGCAATATTAATATGCAAGCGCTATGTAATAATAATACTCTAGTTTTGCTAACCATTTCAGATTTGGAATGCAAAGCTTGTTAAGAGGCACCTAAAATTCCTTTCTAACAATTCATTGCATCGTTCTAAGAATGCACGATCACACATTTGTAAAATATTATAACGATACTCAAGTGTATGGAGATTCTAGATTTTTAATTGGTATCATTATAAGATCATAAAACGTACCCGGAATTATATAAAAACATAATTTAATTTATATCATCTACGTACTGATACACCAAACACAAGTAACAGTGACAGTTTCGTGTGCGAATGATACTTTCAAGTTATTCATACCCATGCGATGTAATTGCGCATGGAATATTCGCCTACAACCACACGATTTCGTTTCAAGAATACCAATATGCAGTTCGCATGCGCATCTCTCCCACTTACGTACGCGAAAAATTTCAAGAATCGGGCCACTGTACTTCAGAGATAGTTGCGCATACGCAGTAGAGAAGTCAGCGATAAATCAGAGGAAATGAAACCGATTCCATTTCATCTGACAACAGGATCCATGACTTCCTTGTAGCTATCACACTGGAGTCAGTCAGCAATATGCGTGACAAGTCAGAGATACTACTTCTAGTGTAATATCTTCTACAGTGTGCGTACATTAGCATAATATTAATATACGATGAAGAAAAAATATTTTGTCATTTGTCGTTCCTTAATTTATTTCCATTTCTAAAATAAGATTCAAGAAGAAAAGCTTTGATTTCTTTAGATAATATTTTGACAATATCTCGTGTTATATTGACGTTAAACTAAATATTTTCAAATTGAAACATACATTTCTATGTTCATAGCCTACTCCGATTTACGTTTTTTTAACAAACAGTATAAAAATTTGACATTGGTTGTTTTGCCTTATAATTAATCTTACCACTTTGTGTCTTGAATTAAATTGTAGGAATATGATCCACTTACCTGTAAAAAATTAAATATATTAGAACATACATATCATTATCAAATTTGTCTAAGTGTAAATGTTTAATTTGCCAGTAAACTGATTAAACTATTCAACAATTTGGTCTAAAATTTGCTGAAACTTAATCGCAGTTCGAAATCAGATATAGGGAAGTTCTCTCCCAACTTTAAATTTCTCCTTCGAATAGTTTAACTTAGATTGAAAATAAATTATGTACCAACCCATTTTGTAATATTGATTGTGTTTTTATCTTAACATATTCATAATAGATCTTTCTAGGGATTTTGTCAGTAAGTAGAACTTAAATTAAAAAACTTTTGCTATTTGAAACGAGAAAACTATGACTAAGAGATATTTATTTTAAAATGTTTGCTAGGAAATGATAATTAAATAAGAAGAATGTTTATTCTTCTCATTAGCACATTTGTTAGCCGTCATAAGACGCCAATGAGTAAACATATATATTTGCATGCTTATGCGAAAAAATTAGTTTGTGTTGAAAAAGTCTTGAATCATACCTATAAAATTTACACTAGGAATGGATGGGCTCATGATTCCAGCTTTTTGAATGGTATAAATGCAAACCAAGTTTACAGTAGCGAAAAATATGTATAATATGACTAGCGAATGAAAGTTGACGTTTAAATTATTTAATAGATATTTTGAAAAGATCAAAGATATTTGATTTGAAAGGAAACTGACCCTTATGTATTACATTAGAAAAGATTAGAATTGTACTCAATACCAACGGAATAGTAGGAGGCTTTTAAAAAGACATTAACAAAAGGATTCAGGGATGTATTTAAAAAAAATTATACCGCAAATACTGGTTCGTTTGTCTCAGGTGTAAGCAACCCTCGAGTCGGAATTTCTATTAGAGGAAATTAAAAATAATCCTATTTCATAGAATTGCCAAACTAAATATTTTAAAGATCAAAATATTTTTTTTATAATCAAAATAACTAATATTTTTATCTTCCGTCACCTTTAGGTAAGGTATAATTTTACTGGAAATATAGGATCTTTTGCTAGTAACTTTCTGAATGGAATTTGTATCAAAATACATACAACTGCCGAAAGGTAATGTACAAGAAACAGAATCTTTTGCAAGGAACTTTCTGTACGAAATTTGTACAGAATACGGAAGGTAATCAGATTTTTTTACCTCCCGCTACCCTGGTAAGGGAGGTATAGAGATCGTGCTAAAAATCATCCAATTTTAACATTTTCACGATGATGTCTGTGTGTATGTATAATAATAATAATAATAATAATAATAATAATAATAATAATAATAATAATAATAATAATAATAATAATAATAATATTTATTTTTGCCAGTTGATCAATATACATGAAATACGGCACGTCAAAGAAATGTAATAAATGAAATACTTACAAGTTTGTAAACAACCAAAAAGAAGTACAATAAATATAATTACAAAATATTGCTCATACATCATTAAGAAATTCGTCAACACTATAATAACATTTTTCGATAAAAAAATATTTCAATTTAAGTTTAAATGATTTATTACAATTTATACTTTTTATTTCCTGTGGAAGTTTATTATACATTTTTATTCCAATTATTTTTGGATTGATGTAGCATAATTGTAATTTATGTTTTGGAACTATCAATTTAGTTTTATTTCTTGTATTATATGTATGTACATCTGCATGTTTCAATAGATGCTCTAAATTATCTCTTATGAATATTAATACGGGAAAACATATAGAGGCAAGGCAGTGTTAGTATTTTTTGTTGCTTAAATGTGTCTCTGCAGGAGGCTAGATACCCCAGTTTAAACAAATTTCTTATTGCTAATTTTTGTAGCTTAAAAACTCTCAAGGCTGCAGAAGAATATCCCCATGTGTATATGTGTATATGTGTGTGTAGATCCTTTACTCTAATTCAAATATTATCATTCAGAAGATTTTGAAACCTTGTATTTATATTTTATTCTAATATGGGAAGAAGCCATTAGATTTTGGTGTAAATCAGATAATCGGAAATGGTAACTTAACCCGTAACCACTGTGAACCTATTTTAGTTACATAGTTACTGGTAGTGGGTCAATTTGACCATATCTAAATATCTTTGTTTAATTACAATTGTTGTTGGTATAATGAAACAAAACAACGCATATTAGAAGAACATAAGTTTATTTAATGAAGTATTACAATTTTTTGTTGGTATAATAAAACAAAACAACGCATATAACAAAAATTACTCTAATTAGCACAATTTTTGCAAATTAATTGCGAGCATTGTGAACACACAGGATTTTTGCAACTCACGCAAGCATAAGATGCTTTTCTACTATTGTCGTCAATAAGTAGCTTCCACAACTCTTCTGGACTAGATTTTGAAAGACGTGCAGGTCCTCGTAAACCCGGACGCTCTTGAATAATATTATGTTGCCTTGTTTTTGATCTAGATTTTGGTTCTGCTGACCAAGCAAAGTTATTCTTTCCATGAAAAGTTGCATTGTAATTATCTGCGTTTTCACTTAGCTCATCCTCTAAATTCGCTATATCTGATTCACCACCTTCTTCAAGAGAATTTGAATCGTGATCGCTATCTATATCTTCAAAATTTTCAAATTCGTTGTCACTCTCTTCATAATCTCCCGCCTCGTCGTACCATTTTTGCATAGTAGCCTCAAAGTTGGCATCGGTATATTTGACCGTTTTCGAACAGCTAGGACGGCTTTTCATTTTTATATCTTCTACAATTTCATATTTATATATAATAACATTCTAAAAATTCCAATAACGTACTTACTGTATATGGGTCAAATTGAACAGAAAAAGAATAATATATTTATAAATTTGTCAAACTGACAGCTACACTCCATCTGCTTTAATACTCGACTAATCTATAAGTACTTGACACACTGCTGAACGAAGCCTGCGCTTATTCAACAGATACGCGGGTAATTCAAATATTAAAAATGTATATGGTCAAATTGACGCATCAACAGTGGTTACGGGTTAAAGCTCATAATAGTTTTTCATCGAAAAATACCTTCAAATGTTATTTTCTCGAGATTTGTGTTATCATAAAAATGATATATAAATACTTTTTCTATTTATTTTATGGATAAATTTATAAAATTATTTATAATTTAAATCCCGGAGCCTACGCTTTAAACAAGCACAATTCCTTGGTTACACAGTTCATTTCACAAATGTATGTAACTCACAGATAAATGTCACTGTCAAAGAACTAATCATTTCAAATTAATAATAGTAACGTTTTAAAAAGAAAACAGTAAATAGAACCATAGTTACATGGAATGGATCTTAATAAAGATTCAAGCATTATTAAATATGTATGTATATTTAAATTAATAAAAATTAAATCATCGTCATCATCATCATAATGTAGATTCTGTCCTTCAATAGGTCTCAATGGAAACGTTGTCTCCAAACTAATCTGTCCTGCGCGTCCTTTTTCAGCCTCTCATAGCGGGAGGTATTGTGTTGGCCACATCAGATTTTTTATTAGTCTTTTGTCTTGAAGAAGCTTCAACAGGAAGCGAAACGTCGACTTTTGACTGAATAAATATTATATATTGACTGCAATCCTGCTTATTCTTATACCCGCTATTTATTGAATAATATACATACATACATACATACATACATACATAAAATCACGCATTTCCCACTTAGTGGGTTAGCACAAACCCGAAAGAATAAAAATAACATCATCCAAAAAAATAATCAGTCTCTCTTTCAACAACGTTCTTACTAACCTGACATGATAGGTACAACATATATTCCTCACTCTTAACATATTAAAGTGACCGATTTTCGGTAGCGAAATACCGTAACCGGACCACAATAGTAGTTACGAAACAATCATCCTTCGCCACATATTCCTGTCTAAGCACACTTCTTTCGCTTTGGCCACATTCATAATCGCATTCATACACGCTCTTCTTCTCTTCCCACTCGGAAACTTTCTCTCTTTTAGTACTTTATCAATCACATCCATCCACTTACACACTGAACGGCCACGCAATCGAACACCCAGAATTTCACCAAGATATATACGCTTTACAAGACGTTCATTCTTCATTCTCTCCACATGACCAAACCATCTCAACTGGCTCATTCCTACTATCTTAACAACATTCTTCCTAACCATACATTCTTCATACACCAAATTATTCCTCACGCGATCCCGTCTTACATATCCACATACTCCACGTAAATACCTCATTTCCACGGCAGTGGCTCTCTTTTTATGCTTTCCCGTCCATGCCCAACATTCGCTTCCATACATCAAAGCAGGCACCAGCACTCCATTATACACACTTAACCGAGCTTCTCTAGATACGTTTACGTTTCGAGTAAACGTACCCAGAGCACCCATTACCTTACACCCCGCACTCACTCTCCTTTCAATTTCTCTATCAATTCGACCATCCCTTGACATCATGCTTCCCAAATATACAAACTCATTCACTTGCTTCAGTTTCACTCCATCCACCAACACATTGCACACAGTTACCAATTTACTACTTTCAAATACTAACACCTTTGATTTATCAACATTCAACTCCAGATTCATACTTCTTCCAACTACATGTATTCTCTTCTGAGTTGCTCTTCATTTTCACCTAAAACTACATCATCCGCATACGCTAACGCAGGCACAATACTTTCACCAATTTGTACACCATCCATTTCACTCAATGCTCTCCGCAACAACACATCCATATACAAGTTAAACAACCACGGAGACATACCACAGCCCTGTTTCACACCAACATTTATACGAAACCAATCACTCAACCTACCATCTATTCTTACAGCAGTCTCAGTACCCTCATACAATGCACGAATCGCTCCCAGCCAGTTTCCAGTTATTTATTGTATATTTAAGTATAAAGTATATATTTTATTATTTTTGTTATGGATGACCCTATTGTTGTACCAGAATAATTTTGGTGATCTACATGTTGAGGTTAAAATAAAAACATATCAGTACCCTCTCGTATAACCGTCTGAATAAAAGACACATATTGTATTAAAAATTTAACTTCACCACTGGCAAAATAAAATAAGTATTGAACTACTACCGCTTTTATTATTTCAGCAGCAATATGCATGCATTGTTATTGGATGTTGAAATGAATACTATTGCGCCTTCCCATCTAGTATGAAATGAATTTGATCGCAATCGTGCGATAGGAAGTAAAACTGAAGCTGCTGCTGATATTGAAGTTCGAAACGTTTATATTGAAAACTCCTCGTGCCGTATGAAAACTGACTTTGTGTGATTTCATTTTGTAGTCGCATAGAATACGTTTGTTGCGAATTGGAACGACAACTGACAACGGAGCGGTTTGTTTTGTTTCCCGTTTTTCTACTGCGGAATTTTCATTTGGAGTTAGTGAGTTGGTTAATTTGCAGGAGTAAAAATGGGAGTAAGTGAATTAGATTACAAAAATACATTCTCTAATTTAAAGCAAACACAATACATTTACTTTGCAGAACACTCTTGTACGTTTTTAAATAAATTTATCGGAGCGAAGTGTATTTATTTATAAGTGCATTAACTATCAAGTAACGAAAGAGATATCTATTTAAACATGTCGAATTAATTGGGAAGAATATAA
>OY720452.1:72679712-73037212 GCA_963082715.1 Harpalus rubripes | reverse complement strand
AGTAGCCATAGCTGTGGAAACAGCTACTATATTAAGAAAATTTTGATTGAAAGATGTCAGTGTCAAGTAAAATTGACATAGTGTGTTTGTCTTATAATTTTACTGGAAATAGGTATAGGATCTTTTGCTTTCTGCATGGAATTTGTATAAAATACATACAACTGCTTTAAGGTAATGTACAAGAAATAATAATAATAATAAATCTTTTATTTCTGCAGATACATTACACTGTATATAGAAAACGTCACAAAATAATAATTTTCTGTATGAAATTTGCATAAAATACATGCAACTGCCGGAAGATAATGTACAAGAAATAGAATATTTAATTTAGCAAGGAACTTTCGTATGAAATTTGTACAAAATACATAGAACTGACGGAAGGTAATGTGCTGGCCACATCAGATTTTTTTTGTATGGTGCCAGGTTAGTAAGAATGTTGTTGAAAGAGAGAGTGATTATTTTTGTGGTTGATATTATTATTATTATTGGAAAATTGGGAAATAATCGGATACGCAGTCTAATGTAAATAATTTATTTCCTGGCCTACGTTTCGACTGTTACTACAGTCTTCCTCAGGGCTAGAAATGGTCAATGATTAAAACGGTAACGTGGGGATCTCCCATATGACCCAATGGAGATAACAATTGAAATTTATTAAATATATTGTTTTTAAATAATATATCAAGTCAAAAAAAAAAAAATTAAGCTGGAATTTTTTTTTCTCTAAGTTCCAGCTTAATTTTTTTTTTTTGATATATATATTTTTTTATTATTGTTTCGGGTTTGTGCTAACCCACTAAGTGGGAAATGCGTGATTTTATGTATGTACGTATGTATGTATGTGTTTTATGATAACTCTTGATGAAAGATGATTGCGGGTTTTGCCAACCCACACTTTGGGAAATAAAAAATATCCCCATTCCCTCCATTACTAAATAAGTACAGTACCAAAATACCACTATCCTCTTTTGGAAAGAGTCATAAATAAACCGCACCTATCTTTTTAAGAAAACATATATTTAAAAAATGAATCACACTTCCCATACAGTATAATAATAATATCATAAATTCATACACAGTAGTCCATGCATACAATAGAAAATTAGTAATATTTAGCAGTACAAATATGGCAATAAATATAGCTGGACAAAGCAGCAAGGAAGCCCCCCTTTTCGCATTCCGTTCCAGTGTAAATCGCACCCAGACGTACTATAGCTAGTCCACATCCACACTGATGAATGTCGGCAATGAAGCGGACGTAAACAGATTAAATCTCCTGCAACGGTCATGAATAATCGCAGCAGGAATGAGAGAGCAGGATAAAAATCCTGCACAAGTGGAGAAGGAAGTCACAAGAGACTTGCTTGTGAGTGCTGGATGTTTAATTTAAAATAAGAGGAAACAATCTTGGAGAATTATTTTCGAGAAATTTTACGGAGAACATGATTTGAGTCACAAACGAAAAGAATTGTGATGTAGAGAACGGACATACGAGTATGGAAGAATCGAGATAAATAAGATGCAAGATATAAATAAGATGCAAGATAAACAGCTTACAAAAAAATAAATAATAGGACTAGGAGGGGGTATTAATAAATTCTTAACCTAACATAGAAACAAGTAACCCTTGGTAAGGCAGTATTTAGAGTAGAGGTGGGCGCGTGAGTAACTTTTTGTTCACGATCACGCACGCTCACGAAACTAAAAATCTGATGTGGCCAACACATAACCTCTCGCCAGATATTTTACCTGGTTGTACGCATAAAACGAAAAATATTTTTAATACAAATACATATATTCATGTCTCACTACAAAATAATTCTCACATATATTTGCAAAATCTATGGGATATTTTAAAATAAATTGTGTACAATACTTACATTTTCTTTATATTCAATATCCTGAAATTTTCTTTTTCTACTTTTCTTTTTCTTTATATTCGTCATTTTTTCGCAAATTCCTTTTATATTCTTTTTTACGTATATCTTTTGCGTTGTTGACTTTTTTTTATTTTCATAATCTTCATAATAATATACAAATATTTTTGACAGAGGCATACAAATATTTTTGACAGTGACATTTATATGTCAATTAGAAACATTTGAATTTCTTGCCTTGTAGTAGTTTGATCTGAGATTTTTTACATCAAATTATTTTATATGCCTTTCTTTATCTCTAAATCTATAGAAGATATAATAATGAATTTATATTTATCGAATAAAGAATTTAACGTTCTTTAATATAAGTATTTACATAAATTTTCGATAAATAATATTTAGACGATTTTTTTCTTGTAACTACTACTTCCGGTTGTCCAATTGTTACCAAAACTGACTGGACTCTTCCCATTATTGTTAGATTGAGGAATCCGTAGTTAAAAATGTCTTGAGTCTCATAGTATTTGAGATATAGTGAATCCAACATCCACACACACATCCCCACACACACACACACACATACGGACATCATCGTAAAAATGTTATAATCGGATACTAGGGACCTTAAAACGTGCTTATTCATTAAAATCTGGATATGCGATTTTTAGCATGAATACAATACCTCTCTTAGCGAGAGTTAAAAATGTAATCACGACCCATCACGCACGACTTTTTATGTTTGATTCACGATCACTCACGCTCACGATTTTATTTTGCCATTCACGCCCGATCACACCCGGCGGGTCACGTAATTGTTTCTATGTACATTTAAGCCTCTTTAACACTGTCATAAGTTTTTATCAAATTTGTTAACAAATTGGTAATAAGTTAGGTAACAGATTGGTTTCATTGGAAACGAATGTTTATGGACAAATAGGTTGTTCTATTCCATCACAAATATCATTATAAATTTAGTAACAAATTTGTTAACACAATTATGATCGTGTCAAACGAACTTAAAGATTTGTATATCTTTAGTAAAACCGGAGCAACTGTGTATACAATTTTGGGTAGAACAATAACACTATTTTTATGCAAAAAATACTGTTGCTGACATATTTGGACATAATAATAATAACAAGAATATAAAGTAAAAGATGAAAATTGACAATTTTTTAAATAAAAAATAGAAGAAAACTTGTACTCACGCCCGATTAAATTTCAATCACGCCTGATCACACACGATAATTTTTTAGTGCCTCACGCTCACGTCCACTCACGACGCAAAATTTAAATTGTATTCACGATCACGCGGGTCACATCGTGACCCATCGTGACCCGACAAAATCACGGCCCGCGCCCACCTCTAATTTAGAGAAACATCATAACAGTCAGAACTGGGCAAGTTACTTTTAAAATGTAACTAGTTTCAGTTACCTCAAAAAAAAAGTAACTAAGTTACTTAAGTTCCAGTTACTTTGGTACTAAGTTATTTACTAGTTACTCATTAAAAGTAACTTAGTTACCTTGAGTTACTTTCTAACTACTTTTAATGGAGTGAAGTGTAGATTTAGACTGTTGACTTAGATATTCTGTAGTATACATATCAGGGATATTTGCACTAACTACGTTAACCTATATTTTAACGTTATTGCTTGGCAACACCCAATCAGATTAATTATTGTTAATGTTAACTGTCTTATTATAATATAATATAAAAATTAAACGTGACATTTTATTTTGTGAGAAGGGAGTTTGCAAAAATGAGACGGATTCTACCACCAACATATATTTGATGTTCACAGCCATTGTATATATAATTATTTATTTCTAAAAATTTTAAATATAAACAAAGCAAAACGTCTTTACTGCACCACGTATGTCATATGACGGGAACTTTGTTTTCCTACGTACACGAACATTTTGTGTGCGCTGTTACTGCGTACAGATGCTACTTTCAGGTAGCTTCTATGAACCCCTAAAAATTCATACTTTTTCCAACTACATGTATTGTCTCTATCATTCTTCTGAGTTGCTCTTCATTTTCACCTAAAACATCTACATTATCCGCATACGCTAACGCAGGTACAATACTTTCAGGAATATGTACACCATCCGTTTCACTCAATGCTCTCCGCATTTTATTATTATTCTTTAGTTGAGAGCTAAGCGCTAGTTAGTATTGTAACATGTCTCTATCTTCGTTTTCTTACTTTTGGCTACATACACACTTACAATTTCCTCAAAATTGTGGTGGTATGTTTCATGACTGATATCTGCCCTTAACTGCGCTAACTGTATAATTTGTCCTGTATATTTTATTGTTCCGGAAGTCCCTAATCCGGAGCGTGAACCGTTTCCGGTTGTCCTGTACCTTCGCAGAAGGAATATTAACTTATACGTTAAATATTCATTACTGTTATAAATTTTAGTGATACATACATTTTTCTTTTTTTTTGGTAAGCTGATTAAACGAGTAAAGTATGTAACATCATTAAAGGCTTTTACTCTTATTAAATTTTTACTGGAGAAAAAGTAAGAGAAAAATTACATTTAAAATTGATGCTAGTTAAATTAATATATTCAAAATGTTTCTCTCATATTTATTTTATGACTCCTGTCGTGCACTCTCCACTCCAGCAATGAATATCCATGAAGTGATGCCTCGTAAAAGCTCGCACGGTATGAATATGTCATTATCATTACCGATATATGTGTACAAAGCAAATTGGCACACCCAGCAATGGCTAATATGCCATGATATATTTTTACCTCCCGCTACCTTTGGTAAGGGAAGTATATGGATCATGCTAAAATTCGCATATTGAGATAAATGACCACGTTTTAAGGTCCCTAGAATACAATTTTAACATTTTCACGATGATGTCTGTGTGTCTGTGTGTGTATGTGTGTATGTGTGTGTATGTATGTGTGGATCCTCCACTCTAACTCAAATACTATCATTCAGAAAATTTTAAAACCTTTCGAACTTTTTCTGTATTGGAAAGAGCCCATTAGATTTTGGTGAAAATCGGATAACCAGAAATGACACTTACTAGAAGCTAAAAATAGTTTTTCTTCGAAAAATATGTAACTGACAGATAAATGTCATTATCAAAGAACTAATCATTTCAAAATAATATTAGTAACGTTTTAAAAAGAAAAAAGTAAATAGAAAAATTGGAAAGGAATTCAATACAGTTTCCAGCATAAGTAAATATGTAGGTATGTATTTAGATTAATACAAATTAACGATTCACAAAAATGTTTAAGCTAATCCTCATTTTTGGATTAGTGAATTCTATTCTATCCCGGTATTTAAAATTTAATCTTCATTTTATTAAAGTTCCGTTGACTCAATGGTTAGAGCAACGCCTCATAGCTTCATGTCATGTGTGCCCTCGGGGCTCTGGGTTCAAATCCCACTAAGGCATGGATGTGTGTGAATGTGAATCTACTCTGTAATTAGGATTTAATCCTGTTGAGGGGTTTAAAAAAAGGTAGTTACTTGGATTAGATTAGACTATATTTTAAATTTTAAGAAATACTGTCAATGTTAGAGTAAAATTCTCTAATTCAAAAATAAGGATTAATTTAATATTTTTTATGACTCGGGCTGCAAATGGCGGGAGGTATTGTGTTGGCCACACGAGATTTTTTAAATTTATTTACATTCAAAAATTGTTTGAAAATACCGCTAAATCTCGTTTCCTCGCTTAAGATATATAAAAATACATTCCAGGTGAAATAAAACAAATGTACTTCGATTTGAAACAACAAGCAACATATAGAAATTTGTCTGTTACTCCCTAATGTTAACGATTGTTGCCAAGCACAAATGCACGATTTTATTCATATTTTATTTTATTGTATTTTATTTATAAAAATTACACATATATTAATCAGCTGTGAAAGAATTTGCAAATCATTTATACATTAGTTTGTATTAATGTTTTCCAAAACTAATACAAAGTGTTTATAGTTTGTCGTTATTAAGCCGTAATTATCAGGTGAATCCATATTTTTCAATTAAATGTTTATTTATTTCCATTAGTACATATATGTTATTATTGTTCATTTAATTTAATTAAAAATATATGTACCTGTATGTGTGACATTAAATTAATGTTGATTTTATTTTACAGGTGACGAGAAAAATACCGGACTACGGAATATGTGAGTAGATTTTCATATTATATTTAACATTAACTTGATACTGTAATGGCCAAATGCACTTAAATTTTAATATGCCTCTGTAATAATGAAATTAAGGTCTGCAATAATAATATGTACACTCTATATCTCCCAGTTGATCCTCACGTCATCAATTTCTGATGCAAGAATAACAAAACTTTTATCTAGCATCTTTGTCGTACAAACATTGCATATATGAGACTTTTATTCGCTAAGTCATTGTCGTCCGTGTTTAAGAGGGGTATAAGCTATCTCCGTCTAACCAACGGTAAAAAATGAATTAGAAACTGTATTGTAATCGCTGTAACGAGTGTTATTTCAATTATTTGAATTATTTGAATATTCATGTCATTCTGTCATTCATATGATTAAGGTGATTTGACGTCGATAATAATTTGTGCTTCGTTTTCGTTGTGTGTTGGTAATTTTGTTAATTCTTGTGATTATACATATTGTGCATTTTTCTATTGCAAAGACGGTGTTTCTAAGATGCCCGACAATTATTGCAAGTTATTGCTTTTGAACAATAAAAAGATGTATATTTCATCCATTATACTTATATTTATTCAATTGGTTTATTATTTTTAAATAACTATAATTCGAATTTTGATGAATAACGAAATTGACACAGTATAGGACATACTGTCAGTTTTTACCAGTTTTGAAATTACATCATAATTATTTAATTGCGAAATATGTCACTTCGGAGTTTGATGAATAATAATATTCACACAGTAGGTATATATTAGCGAACAACAAAATTATTGCAAGTAAAATATTGGAAATGTCAAACATGACAAAGTCCTGTTATACTCCACCTTATATCAATCTAGAAAATTAAATCCCTATAATAAAACCATGGTAACAATATGACGTCATCAATTCCCTCCCACCCCTGGCGATTTGAACCATATGTTTACTATTCATGACGTGGGGATCAAGTCGTGGAAACGGACTTTATGTATATGTACAGTATTTTTAAACGCTGAAACACGTCGATTTGAGTTTTTAAATATACACATTTATATGTGCGATTCACTTTCCCACTTTCATTTGTTTTTAAGTTACGACGTCATCTCGAAAAAATAAATGGTTTGAATTTTCAATTTAGAATTAATAATTTTCTTTAGACATTTAATGTTGATATTATGGTAGTTATAACTTTTAAAACATTTTAAATGAAAAATTTTAAACTGAAAAATCAGATCTAGGTATCTTGACTATTCATTATTATTAAATTTTCAGCTCGATTTTTTGCAGAATTTTTGTTATGCAACCTTATGATTTATTTGTTTAATCATAAAGGCAAGAAAAATCACTATCGGATTCCATTACTAAATATCTATATTACCATTTAAATTTTTTTGCGATTGCGTCATAACTAAAAAACAAATGAAAGTGAGAAGGTGAATCGCACGTATTAATGTGTATTTTTAAAAATTAAAATTGTCATGTTTCAGCGTTTTTAAAAAACCCGTTGAATTCGCTGTTATTTTTAATATTCCATACTTTAATCCCATACTGTATAGAAACGCTCGGACTAAACAAATGAAATAATGCGCTTGTTATAACAATTGGGCGCTGAAAGTTAAAATTTTATCTGCGGATTATAATAGACCATTCAATTTAAAGAGATAGAAGACAACTGAGATCCTTGGTGTTTGTTTCTAAAAAAATTAGACGTAAAATGTGAGAAATATGTCAGATAACTTTAAAAATACTTATCGAAATAAGTTACAAAAGCTTTTATTGAAGTTAAAATGTTTAACGATGCAAATTTTTACCGAGAGTACAGGTATTTGAATGACTGCAATATTTTTGACGTTTCGTTTGACAGCCCAACTGGCAGTTGTTCGCACCATTTTCTTACCATTTGTAGCGATAGAAAGAGAGAGCCGTTAAATTGAAAAGGTCTATTAGCCCCAATTCGTTAAATAAACATAATTTGAAATTTACAAATTTTGTGAATAATATTTGAATAACTCCGGGAAATATTGCAGCTTGTGTTATAATTCAATTCTAGGAAACAGTAAAATTATTTTCATGTAATTCGCATTTAAATTTCATTTATATTTTACAATTTCCGTTTTTTTGTAAATAAACAAATATATCATCCTCTGCTAACTAGATATTTATAATTCAATATGAATTAATCCTATAACAAATATGTGACAGCTAGTTCATATTAAACATGGATGACGTATAGCCCTACAATAAATCGAACAGGGGAAATTGCCAATTGAATTTCAATGCTTCAAAAGAATTATTAATATTATTTAAGGTGGTTCTATTATGACAGCTCATACAAAAATTTCGACAAATAAAAGAATTTTTAAAAACAGATATTCAAAATTTTTAATTGTTCAGGGTTATTATGGCTATTAACATATCTAGGAATGTTATGTATATCATAACTGCTGCAGATGTCGGTTTAAAGACATTTTAAGTATATATATATATACAGACTTTTCTCACTTGATCCTCACGTCATTGATTTCTGTACAAAAAAAATGCAAGTAATTATATATTTATCTCTGTCTTACTTATGGTTTCCTACATTCTATCTTCGATACGAATGTCTAATGGCTTCATCTTTGTCTTACTAATACATTTAGAGAAAGATAGTTATACGAAATTTGAATATGACATTCGACAGCAATGGTTCTTAATATTTTTGCATCCTCGTTCGCAAATCAAATTTAGGCGAAATTAGTGAAGTTACCCTTGTGGGTCACTGTCTTTATGTTAAGTGTCGCGAAATTCGAGAAGTATGAATATCATTTGACATTTTAGATGTACATATTTGTCAACGTTATTTTAAATTTATTGGCGATATTACTTACCCTTTCCTACAATGATTTTCGTTCTTCGGTAAATATAATCTTACGAATAATCGTAAAATGGAATAGTAGTTTAGTTTAAGAATGAAATAATTAAGTATAAAATTTACAAATTTAGGTTAAATTTTGAACAATTTTGGATTAAGAACACATGGATTTCAAACAAAAAATTACGCTCCGAATATGAATAATTATGAACGTGGTCTGAAAAACAAGTTCCAACTTTTTACTTGTCACAAGTTTCTGTTCAAGAATTAGTTTCACATTCTCTCGTTTCAGCGAACGTAGTATAGTGATTATGATAAATAACTAATGGTGTATAAATACGTACACAACTCGATACTACACAATGAAGGTAATAGTTATTAACGTTATAAGGCTGATATGTAGCAAATAACAGATGAGGTTGAATGTTGTAAAATAGAGGCGATAGCCGAGATTTTATAAACAACCGTGTTTGTTATTGGTATATCAGCCGTGTGACATTCAGTATTTTTCATAATAACATAAAATATCTTCTCAAAATTCTATTTTCTATGGCATATTGACAGGTGACAGCTCTTCATGACAATTTCATGATGCTGAGATTTTTTTAGGAACACATGATTTTTAATAATTGTATTGTTATAAAAAATAACGGCCCTGGCTGTTTTGATGCATATATCGGTTGAGCATACAGTACTGTTAAAGCACCTTTAACAGTATGGTATTATGAAAAATATATAATTTTAATAATAAAGGTATATTCACAAATGAAAATTAGGTTCAGATTTATGGTTTATACTTTAAATTTAAAGACTTTGGCCGCATATTAAGTAATGACTCCATTCTCACTTCAGAATTTATGGTTTCTAAATCCAAATCATAAAGCTAAACATTGCAAGATCCAAACTTTAGGTTTATGATTTAGTTTGACGTCACAAACTTTACCAATGAGACAGAGTCTGAAATGATATAGATATATACACCCATCTTTATTTATTATCCACTTGGAGGATTCGGCTTTTTAAACAAATGCGAGAAGAACATGGAGACAGTCATAACGTAATTGCTGAAATATAACCAATAATGCCAAGTGAATGACAGTTTCACGGCGCAAAGGTCTTGTTGAGTACTGCTCTACCGATATTTTAATCTTGTTTTTGAAGCATTTACATAGATCTCTGTACATATCAAAATTAATTTTCAGGTAATTTAAACTTACATTATGAATGACTTTCTTACACCTAAACAAAAACCATAAAGGAAAATTGGGAAATGATCGGACTCGCAGTCTAAATAAATAATTTATTTCCTGGCCTACGTTTCGACTGTTACTACAGTCTTCCACAGGGCTAGAAATGGTCAATGATTATAAACGGTAACGTGGGGATCCCCCATATGACCCAATGGAGACAACAAATTGAAATTTATTAAATATATTGTATTTATATAATATATCAAGTCAAATAATTTTAAGCTGGAACTCAGAAAAACTCAAACAACTTTTCTAAAAATTTAAAACGTTCTGAATTTTTAGAAAAGTTGTTGGAGTTTGACCATTTCTAGCCCTGAGGAAGACTGTATTAACAGTCGAAACGTAGGCCAGGAAATAAATTATTTACATTAGACTGCGTGTCCGATCATTGCCCAATTTTCCATTCTGCTACCAGTCGATCATCGTACTCCACAAAAACCATAAACCTAATTTTCATTTATGAATGCACCTTAAATTCTGAAGTGTGAATGGAGTCATTACATAATATGCGGTCAAAGTCTTTAAATCTAAAGTATAAACCTAATTTTCATTTGTGATTGCACCTTAAGTAATTACCGGACCGGACAGACAAAATTGGAACCTTCGCTTCGGCCACTCCTCAAACATTGTCTTTAATCGGTAAATTGTCCTAACCGTTCTTAATACTTAATATACTATTGACACTGCAGTTTTCATACCCCTAAGAGTACATGTGTAGTAAAATATATTTTTCTTGTATTTGGAAGCAAATCCGTTGGATCCTATTGATAATCTATATCGATAGTTGATGGTAACGTGACATATAGTCACAGCTCAGGTAATCCTTTAGGAGTATAAATCTCTAGTGTTGGCAACAATACGGAAAGCAGTAAAGTGTTATTGTATCGTCTACTCTATCCGTTCACCTGCCTCTTGTGCCTTTGCCGTGCTCCATCACAAACACTCTATACCTGTTGCTGTTTCTGTAGCATAGCAACACTGTTTACCCATTTCAATTGTTTCCACAACCAACTGTATTAATTGTTAAGGAGGAGGAACACATACAACAGAACACTAACATACACCGTTCAATACCAATGAGAATGATGAATTAATGTATTATGAAGGAGCATTGTTGAATTATGTTCGTATGCTCTTCAAATAAGTTACGGTTGAACATAGAATGATCCGGCTTCTAATCCAACTGATATCAAACTTAACCCTATATGCACGGTTTTTTTCAAAGGAATAAGAAAAATATTTAGCCCCTATTTTTTATTTTTTTCGTATTATTCTTTATTCATGAGAAAATTGTCTTTGAAATTATAAAGTTTGAATTTCCGCTTCCCCTTTCGCCTGACGACGTTCGAAAGGACCTAACTAATAAGGGTGTGGCTTACATTTGCCACCGACGGAATTTAAACGAGTGACAGTCATGACATCTGTCAACTACTACTGATTTTTGTATTTGGAAATAATCAAACATGGTTGTAAAATAGTATATTAAAGAACGTGTTTTATAAGACATGTCTTTTTCGCACGCGTCAAAATTTAGAAAATGAGCGTTAGCGAGTTTTCTAATTGACAGGTGCGAAAGAAAGTCTTATAAAATGAGTTCTTTATACTATTTTTTATATTTTGCGCCTTCTACAATAACATTTACTTACTCAATTTGTGATTATATTTGTAACCATTTGTACATTTTCATGCAAATAATCTTCCCTAAATAAAAATAATAATAATAATAATAATAATAATAATAATAATAATTTCGACATTATATTATTAAAATGAATTGTCAATTAACTAAAAATAAATTAGGTAAAAATGGGTTAAAGAAACATCATCTAGAACCAACCGTCTAAAACAAAAAATTGTGTATCAAAATGATGGTCATTACGATACGCAATTGCGTATCGTATGACTTCATTATGAACGCAAAATATAAAAAAGTGTTTTGTGCAGTATGCCCAAATAGAACTGATAATAGGGAAACATATTTCTAGTCGTGCCTCAAAACGAAGAAAGAAGAATGAAATGGTTGTCGCAAGTAAAGATAAAAACATAAAATCAAAACTTCTTTGTTGTAAAGATCGTTTTGATGTAAATATAAATATTTTTATAATTAAATAAGAACTATTGAATACATTTATTTTTTTAGCTGGAAAATGATGCACTCAGGCTACGGTTTCTTATACCGGCTAATTTTTGTACTACTGGAGCATAAGAGAGATTGATAAATCCAGGATAAAACATTACTAGACAGTATTTCTTAAGACCACAACTGACGATAATGTCAATCTTCAACTGAAGTGGATCTATTCCAAACAATGTGTCACTGGAATATGTTTTATATATGTTTTAATAATATTGTATTCTGTATGTTCCTGACACGAAATAAATCCAAAAGTCAAAATAGACAATAAAGTGTGTGTGCGTGCAATAAAGTGTCAGATATGAACTAAAATGGAAACAGATAACGGAGAAAAATTACTTAGAAATAGACAAAGCAAACATGTTGGAGATAAATAAATGTAAAAATAATACGTGGGATGAAATTTATAATGAATTTAATTTAATTAATGTTGACATATGTCAAATTTATTTTACAGAATAAAATTTACTTCCTCGCACATCGATGAAGTAATTTATTCTGTAGATTTACTTAGCTAGTATTTTTATTCTTGTTTTGACAATAATCTTTGGAATTATTATATTATAAACTCAGGGACTAAAGTGCATATTCAATCCCGTGGGTGAAGTTTATTTCCCGAGCCGAGGGTGAGGGAAATAATCACCTGAGGGATTGAATGCACTTTAGTCCTGTAGTATGTACGCTATTTTTCGCACTCCCGTATCAAATGGAACCGTATTAGTGTAAAAGAAATTAATCTTACAATTTGACAATACAAATGTCAAAAATTTTATTCAAATTTAAACTCAACGCCTGCTCAAAATATAGTGCAGATACTATATGATGTTTTGGAAACATCTTGTTTATTTTTACGTTAGTCCCCCAGGGATTTTTTCATATATAATATCATAAGTGGTAATTTTTTGCCGGAAAAATTTTCAGATTGTTACGAGAGCCGGTTGCCTAGCAATTTATTGAGTGGCATTGACAAAAAAATTACGAGTTGTCAAACGAGTGATTTTTGATCAATGTCACGAAATAAATTGGCAACAGGCTCGAGTAAAGCAATCGGAAAATTTTTCCAGGTTAAAGTTTAACCACGAATGGTATTCGGATGACTATTTCCAAAATAAAAATCAGGTAATTATTTATATAATTTTTTTCTTGACAAAAATCTTGTAAATATTTATTGTGTTTAGAGGTAGTAGGTTTCAGTTTGCTTTTTCAACGTTTTAAATAGATTCATGTCCAAATCGACTCGTTTTAAATAAAAACTGACAACACTGAAAATATATAGACTTTGACAGGTATGTAAACAATATGTTTCTAAAACGTCAAAAATTTTTCACTTATCAAAACTCACTTACTTGTAAAAATACGACATCTTATTGGCTGAAAGGGTGCGAAAAAACTTTTGTGACGGTGTTTTGTCGAAATGAAACTTGGTAACTAGGTAGAATCCTGAATTTGGATTGGTTTATATATTTATGAGTGAAATAGTCATATTTAATCCCTCTGGGACTGAATTTGAACTTTAGACCCTGAACTGAGTGATTAGATTCGCTCTTTAGTCTCGGGAGTGCGAAAAAACTGCGGCTCCTATGATAGATAGATGGTTAAATTACTACTATTTGAATCAAATGTAAATTCTGGTAATATGTATTGACTCAGTTGTCGGTTGAATGTATATGTGAGTGCAGCTTCTTCTTCTTGTGTCTGTGCAATATTTCCGAGTCGAGTTCGTTGCCCCGCTTAAGAGAGAGAGTTGCAGAGCTTGAGGGTGCTATTCATCTCCATCGTGACAACAAATTACCTGACCTATGACCTGACGCTCGGATCCGTTACTAGCAGAAGCCGAAGAACCTTTCTCTACTGCCGGAGACGCAGCTAGTGCCCACAGCTCTCATTTCAATACATATACCTACCAGCCAGCATAGGATAGAACCAAGGAGTGCACTTATACCAGAGCTAAAGGTTAACACCGGATGGATATTGTAAATTTTATAGGGAAAGGATTTATTTCGTACTGGGATTTAATGGTTATTGCAAATGCTGAAATAATTGCAGGAATTTTTATTACCTTACATTCTATTATATGTAATAAATTGTAATAGAAACATGTAAATGGTAGTAATATGCTATCAAATGTCAATAAAATTATAAATACTCTTATGGAAATAGTTATTTACTATATGAGTGTGGAATGTATCATATTAGTAGCCCGCAGGGCGAGTGGCTAACTTTTTTTAGTGACTAATATATATTCCACCCGAGTGTAATACAACGTTTTATCCAACACCTTTTTAAACACTTCTTAAATCATTTTTACCTCCCGCTACCCTTGGTAAGGGAGGTATAGGGATCGTGCTAAAAATCGCATATCGAGATTTTGATAAATGACCAAGGTCCCTAGAATCCAATTTTAACATATTCACGATAATGTCTGTGCGTATGTGTGTATGTGTGTATGTGTGTACTATCATTCAGAAAATTTTGAAACCTTGTATTTAGAACTTTTTCTGTAATGAAAAGAACCCATTAGATTTTGGTGAAAATCGGATAACCGGAAATGACACTTTACTAGAAGCTCAAAATAGTTTTTATTATAAAAAATTTGCATTAATACTTTTTCTATTTATTTTATGGATAAATTTATAAAATTATCTATAATTTATATCCCAGAGCCTACTTTTTAAACAAACAAAACGCAGTTATTTAAATGTATGTAACTGACTAATTGACAGATATATGTCACTATCAAAGAACTAATCATTTCAAAATAATATTAGTAACGTTTTAAAAAGGAAAAAATAAATAGACCAATAGAAAAGGAATTCAATACAGTTTCCAGCATAAGTAGGTATGTAATAAAAATTAACAATTCACAAAAATGTTTAAGCTAATCCTCATTTTTGGATTAGTGAATTCTATTCTATCCCGGTATTTAAAATTTAAGCTTCGTTTTATTATATCTCGTGTCCAATGGTTAGAGCAACGCCTCATGTCATGAGTGCCGTCGGGGCTCTGGGTTCGAATCCCACTAAGGCATGGATGTATGTGAATTTGAACCCACTCTGTAATAGGTATTTAATCCTGTTGAGGGGTTTAGAAAAAAAGTAGTTACTTGGATTAGATTAGACTATATTTTAAGAAATAAACTGCCAAAGTTAGAGTAAAATTCGATAATCCAAAAATAAGGATTAACTTAAACTTTTTTGTGACTCAGGCTGTAAATGGCGGGAGGTATTGTGTTGGGTACACCAGATTTTTATGTTTTCATTCATCGTTTGACACTGACAAGTCAATTAATTGATGTAGTATTTTAAATTACAAAGTAGCCATTGAATGGTTGTTATGGTTTTGTTATATTGTTATTGAAAAAAATTGCTGTAATAATTATTGTCTGCCATTGGGAATTATTTTAAAAGAAAAATACATTAAATTGGGTGAAAATGAAAAACTTCTTTTAAAACGTATTCACTTAGAAGAACAAGCAGTATCTTTGAATTTAATTCTGAAGCAAGTAACCACTAACTCATTTCTCGTTTTCGTTTTATCAGCTTTACATGACAGCTGTCATTTTGTAAAGATAGGTAACCTATTTTAGCATAAATGTTAATAATAATTTAAATATATAAGTTTTATAATGTTAAATTATTTCACGGAGTGACTAATGTTGTACATTAGTTATTTCAAATAACCATTGCAACAAGCATATTATCAGTCAGTGTTGGATAAAACAATTTATTAGATATCACCATTCTTTAATTGTATTATTTTTGAATTTGTATATTTGTGCAAAAATTGTATAAATTATTGTCAAAAGAAAATTGGGTGCAAGTAAAAAACGAATATTTCCGACATATCCTTTAATTTGAGTTTAAAATATGAGGCATCGAATTTCGCTATAGAACCATTTGTGCCGATTACGGGAAGAACGCCATTGGAAAAAGTAATTACGAAAATAGTTTTTTCGTTTCAAGGAAGGTCATTTTGGCTTGACGGCTTCTTCACTTATGACTTATAACATTCCCAAAATTACAAGTTGACATAGGATGTTCTTGCATTAACCTATTAAGTTTTCGAACTGAAATTACACCAAAAAGTGATACAATAACTTTCTGAAACTTCCTAAATATGTTTAGGCACTTCAGCAATGAATTATTAATTTTAGAATACAATTCTATCGTCATTTTGAGATCCCCAAGTTAGAAATATGTTCTATATATTATGCTACACCTTAGGGAATGCAAATTAAATATGTTCCTATTACATATCTTTCATGCAGTGTATAGGAACGAATAGTATATGTCAAAGTACAGTTTTAATGTGTACACAGAGACGTATTTGTGGTATTTAGATGTATTGAGTGCACAGCTTGTAGTACAGGGCTGGACTCTTGTTTATCTGCGGTTACAACTGTTACAGCCCACGAGATATATTGAGACACAACACTAACAAACAGAAGATATATACAAGCTCATTTATACTGAGTAAGTACGTTTGTAAAGTGCTGTAGTTTAAGAAGTCCCTAGACTAAACTTAGCCTCAAAATTTTATTACTAAATGGGATCTAATATAGTTGTCACCGGAAATGAACTACATTATAATGGTTATTTTATTTTATTTTATGTTATACTATATTAGACCATGTTAAAATTGCCCGAAAGATATTGTACAAACTTGAAATACTCAAATCTATCTACAATTTCGACAACAGATAGCTGAACTATGAAATGAGGTGTTGCGCCCTTTTTCTTTCTTTGCTTTAATCGAAAGAATAAGAAAAAATATTTTACCCTTATTTTTTATTTTTTTCGTATTATTCTTCATTCAAGAGAAAATTGTCTTTGAAATTATAATGTTTGAATTTCCGCTTCCCCTTTCGCCTGATGACGTTCGAAAGGACCTAACCAATGAGGGTGTGGCTTACATTTGCTACCGATGGAATTTAAACGAGTGACAGTCATGATAGCTGTCAACTACTGATTTTTGTATTTGGAAATAATCAAATATGGTTGTAAGAAAGTATTTTATGCAGTGTGCCCAAATAGAGCTGATAATAGGGAAAAATATTTCTTGTAGTGCCTCAAAACGAAGAAAGAAGAATGAATTGGTTGTCGCAAGTAAAGATAAAAACATAATATCAAACTACTGTAGCATAAGAAAGAGATTGATAAATCCAGGATAAAACATTACAAGACGGTATTTCTTAAGACCACTACTGACGATAATGTCAATCTCCAACTGAAGAGGATCTTTTCCAAACAATGTGTCGCTCGAATATGTTTTATATATGTTTTAATAATATTGTATTCTGTATGTTCCTGACACGAAATAAATCCAAAAGTCAAAATAGAAAATAAAGTGTGTGTGTCATCAAGTGTCAGGTGTCAACTAATGTCAATGGAAAAAATCTGATGTGCAGCACATTATCTTTCCGTCAGTTCCGTGCGTCAGTTTTATGTATTTTGTACAAATTTCATACAGAAAGTTCTTTGCTAAAAATTGTATTTCTTGTACATTACCTTCCAGCAGTTGCATGTATTTTATGCAAATTCCGTACAGAAAATTTATAGCAAAAGATCCTATATTCAACAAATCCACTATGTCAATTTCACTTGACACTGACATCTTTCAATCAGAATTTTCTTAATATAGTAGCTATTTCCATAGCTGTGCCTACTTTATGAAATTTAATTTCTTTATAATTTCTTAATAACTCTATATTCATTTAATATTAAGTATAAAATGCAGTCAAATCATATAGAGAAAATATTCTTTAATATTTATAAAAAATGATATTTAACATAGTTTTTTCAAGAAAAACTGTTAAAATCTTCAAATGATGGTACTTCCGGTTGACCAATTGTAACCAAAATCTAATCAGCTCTTCATATGGATGTAACGAAGAAGAATACGAAAAAATTATAATTTTTGAAATTGTAGTATTAGAGTTATCGCAGACGAAATTTTTGTTACACACACACATCCACACATACACACACATACAGACATACAGACATCATCGTAAAAATAGTAAATTCGTATTCTAGGGACCCTAAAACGTGCTTATTGATTAAAAACTCATCATCGAATTTTTTAACCAAAGACAATACCTTCCTTACCTTAAGGTGACGGAAGGTAAAAAGAGAGAACGGGGAAAAATTAGTCAGAAATATACAAAGCAAACATGTTGGAGATAAATAAATGTAAAAATAATACATGGGATGAAATTTATATTGAATTTACTCCAAAAATTTTAATTACTACTATATATTTATTTTCACCGGATGAAATTCCATATAAATCAATCCAATCTGTAGTTAATTAAAGAAAATAACACCTAATTAGTATTATCAACAGTATTTCGTATAAAAATCGTCAAGCTGCATTTGCGTAAATTGCTCTTCTGATAGTATCGACTTTCGAATACAAGATAAGCACAAGACTTGTGTGTTGTGTGTTGGATTCATTAACATATACATGGGAAATCAATTAGGAGCTACTGCTCATTATAAGTCAAACAATAAGGTGAGAAAAAGGTATACAGATGGTCCATTAATCATTCCAGAGACAAAGATATACCATAACAGGATTCTTTTTTCCTATCTTGATACAATAGGATGATTTTAAAACTTATATTCTTACTAGGGTTTCACTAGAATGAGCTGGTTTCACAATATTTCAAATTGTTATTTATGTATGAAGTTATTGAAGTTTCACTTTTTATCACGAATATGGAATTTAACACTGAACTCAATATACACTACTGGAATGCGCCGTCAGCTTCATATTGTGCGAAGAGAGAAAGCATGACGTGAGGTTTTTCCGTCTTTGTTTTATATATTCTGAATTAAAAATGTATTTTCATTGACAAATATCAATTATCAAATGTTCTTTAGTGCACTTAGGATACTTTTATTATTAATGACGACAGTAAGGAATCTTCTATTTCCATTTGATCTTGTATTGGATTCAAAACGGTTGGAAACATTATTTATTTCAAAACCCTACAAAAATTATCTTATAAATAAATGCCTATACTGTATTGCAGATAGTGGCGCAACGGAGCCAGCCTATTTTACAAACATAAAACTTATGAATTACCTAGTTTTGTTTCGTGCAAGACATACTTGATAGCTCAAAACGTCAAAATTTTGCCTTTTTTAATTCTTTAGTAAATAAATAGTTACTTAAAGTTGTTGGTTATCTCTTTATATTTCTGTTAGGCTGTCAAGTGAAACGTCTTTTGAGAAGTTTTTTTATTGTTACAAAAGACTCCCCTCACATTTTACGTGTAAATTTTGAAAAAAAAGACAATTGCCATTTACGAGGGATGCTCTGTTAATAGTTAGTAGCAGGCCATGAAGCTCAATTGGCTAGAAACAATTGCAAAAATTGAATGTCGCATTAGTTGACATTCGTTACCCACAATTGTCAAACGTTCCGCTACCTTGTGAAACGAAGTTAATTTTGTAAGTTAAGTAGTTTTGCATTTTTAATTCAGTTAAAATGAACCTTTCGCGTACTGACTTTAGAGCTATGATTTTCCATGACTATAAAAGACAGTTAGGATACCAGCAAAGCCATGAAAATTTGATAGTAGCTTTTGGCGATGCTGCCTCTTCATTATCCGCTGTTAGTCATTGGTTCCTCGAATTTCGACGAGGGCGAGAGCTGATAGAAGACGAAGCAAGACCTGCGGATGCTGCTTGTTCAGAAAATGTTGATCGTATGGCAAGCTTGGTTCAGTCCAATCGAAATATTACTTATAGGGAGATTCAGGAGAAAGTGAAGATTGTAACCTCGGCGGTGAATACTATTCTGCATAAACATCTTGGGAAAAGAAAGCTAGCAAGCCGTTGGATACCGTATTTGCTCTCAGAAAGTCAAAAACAGGATCGAGTAGACTGTTGTATATTTATGTTGCAAAAATTTGACAGAGGAGCTTCCAAGCTAGTTGCATACATTATAACAGGTGATGAATCTTGAGTATACAGTTACGACCCTGAAACTAAACAGCAGCTAGTGTTTGGGTATTCGAAGATGAAGACTTGCCCACAAAAGTAATTCGTGGCAGAAGCGTCAATAAGAAAATGATTGCTGTTTTTTCCGCCGAAGTGGTCCTGTTGCTGTTATTCCATTTGAAGATCGCAGACTGTTAATTCTGAATAGTACTGCGAAGTGGCTTTACCACAGATGTTTGCAAAATTACAAACAGATCGCCAAAGGACCGGTTTGCGTAACACCTTAGTCCATCATGACAACGCATTCTCCCTCACTGCTGCCAGAACATTGGATTTTTTGAAAGATTCGGGAGTCCAACTGGTAACTCATCCTCAGATCTGGCGTCATGCGATTTTTTTTGTTTCCAACTGTTCAAAAATGATCCGAGGTAAAAGATTTTCCAGCGCAGATGCAGCAGTTACAGAATTTCAAAGAATTTTTGAGAACCTTTCAGAAAATGAATTTTCCGAATGTTTTAAAAAGTGGTTTCATAGAATGCACAATTGTATTAGTCTGAATGGGGGATATTTTAAAAAACAAAGATTTTTTGTTTAAAAATGTAACGGTCTTTTAATAACTAACAATTTTCAGCGTAACCCTCGTACGTAGTAAGTAAAATGGTGCATATTTTCTCTCTTTAAATTGAAAAGGTCTATTATCTCCTTCACTTTTGAGTGTTTCTTGGTGCTTATGATATCGCAGGAGGCTTGTAGTTCTCATTATGGCTTACTATGATGTCGATGTGTGCTTCTGCGGCCGGATTATTTTTCGCTAAGTGTGCGTGAGTCATGTAAACAGACAGTTGACAGTCGACACACCGCGAATAAATAAAAAGCGGACGCTAAGCAAACTCAGATATTGCGATTTTGAAAATGAGTTTTACGAAATGTTTGCTTTAAACTTATCATTGTTGATGGCGATTTTGTTCGAGTATTTTCGTTTTTCGCCAGGAAAAATAAAAGAATGACAGAGATTGTGTTTTTTCTGCAGGCACTTGTTTTCACCAATAATAAAACTTATCACGATTTATGTTTTATTTCGTTGTAGACAATGGTTTAAATCGCAGATTTAGTGACTTTTAAAATGAACAAAAAGTAGGGTATTTTGTCATGTATTACAGAAAGTTCTGAGTTCTATATACGAGCCCAGAATCATATTAGTTGGCCTAGTCGCTTACATTTTATTTTATTTATATTATTATACAAATAATAGTTACTTTAAAAAATCTGATGCGGCCAGCACATTACCTTCCGTCAGTTATATGAGGAATTTACGAAAATTCTACCGGTGAACTGTTACCGGTAAACAGCTGTTTATCAGGTTATAGCTACCGGAATCGATATTTTAAGAACGCAGGTGGTAAACAGGGTAGATCCATAACCTATAAAAATATTTGAAAATTTGAAACAGGTTAGAAATTTGATATAGTTAACAAATTTTTAGCGCGCGCGCGCGCTTCGCTTTGCGTCACTACCTTTTTTTGAGATTAGATTTTTCATGAATCCAGTAGATGGATCTGGTAGATATTGAATAATTTTCGAACACGGTAACTTTTTACCACTCGTGTTTTCGAACACAGCCAGTAGATGCGGTATCTACCGGTAGAATTTTCGTAAATGCCTATGTATTTTCTATAAAATCCATACAGAAAGTTCCTTGCAAAAGATTCTAAATTTCTCGTATGTACATTACCTTTCGACATTTGTATGTATTTTATACAAATTCCATACAGAAAGTTTCGAGCAAAAAGATTCTATATTTCGAGTAAAATTATAACACAAATATACATCGAATATGTCAATTGACAATGACATCTTTCAATTAGAATTTTCTTAATATAGTAGCTGTTTCTAGCATAGCTGGCTAATATATGAAATTTAATTTCTTTATAATTTTATAACTCTATATCCATTGAATATGAAGTATAAAATGCAGTCAAATCGTATAGAGAATACAATGTTCTTTAATATTTATAATAACATTAAATGTGAAAAAATTATATTTAACATCGTTTTTTCAAGAAAAACAGTTAATATCTTCAAATGAGGGTACTTCTGGTTGATCAATTCTAGGCAAAATCTAATCAGCTCTTCATATGGATACAACGAAGAGGAATATGAAAGATTTATAATTATTGGAATTGTAGTATTAGAGTTATCATAGACGAAAATTTTGTTACACACACACAGACACACACACACACACACACACACACACACACACACACACACACACATCCATACATACACACACGCACACACACACACACACACACACACACACACACACACACACACACACACACACACACACATACACACATACATACACAGACATCGTAAAAATAGTAAAATCGTATTTTAGGGACCTTAAAACGTGCTTATTCATTAAAAACTCACCACCGAATTTTGTGACCAAAGACAATACCTTCCTTACCTAAAGGTGACGAAAGGTAAAAACAATATTTGTTGGTTATTTTAAATGACGTTGATTTGCAATCATTGGCATTGGACTTAGATATTTAGAAATACCTGTTATTTTCACTATTCAAGAATACCGACTTGCATTTGTTTTAAAAAGAAGTGCGCCAAAACAGTCGCCATTAATAAAAAGTGTCTTATCCATGTTCTTCCTCTGCAATGTCTTTCATGTCTTATAGTGTATCTTTCTGTTGTATGTATTGTATAGTTTACACTCGGCTTGTTGCATGCTATGTTGCGTACTATACACGTTACTGAACATGGGCATTCATGTCGTATGTAAGGGTTAATACCCTAACAACATACAGAAGGAATTTTATCGCTAGTCGATAAATTTTTGCCTAATTACAAGAATTTGTACAAGCTAAAGGACTGATCGAAAAATATTTATCTTGTAATTTTATCACCCCATCCTCTAAATAATGGACAATATGCATATGTAAGGACCTCTAGAGAGTGTACAGTGTTGGGAGAAGGAGCACTATATTCTATGGATTGCTTATCGGGCCGCGAGGCAGTGCCGTACTCTGGAGAATTGGCTGGGAACTCTACAGAGAGTTTGAAGTGGATTTCTCGTGAAAGTTGCTATCTGATTGAAAGGTGTTTGAGATTGCTATCGCATGTATTACACTTTAAATTGAACGTATTGAACAGAACAGATAGTATACGAGAAAATATCTGGACCTTAATGCAAGAACAACCAATGGTAGTTTTTGATCAAACTGAAATTGACTGTGTCATCGATATCGGATTTTAAGCCAGCAAATCTGTAAATCTTACAGATCTGTAAATCTGTAAATAATGAGTAAAGTCGCAACGAAAGCTGCTACTCATGTATTATTTTGTGAATGTACCTATACAGGGTGTCACTAACATACAGACTGTCTCACAACTCGCGCCCCAGAGCGAATGAGGAAACACGAGACTCCACTCGGATGTGTAATTTCGAAGAAAAAAAATCTAGCTTAAAAGATATTCGAGAAAAGACGTCTTCAAATTGAGCAATCAGAGACCTACACCTTTAACGTGTGTTTGCCGTAATTTTACGTCACTATGGTCTTATACAAATCAAATCTTCTTTAAAATGTGTGGGCGACTGTATTTTTCGAAAAATGTCAGTGTCAAATTAAATTTGACAAGGTTAATACAAAAAGGCAAATTCTTACCATGTATTCAGCCGCTGATTACTTCGAAATGATTTTAATTTTCGGAGAATGTGGACCTAACGCCAGAAAGGCAGCACGAGTCTATTCGGAACGTTTTCTTGATAGAAATCTTGTGGATCATAAACCACCATTTGTTGTTTTAATCTCAAAGAATTCAAATGACAATAATATTTTACACAGCTGCTACAACACGTAGCACTCTACGATATAAATGATGATCTCGGATGACACCTTCGCTAACATAAATTTGTTGACAGTGAAAAGTCAACTCTAAAGTGTCAAAATTACAGTAAGTCAAACAAATTTTGTAACTCACTAGTAGTATTTTTAAAACCTAGCAACCAGTTTTATTTTATAATAATATCATCACACTTCAAGATATCCTTCCGGGATTGGTGGATTAAAAAGTCTTGTAACTCCGTTATGCAAGCAGCCGCAAATTATTTTCTTCTATTTGTTGGTAACCTATTTTCGTCGGCAAGTATTTTACTATTTATTCAAAAACAAGGACATGGTAACAATGTATTAATATGGAACTTGAATTAATTTTAGACGTTAGATTGAAGTTGCAGACGCATTTGTTTTATATTTGTCGGCGGAGCAAATTAGTTTCAAAATGTCGGATCTAGTTTTCAAGAAGGAATGGAGCTCATTACATGACTTGTCGATGTTAGTCTTGGTAATCAAAATAAATCAAAAATCAAGGTATAATAAATTATCGTTTGGTCCGTTTGCAAAAGCGGGACGTTTTTCTCTCGCTGGGGACAACGGGACAGACAGCCTGAAAGCGGGACTGTCCCGCCCAAAGCGGGATGTATAGTCACGTAAAGTATCATTCACAACAAAAAAATTAAGGTAGCGCAAGAATTAGTGGCAGTGGTAGTGGCCTGGGTAAAAGATTGAATGCGTTATAGCAAATGTATTCATTCACATCAAAAATTAAGAAAATTAATAGTAGCGCAGTGGCAATGGCAGCGGTAGGAGTTTGCAAACTCCAAACTTCTACGTTGCCACTACGCTACCGCTTAATTTTTTTTGACAGTTTTGACGTTTATTGACATCTGATTTCTGATTTCATCAGATAAAATGAGCAATAGAAAAAGGATCATTTTGTGGTATGCCTCAGACGTTGCGCTATATAAACAAACAGACTTATTAATAAACGTTGCACAATTAAAAGTGAACACGGAACTTACCATTTTTGCTTATTTCAAAGGCAATTTGTGTCCACCCATTTTCTTTTTTTGAAATAATTTTAAATTCCCTTAATCTTTTCGCTTATCTCACACAATGGAGTGCTTGTGGATAAGTGTATTTAATAAGTCATCATCTATGTCAGTTGCTTTTTATGCAAAAATAAAATGACAGGTATAACTGTCAACCTTGCACCCTAGTAATTTATTATAAAAAATTCCTAGACACTATAATTTCAATAATTTTTCATTGTGAACGGAAATAATTTTTACTATAAATTTCTTACGCTACCGATGCCACTAATTCTTAAGGCCCATTCAGAATAAAAAAATTAGCGGTAGTGTAAGAATTAGTGGCATCGGTAGAGTTAAGAAATTTGTAGTAATAATTATTTCCGTTCACAATGAAAATTATTGAAATTACAGTTTCTAGGAATTTTTTATTATAAATTACTAGGGTGCAAGGTTGACAGTTATAGCTGTCATTTTATTTTTGCACAAAAAGCAACTGACATAGATGATGACTTATTAATTACACTTATCCACAAGCACTCCATTGTGTGAGATAAGCGAAGAGATTAGGGGAATTTAAAATTATTTCAAAAAAAGAAAATGCGTGGGCACAAATTTCCTTTGAAATAAGCAAAAATGGTAAGTTACGTGTTCACTTTTAATTGTGCAAAGTTTATTAATAAGTCTGTTTGTTTATATAGCGCAACGTCTGAGGCATACCACAAAATTAACCTTTTGCTATTGCTCATTTTATCTGATGAAATCAGAAATCAGATGTCAATAAACGTCAAAACTGTCAAAAAAATTAAGCGGTAGCGTAATGGCAACGTAGAAATTTGGAGTTTGCAAACTCCTACCGCTGCCATTGCCACTGCGCTACTACTAATTTTCTTAATTTTTGGATGTGAACGAATACATTTGCTATAACGCATTCAATCTTTTACCCAGGCCACTACCACTGCCACTAATTCTACCGCTACCTTAATTTTTTTGTTGTGAATGATACTTTACATTACCGCTAATTTTTTTTATTCTGAATGGACCTTTAGTAATGACACCTAATATTTTTGTAAGATGTGTAATTTTTTTTTCAAGCAACAAATTCATCAAAAAAGGTGCAATATTTTGAATAGGGTAGTATGTCGTACGAATCAATTCTTGTGGGTGTTTCGTTGGTATTTACAATCTGGTTAGACAGCAGGCAGCAGCGTTTTGCTTTTTCCACGTTGTGTTGTGAAGTTTTGGAAGTGGGTTAAATCCGTTGCTGTTTTTAGTAAATATGATTATTGAGTTTGCCGCAGTTCGCAGCTTAATAAAGTTTGCATGAATTATTATTCTGTAATTTCAGCGTTGGAAGTACACAAAACACCACTAACATACAATTAACACATTGACAGAACTCTAACTTCATCCAACTATATATTTATTTATACTAATTTAATATTGCATTGCCTCAACTCTTCCGCGAAGTAAGAAATTGAAATTTCACAACTTTTCAATAAAGTTTTCATTATGTTACCATTTGCAGTGCTTCTTAAAGTCTCATACAAAACTTTTGCCGAGTAAAAGGATTTATAAGAAATAGATATTCTAAATTTTTAATACTTTAGGATTATGAAGAGACTTGAATTGTTGTTGCAAATATATTATAAAAATAAAAATCGGATGTAGGCAGCACATTACTTTCCGTCAGTTCTATGTATTTTGTACAAATTCCATACATAGAAAGTTTCTTGCAAAAGATTCTGTCTTTTCAGTACATTACCTTCCGTCAGTTCTATGTATTTTGTACAAGTACGGAATAGAAAGTTTCTTGGAAATGATTCTATTTCCAGTAAAATTATAACACAAACATACTATATCAATAGGGCTGTTGCAAGAATTTTTATATGCTTTCTAAGTATTAAATTTAAAAAATATATTATTCAAATAGCCTCAAATTTGAAAATATCACCAAATATCCATTAGATATTTTACAATTAATTTTTGAAATTAGGATAATATTTTGAAAAAGTCACGTAATCTGAAACAGAATGTGATGTCACAACACATACATCTTCATCGGCTCCAATTGGTCCCTTATAGTGTCAATTCTTTGTGTTTTGTTACAAGTGTTATGATAAATATATTGTCAAAGTTGTCAAACAAGTGTCAAATTTTTGAGGTTGGTTCTTGTTAGATAATACAAAATTCAATATAAAATGAGTAATTTACAGTTTCGTATTGTGCCTTCTTGCAAAAATGCGCTAGGAACAAACCTACTATTGAATTTATAAATATGCCAAAAGATGCGAAGAAAAGAAAATTGTGGCTGGAAGCAGTAGGTCGAAAAGCTGATGGTTGAGTTTTTATATTTCATTTTACCTTAACTCTTTAACGCACCTTATTTCGGCAACAGTAAAACAGTCGTTTTCTGATATAAATTCAGCCATCATCCAGCTTTCGATTTTCGGTAAACTGTCCGACTTAGCTTGAATGTATTCTGTATAGGGCGCGAGCAGACACGTGACTCGGGTGTCCTTGACGTACTTGGAATCAGCTGATTTGTGTGCGCATGTCGTTTTGACAAGAATAATGTCACTTTGACAAGACCAATGTTTGGACTTATTTTGATTTTGAACTGCTAAAATGTTATTAATGTACAATTATCAGGCAGTAAAACATATGAAATTAAAAATAATAACTTCTCAATAGTTTAAAATTTAAATAAGTCAAAACATTGGTCTTGTCAAAGTGACATTGTTTTTGTCAAAATGACAAGCGCACACAAATCAGCTGATTCCTAGTACGTTAAGGATGCTCGAGTCACATGTCTGCTCGCGCCCTATTAACCATTATTACTCATTTATAATGGAAAATGTCAGCATCAAATGTCAAATTAGAAGTTTGTTAATGTATATGCTTCTACGACACAAGAATGGGGGGTAGTTTTTCATGACTATTTTTGGCGTCAATATTTGTATTTAATTATTTACGAAAATAACAAAAAATTATTAAAAAAATATTATTAATAAGAAAAATATTGCATAAACTTTAATTTAAAATACTTTTTGAAAAATGTGAAAGAGGCTCATTACACTTGACATTAACATCTGTCAGTCAGCATTTTCTCAATATAGTAGCTGTTTCCATGGTTATAGCATAGCTGGTTGCTTTATGAAATTTAATTCCTTAATATAGTTATTAACGTCATAAGGCTGATATGTAGCAAATAACAGATGAGGTTGAATGTTGTAAAATCGAGGCGATAGCAGAGATTTTATAATCAACCGTGTCTGTTATTTGTATATCAGCCGTGTGACGTTCAGTATTTTTCATAATAACATAAAATATCTTCTTAAAATTCTATTTTCTATGGCATGTTGACAGGTGACAGCTCTTCATGTCAATTTCATGACGCTGCGATTTTTTTTGGAACACATGATTTTTAATAATTGTACTGTTATAAAAAATAACGGTCGTGGCTGTTTTGATGCATATATCGTTTGAGCATACAGTACTGTTAAATCACATTTAACAGTATGGTATTATGAAAATATTTTAACTCAATATCCATTGAATATAAAGTATAAAATGCAATCAAATCGTATAGAGAATAAAATATTCTTTAATATTTATAATAACATTAAATGTGAAAAATCTTAGCTGAAACTCACGGTATAAAAAGTTTGCATTCCAGGAAGCTAGTATACAATTAAAATTATCCTTCTCAATTTCCTTAAGAACCAGCTGAGTTAACTCCTCTCCTGTTCCTTTATTTAATTGGTATAAATTGTCGTTTCTGTAATCGCCAAGGTGTTCTCGCCAAATACGAAGTACCTTCGTCTAATTTACAACATAGGACTTTCACAGTCCTGCAGGACTGCTCAAAATGCGTTCCACACTTCGTTCTGTCACTAACATAACACGCTAGCGCAAAGTGACATCGGAAATTGCACAGACATGGAGACTAAAATTCGATTTCAGACGTGAAATTTTATTTTGTTAATTTATTGGAGGTGAGAACGATATCGAGTTATAGAGGACTTAAAGGGGAAAGGTTAATTCCAAACGAAATTGTTATCCACGCCAACAATGAGTGCCCGTGTGGTGACGCCTGGTAAACGCGTACAGTACGAAAATATCATTATTGTTATCTGTGTACACACAAGAATTTAGCTGAGCTATGCTATGGTATACTCTTCATCTTCGGGAAAAGAAATAGTCAGCATTTTTTACCTCCCGCTACCTTTGGTAAGGGAGGTATAGATATCGTGCTAAAAATCACATATCGAGATTTTGGTAAATGACCTCGTTTTAAGGTCCCTAGAATCCAATTTTAACATTTTCACGATGATGTCTGTGTGTATGTGTGTGGAGATCCTCGACTCTAACTCAAATACTATCATTCAGAAAATTTTGAAACCTTGTATTTCGAACTTTTTCTGTAATGGAAATAGCCCATTAGATTTTGGTGAAAATCGAATAACCGGAAATGGCACTTTACTAGAAGCTTAAAATAGTTTTTCTTCGAGAAATATCTTCACATGTTATTTTTTCGAGATTAATGTTATTATAAAAAATAAAGAGTATTAAATTATCTATACATTACTTTTTCTATATATTTTCTGGATAAATTTATAAAATTATTTATAATTTAAATCCCATAGCTACGCTTTAAACAAACAAAACGCAGTTATTCAAATGTATGTAATTGACAGATAAAGAGCCCTATTCTGTAACTCGGTGGTAAATTTTTATCCATTAGATATTGATTTGACAACTAAAAATCCCTCTTTTTGTTATATGTCAACATATTTGATTGGTTAAAAAAATTAACCAATGGTTAAAAGTTAACCACTGAGCTACAGAATAGGCCCCAAATGTCACTATCAAAGAACTAATCATTTCAAAATAATATTAGTAAAGATATAAAAATAAAAAAATAAATACAACAATAGAAAAGGAATTCAATACAGTTTCCAGCATAAGTAAAAATGTTGATATGTATTTAGATTGATAAAAATTAACGACTCAACAAAAATGTTTAAGCTAATCCTAATTTTTGAATTAGTGAATTCTATTCTATCCCAGTATTTAAAATTTAATCTTCATTTTATTATAGCTCCGGTGGCTCAATGGTTAGAGCGACGCCTCACGTCATGAGTGCCCTCGGGGCTCTGGGTTCGAATCCCACCAAGGCATGGATGTGTGTGAATGTGAACCCACTCTGTAATTGGGATTTAATCCTGTTGAGGTGTTTAAAAAAAGGTAGTTACTTGGATTAGATTCGACTATATTTTAAGAAATAAACTGTCAAAATTAGAGTAAAATCCGCTAATCCAAAAATAAGGATTAACTCAATCTTTTTTGTGACTCGGGCTGTAAATGGCGGGAGGTTTGTGTTGGCCACACCAGATTTTTCTATATATTTTATGGATAAATTTATAATATTATCTATAATTTTAAACAAGCAAAACTCCTTGGTTTACAGTTCATATCTCAAATGTATGTAACTGACAGATAAATGTCACTGTCACAGAACTAATCATTTCAAATTGATAATATTAACGGTTTAAAAAGAAAATAATAAATAGAACCATAGTTATATGCAATGGATCTTAATACAGTTTTTGCAATAACTAAATATGTAAGTATGTATATTTGAAATAATAAAAATTAGCCACATCAGACTCTTTAAATCAAAACTAATGTAACATAATCATTGATCTTTCTACATTGTCGCATTCGCTGAATTTGTACTGTTTTCAGTATTAATTACTGTATATGGTTGAGATGTAGACTTCAGTCTAATGTCTAGTAAGAATGAAATGTGTGAAGCAAAAAGCAGGCCTGTGATATTGCGGAAATTAAATATGCTGCTGACAGATAATCGAGACAAGACGACTTCACATAAGAATAAGAAGAAAATGAATCTTAGAGATTTCTTTGATCTTATTGGAATCTATACAGGCTGTCTCACAACTCGCGCCCCAGAGCGAATAAGGAAACACGAGACTGCACTAGGATGTGTAATTTCGAAGAAAAAAACATCTATCTTAAAAGATATTCGAGAAAGTACGTCTTAAAATTGACCAATCAGAGACCTACACCTTTAACGTGTGTTTGCCGTAATTTTACGTTACTAGGGTTTTATACAAATCAAATCTTCTTTAAAATGTGTGGGCGACTGTAGTTTTCGAAAAATGTCAGTGTCAAATTAAATTTGAGAAGGTGAATAAAAAAAGGTAAATTCTTACCATGTATTCAGCCGCTGATTACTTAGAAATGATTTTAATTTTCGGAGAATGTGGACGTAACGGCAGGGAGGCAGCACGAGTTTATTCGGAACGTTTTCCGGATAGAAATCTTGTGGATCATAAAGTGATATTGAGAGCCATCGCAAGGACGCATGAGACCGGTCAAGTTATGCCAGATCGAAAAGAAACTGGTGATGCTCCCAGAATCGCTCGTACGATATAAGTGATGATTTCGGATGACACCTTCACTAACCTAAAATTGTTGACAGTGAGAAGTCAACTCTAAAGTGTCAAAATTACAGTAAGTCAAAGAAATCAGTTTTATTTTGTAATAATATCATCACACCTCAAGATACCCTTCTGGGATTGGTGGATTAAAAAGTCTTGTAACTCCGTTATGCAAGCAGCCGTAAATTATTTTCTTCTATTTATTGGCAACCTATTGTCGTCGACAAGTGTCAGTTTCATCTGGGGCGCGAGTTGTGAAATACCCGTACACTGAGAAAAATGACTGGTTTTTAGCAAATAAATATTCATAATTAAGGGGTACTTCATTCATTCAATTATTGCAACCTTGCAACAAATACAATTTAATCTTTAATATGAAATGTATTTTATTCATTCAGTTATATTATTTATTTGACCGTCATTTATTTCATTTAAATTTAATTTAATTTTCTCAAATAAACTAATATATTTATGTTTAGTATTTTAAATTGAGATTTTTAATAAATAAATTTATAATTTTCTGAAATATTTATTTGTTTCCTACAAATATGTGATTGTTTAGAATTAATTTCATAATATATTTGTGTAAACTTTATATTAATTACAATGAAAAATCGTTTTTATTGTACGAATCTATATTTATTTGTCACAAATAAATATTATTTGTGGAAAATGATATTTCCATTGAGTGAACAATGTTCTATTTGACAAATGACGATTTTAAGTGGTGACTTGTATGGACTTGTTCATTTGTTGTACGTTGCATCTTGTTTATGGTGGTACTCATTTCTGACGATTTGTTTTTCATTCGTGTTCTAAAAAGTAGTGAATATGGCTGACGAAACAGTGAAAAATATACTACTTGAGTGGAGTTTTGGATATTTGCTTTGCATTTTTCAGTATATCTTTTATGCCAAGGGACATGCATCAGTACCTGTACAGATTGTGTGTTTATTTATAATTTTTTAGTAAATGTAAGGATGTAATTTGTGTGTTAATAAAAATATGGTGTACGAATAAATTAAATGTACCAGTCTTTATTTAATTATTTTCTTTCAATTTTTATCTATTTAGAGTAGATAGGTTATGAGAGATAGGTATTTAAATTTGGTTCAAATAAATTATTATTTATCCAATAATAACGAAATAAATTTAGCGCAATTAAAATAATTTTTAACGTAAATAAATGCATAGTTCTCATGAAATAGAAGATATAATTGATCTCAATATATATTTATTTGAGACAAATAAATGCTTCTAATAAATTATTAAATTGCTTCAAGTGTAGATATATTTGGATCTATTCAAGCTTAGGATTTATTTGTAACAAATAAATTTACAGTTCACGTAATTATATCTTTTTCTCAGTGAGCATGGTGACTCGAACACCGGAACAGAGATTTGCTGTTAATAATTTTTGAATTTGTCTGTATGCTGCCTTTCCCTATGGAATTTATTTTATAATTTCTTTCTTTTAATTGCCATTCCCATTCCGTAAAATACTTATTTAATTATTTACTTCCAAGAAGTTCTTTATTTCTTATATGTTACACAAATTCTGTGTATGTTATCTTTTCTTATATCTCGGTTGCATCTCTTGGGTAATCTAGTGGTGTTCGTTCAGCTGGTTGCAAGTCACACGTCAGGGAATTTAATTAAGATTTGAGGTGACAGCGAAGCGGATTATTAACCGCTGATGTCGCTGTCTGTTTCCCCATCCCCCAGACCAACATCTCGTCATATCCGCAAACTGCTGAACCAGCACAGCACACAGCACTACAGGACGTTCAACTTACATCAACAAGATCTCTACGACAACACTCACATTCATTTTGATATTGACGATGTTAACGCAACGAATACAAGACCAAGCTTAGAGTAGATCGGTCGGTTCATTATGGCAATCCGTATGGATCTAATT
Source organism: Harpalus rubripes (assembly GCA_963082715.1). Classification (NCBI taxonomy): domain Eukaryota; kingdom Metazoa; phylum Arthropoda; class Insecta; order Coleoptera; family Carabidae; genus Harpalus; species Harpalus rubripes. Next base: position 73,003,699 of record OY720452.1, on the reverse strand, counting down.
CATCTTTTAAGATGGTATTTGTTATTGTTAGTGAACCACTGGTGTTACGACCATGATTAAACTATAACTAAAAGCTATGGTTTTTTATTAATTTTTGTTAATCTTTTTCATTTATTACTTAACTAGAATATATGGGCGATAATACATGCAATAATCTAATATATACAATTCACATTCCTTTTTGAACTGTTATCGGTGTCCTCTACTACACGCGTCAGCGACGAACTGGCCCTCTACGACGCATTCCCCTAAGTGGGATAAAATACACATTGTCATTCCAATTTACAACAATTATCACAGGCGTGCATTATCATCTAATAAGATAGACAGGAGGGGGGGCAGGAATAAGGTTGCTCCCAAGTCCCAGACTTGGGCAGGTGCCCCGCATATTAAATGCGGCCTAACAACTCGTGGACTCCGGTACCCCTATCCGCAAAAGTATACACCCAGTGCATTGACGAATTGCTGGAATACGGCTCTCGTGAATAATCATTTCTGAGCCACTAGCGGTACCGTAGCCACATACGCATGTCCCAGACATATTGAGCTCCCAGAGCTCTGACCTCCCAGAGGTCAATGGGTCCCAGACCCATTATGAGAGTTTAGCTTAAGATCACACGTATGTATGTCCCAGACCTATCATGATAAACCTCAGGTTTATCCTTAACGTCTCAGACGTTATAGTGTGTCTCAGCATCTCTCTTGGTGTTTATCACACCTCGAAGCATATAGCTCCATGGACCCAGAGTTGTCCCAGACAACTCTTCGAATAATTAGGAAACTACTACGTTTGCGGCCACAAACAAATAATACAAATGTATACTGTACATATACCATGCATATCAAATACACAAGCAGTGTATAACATATCAATCAAGCATCTGGTGATCCACACCAAACTATATCTGTATAATAATTAGAATGACAGTGAGATCCACACCAAACTATATCTGTATAATAATTAGAATGACAGTGAGTTCTACCACTCACCTATAATTACTGCAAGCAGCTAATCTTTTCTTATGGACACTTTCACACCCGCACGGCACTATGGTTATACCGGAACTAAGGGACGGGCGGTCGCCAAGGGATGAGACATGTTCAAGTGTTTATGCCTTAAGCTAGCGCTTCTAAACCAGTGGCGCCCATTCGAAAAGTGAATATTACATAATTCGTCTTTTAAGATGGTATTTGTTATTGTTAGTGAAGCACTAGTGTATAAAACTTCGGTGTTACGACCATGATTAAACTATAAAATAATATCATCGTAAAAATAGTAAACTCGAATTCTAGATACTCTAAAACGTGCTTATTCATTAAAAACTCACCATCGAATTTTTTGACCTAAAACAATACCTTCCTTACCTAAAGGTATGACGGAAGGTAAAAATACATATATGGATTATATAGTTTGGAGTAAAGAAACGAAATTATAAAAAATCTTGTATGTAATACATTAATCGTAGATAAAGGATAGCATACATATATTCGGATCATTATAGACCTTACTCGCTTCTCTCGCTCGTGTTGCAAACTTTATCCTCGGTAAAAAGAGCTTCCATTATAGCGTCATTGTATTAATTTCAAAATGTGACAATTGAAAAATATGTACGGAAACCATAGTAAAATATTTGTTACACCAAAAAACATCCTTTTATGTTGTATAATGCCTGTTATAATTTCAAGGCATACTTTGATAAATGCGAGTTAGTTTGTATCCAACTCGTACCTGTGGATTTTTGGCTGTGAATGCCATTTTAACAAAGAGAAAAGATGAGAAATGAGTTTTTAATACGTAACGCAAAAGAAGGAAGCGTGAATTATGGAAGCTAACAATGGACCAACCGCTTTTTATCCACGATTCTTTTCACGAATAATATTTATTATTTCCAAAGTCAACTCAGACCAAGCAGCACATAAATACACCACGGATATATAAAAGCGTATGTTACCTGCTAATAACAACATAAATCAGGGAGAAATAAATTTATTAAGCACACATGAGATATCCTTTTGTAAAATTGATATATTCATCATTAAAACTTACGCAAATTGTATTATTTATTGCTGCATACAGCTTATTTACTATTTATGGCTTGAATTTAAAATCAATGTGAACTTATGAAATTTACGTCACACAATACATTTTCTCTCCTTCAGTAATATATGTCTTTAGAAGAAAACAACTAGCTCGAAGAGAGAGATAGTTTTGTATTACCAAGGCCTCTCTTTTCTTGTCCACATTTAACTTCTACCGACACTTTTTATACTTAATAACATATTTTTTCTATTTCGGTGTTCTTATGTATATATATAAAAGCACTGTTTTTCACTGAAAACACGACGTTTAGAAAATCTATAAACGTACTGTTTTTGGCACCTTTTGTATTCTAGAGGTGGTAGTCATGCTTTCATAACTGACAGATAACCTCAAAATGGTAAATTGTTTGTGTTAAAATATTATTTCTAATTGAGGATTTTTATCCTTTCTCTAGGTGATAGGACTAAAAAGAATTTTTTTTGTAGCTATAGCTGTGTTAGTTAAGAAAGAATAAGAATCTGTGAAGTTAACTAGAACTAAAAAATTATGAAACAAGAAACAATGCGCTCAGGTTTACTTTGTCAAAATAATTAAAACGGTAAGTTTTATTTATTACAATTTACATTTATGGTAATGCAATTTTGAATTGAATGTATTGTTATTCCATGCAGGATATGAAATGTATGATGCACGTTACTTGAAAATGTTGACACTGTCTACTCAATTTGTGGCGGCTACTAGCAAACAAATATGAAAAGTTGACGTTTTAATCCATGATTTCCAGTTCCACGTTGTGGCGAACTATCGAATATATGCCATATATGTTTTGTATTAAAAAGTGTAAGAACAACTGTTGCCGTTATCTGTGCAACTGAGCAGTGAGTGTTGACAAAATAGTGGAAAGTAATTAATAAATAATAAATTGTTCATTAAAGTATTTCATTATTTAAAGAGTTTTATTTATATGTTGTTTTCTCAATAAAAAGGCTCGATGGTCCACGTAACGTCCTTCAATCCCATATTCAAGTTTTATTTATGATAGTAACCAACACGAACCACCGATATCTCAGATCAGGATGGTTCATTAATAAACCTTGGAGTTCATTGTATGTATTGGTTTTCCTCTTTCGTAATTGTATAATGCTTGATACAATGTTTTAATGTAAACAATCAGACAAAATCACAAGATACACAAACTGTCAAAATGAGAAATTTCAATTTTTAGCGGGAAGCGCTACCAACATAACTGATAAAAAAACACCAACTCATACTTTTGACAAGTCCTTTTTTTAAATATAATTGTAAAATTACCTCAATAGAAAAAATAGTATAAAAAACATGTATCATAAGGCCTGTTGACGCACTCGTCCTTTGTAAAACTCGCCTAGCGGCTTGTTTTCCAAACTTGGACTCGTACGTTAACAGATTGCCTTATGATACTTGTGTTTTAATGTACTATTATATTACTGTTTTGTAAATTTAATATGTACATCCTATATCTCCGAGTTGATCCCTACGTCATCAATTTCTGATGCAATAATTACTCAACTTTTATCTAGCAGCTTTGTCGTACACGCATGGCATATATACGTAGATATGTAACGTATGGACCTAAAGTTTTAGATACTGATAACTTTTTTAACTCTTTTACTTTTTAAAATAATTATTACAATTAACAGTAAGTATAACAATTAATATTTAACATTTAAATTATTGATAATGGACCATTATCTTCAATGGCCCTTAATTTTCTTCTGACTTGCCCCATCATCCTCTGGACAACATCTAGATCGATTTCTCGAAACTTTTGGTCAATGCGACGTCGTAATTGTTCTTCATTTGCAGCTTACCATCTCTTGTCGTACACTTTTCTGGTCAATATTGACCAAAATTCTTCTATTGGTCGAGTTTAAGGTACATTGGGAGGATTGTCCAATTTCTGAACAAAGTCTACATTGTTTTCGTTATACCAGTCTCTAGTTATTCTGGCGTGATGGCATGAAGCTAGATCAGGCCAAAACATTTTATCATCATTGGTGTGATGTGTATTTAAAAATTTACTCGCTTATTACTCCACTCTATACTATTTCCTTGAAAGAATTTTCCCACAGAACTTGAAATTTATTTTCGAATACTTGGTTATATTTTATAACTTATAAGTACTGTCGATAAAAGTTATGATTTCATTTATGATTAAGAAACACATATAAATCTAAAATTAGCTTCTGTATTATGAAAGTTTTATAGTATTTTGCTTTCCAAGTTAAATTAAAAAGTCATAAAATGTTTTGTTGTAAAATGTAATGAACTCAGGTATTGTAAATTCTGTAAACAATATAAAAGTTACCTTCATAAATAGACTGTAAAATTTACATTTTGATTGTTTGTTACTCGTAAAGATAAATAACAATTAAATACCACGAACAGAAATAAAAATTGTTAATCATAAACATAATAATCATGGAAATAATTATTATTATTCGTTTTTTTAATGACACACGTGGCAAGTTCTATGTTAAAAACAACATTATTAAGCCTGCGGTACGTTATAGGCAATGAAAAAGCAGATAAGCTCGTTAAAAATCAACCAATTTATCGGTTTACATGTCTGAAATTCCTTGTGGATTCTTGAAAAACCATATAAAGAAAATCTTATACTGGGAAGAATCTGACAAAACTTCAGGGTTCCGTTGAAAATTGTTAGTTGTTAAAAGACCGTGGCATTTTTAAACAAAAAATCTTTATTGTTTTTCAAAATATTCTCCATTTAGACTAATACACTTGTGCATTCTTTGAAATCACTTTTTAAAACATTCGAAAAATTCATTTTCTGAAAGGTTCTCAAAAATTCTTTAAAATTCTGTAACTGCTGCATCTGCGCTGGAAAATCTTTTACCTCGTATCATTTTTTTAACAGTTAAAAACAAAAAAAAAATCGCTCGGCGCCAGACCTGGACTATACGGAGGATGAGATACCAATTCAAATCCCGAATCTTTCAAAAAATTTAATGTTCTGGCAGCAGTGTGGGAGGATGTGTTGTCATGATGAACTAAGATGTTACGCATACAGATCCTTTGGCGACCTGTTCGTAATTTTGCAAACATCTGTGGTAAAACCACTTCGCAGTACCATTCAGAATTAACAGTTCTGCGATCTTCAAGTGCAATAACAGCAACAGGACCACTTCGGCAAAAAAAAAAACAGCAATCATTTTCTTATTGACGCTTCTGCCACGAAGTACTTTTGTGGGCAAGTCTTCATCTTCTAATACCCAAACACTAGACTGCTGTTTAGTTTCAGGGTCGTAACTGAATACCCAAGATTCATCACCAGTTACAATGTATGCCACTTGCTTGGAAGCTCCTCCGTCAAATTTTTTCAACATAAATTTACACCAGTCTACTCGATCCTGTTTTTGACTTTCTGAGAGCAAATGCGGTATCCAACGGCTTGCTAGCTTTCTTACCCCAAGATGTTTATGTAAAATGGTATTCACCGCTGAGGATCCAATCTTCACTTCCTCCTGAATCTCCCTATAAGTAATATTTCGATTAGACTGAATCAAGCTTGCCACACGATCAACATTTTCTGAACAAGCAGCATCCGTAGGTCTTGCTTCGTCTTCTAGCAGCTCTCGCCCTCGTCGAAATTCCCGGAACCAACTACTAACAGCGGATAATGAAGGAGCAGCATAGTCAAAAGCTGCTAACAAATTTTTATGGCTTTGCTGGTATCCTAACTGTCTTTTATAGGCATAGAAAATCATAGCTCTAAAGGTAGTTCGCGGAATGCTCATTTTAATTGAATTAAAAATATAAAACTACTTACAAAATTAACTACGTTTCACAAGGAAATCGGAACGTTTGTCAATTGTGGGTAACGAATGTCCACTAATGCAACATTCAATATTTGCAATTTTTCAAGCCAATTGAGTTTCCATGGCCTGCTACTAACAATTGAAGTAATTCATTTCACCCTCGCTGTCAAACGTCAAAGAGCTATTAGTTCTCAGCAAAAAGGACCTCAGCACTATGACAAGAATCTGTACTAGTCGTTGTCCTCTGAATTACTATATGTAATTATAGCTGAAAACAGTATCTGTCGACTCTGCGAAAAAGACGACGAAACTTCGGAACTATGGCTATAAGGGACTTAATCATCTAGGTAAAAGGTACTTCACGGTAAAATCCTCCTGGAGCAGTAATAACTGGTTCATTTGGACGCTGCAACTACTTCCAGAAAACTTTAGATAAGGCCGGGTTACAATATATATTACACGTCGCAGAGAAAAAAGTGTCTGGAGCTTAAATTCCTCAACTATGTGAAACTTAAATGTGTTTACCGGCGTTTACCCATCCAGATACTGACTATATTCATCCCAGCTTGATTGTGAATAAGAAACAGCGCTGAAATTTTCTGCTCAAGTATACAAATCGTAAAAATACTCGTTAAACCAATCGAATAAAAAGAGTTTACCTTCAACATAAGATTACTGGTCGATGAGTGTTCTGTTTAAATTAATTGCACTGTTGTTTATTGTCTGTTTAATCACTAAATTTAAATCGCGACATTAAAACATACTCACGTACTTCACGTGTCCGTCTGACACAGATCTATACGATAGTAAGTGTTCTATTTTTAAAATCGGTTCTTTTGGCAGAATTACAGAACTTTCACTGACGCCAAGGTAATAACACATTCGCGTATAATGGAGGTAAAACATATTTTTGGATAAAATTAAACCAGAGATATTTTAGCGAGGTGTTGAAGTTATTATTACTTGTTTTCAAAACTTTCAGCGACTTATCTCTTCCGTAAACTAGTTAATTTAACACTTTCCAAGAGGGAGGAATTGAGGATTGTATATCACACATTTTATATAGGATGTTCCAAATTTAATGACACCTTAAAATGAGGGATAAAGTTCATTGCTTCATTTCAAAGATAATCGCAACGACTTTATTTTGACCTCCCGCTACACTTGGTAAGGGAGTAGGGATCGTGCTAAAAATCTCATACCGAGATTTTGGTAAATGACCATGTTTTAAGGCCCTTAGAATCCAATTTTTACATTTTCACGATGATGTCTGTATGTATGTGTGGATCCTCCGCTCTAACTCAAATGCTATCATTCAGAAAATTTTGAAACTTTGTATTTCTACTTTACTCTAATATGGGAAGAAGCTTTTCAATTTTAGTGTAAATCAGATAACCGGAAATGGCACTTTACTTGAAGCTCAAAATAGTTTTTCTTCGAAAAATACCTTCAAATGCTATTTTTCGAGATTTATGTTATTATAAAAATTTCTACAGATTAGCATAAATACTTTTTCTATATATTTTATGGATAAATTTATAAAATTATCTATAAATTTAAATCCCGGAACCTACGCTTTAAACAAACAGCAAACACAACTTCTTGGTTACACAGTTCATACCACAAATGTATGTAACTGACAGATAAATGTCACTGTCAAAGAATTTATCATTTCAAATTAATAATAGTAGGTAACGTTTTAAAAGGAAAATAGTAAATAGAACGATAGTTATATGGAATGGATCTTAATACAGTTTCCAGCATAACTAAATATGTATATTTAAATTATTATTATTATATTTTTTCAAGATTTATGTTATTATAAAAATTAAAGATTATTAAATTTTCTACAGGTTTGCATTACTAATTTTCCTGTATGTTATATGGATAAATTTATAAAATTATCAATTTAAATCCCGGAGCCTACGCTTTAAACAAACTCTACTCTCTGGTTATACAGTTCATACCTCAAATGTATGTAACTGTCAGATAAATGTCACTGTCAAAGAACTCATTATTTCAAATTAATAATAGTAACATTTTAAAAAGAAAATAGTAAATAGAACCATAGCTATATGGAATAGAACTTAATACAGTTTCCAGCATAAATAAATATGTAAGTATGTATATTTAAATTAATAAAAATCAAATGGCGGGAGGTATAGTGTTGGTCACATCAGTTTTTTTTTTATATTTGGATCACCTGTATATCCCACTATTTGAGATAATGACAAACGTCTTATTACAGAGCTCTGTCTCTAGTGACAAAAAAGTTTTTACGGGCCGTTAAAACCATAGCAACATATACACAAATTTATTTATTCATTGTTTCGTCATGTTTTCAAAGACTATTTTGATCAAACAGTTTAATGTATTGTGCCGTACGTTACAATAATTTACGTGCACGCACGGATAATAGGCTTGCTTCCCTCGCTCATTAGGCATCGTGCAGACCCGTAAAGTTCTGAGTAATGGTCTTGCATTATAACTATAACAGCATTGTCAGTTTTTAAGACACTAGAACTTAAGTTGACAGCTTTACCAGTTTTTAAGTCTCCTAGAGATTAGAAAGTTTTCAAAAAAAAAATGTTCGGAGCTTATGCTGAAGAAAAGAATGGTGAAGTGTTTGTACTTTGAATACATTTAAAAGAAAATTATAACTTTATTTTTATTCACAAGTCGATGAATACAATTAACTAATTATATTAATTATTCTTTACAAATGAATAATTTCTCATTTATATTTTAAACTTCGTTGAAAGCAGACATATTGGACTACGTTCTCTCTGCAAATAAAAGCAGATTGGCAACGTCAAAAATTGGTAAAAGAATAGGGAATGTAATATATTTATTTATATTTTGAAAGTCCATTTGTCTTCTTTATGAATAATTGTTTGGTTCCGTCCTTGGTGGTTTGCCCATTTGACGTTTTTGTTACCCTTTAATTCGTGTCCAAAGCCGATAACACATCGGCTTTGTTTGCGAAGTCAATATTTGCTTTCCAGAACAAAGATTGGAATCTTTTGTGTGCCATGTTGACAATCAAACTACACCATCAATATTTATTTTGAGGATTTTGAAATCATTTTTATGAAAGACAAACCGCTAGATTTTTAGAGAAGTTTTGAATTATTTAATCCGAATAATATAAATGCGATACAGTTTATAGGGAAATTTTATAGAGGAATATATAAGGTATAAATTTTATATTCAGTGTTTTATTATCGTCTTTTGAGTAAGTCTTTAATAAGTTTATATTTTGTGTCGTATAATTTTAATAGGTTATGAATATTATACATTAAAAATGTCGTAAAAATATAATTTATTTGGAATTGTTCACCGTATTTATGGAGAGAATTGCTGTTAAATTTAACTATTATAAATGTTATTATAAAAGTTTTTTGGAACACTATAAACCAATAATTTATATTAATGCAGGCTGTCTCACAACTCGCGCTTCAGAGCGAATGAGGAAACACGAGACTGCAATCGGATGTGTAATTTCGAAGAAAAAAAATCTAGCTTAAAAGATATTCGAGAAAAGACTTCTTAAAATTGACCAATCAGAGACCTACAACTTTAACGTGTATTTGCCGTAATTTTACGTTACTAGGGTTTTATACAAATCAAATCTTCTTTAAAATGTGTGGGCGACTGTAGTTTTCGACAGTGTCAAATTAAATTTGACAAGGTGAATAAAAAAAGGCAAATTCTTACCATGTATTCAGCCGTTGATTACTTAGAAATGATTATGGACTCTAAATTCACCCTGTTCAGAAAGGCGCGATTATGTTTACAAATGAACGGAGGACATTTTGAGCATCTGCTCTGATAGAATCGTTCCATGGGTGTTATTACCATTGTATAAATTGCATTACAATAAAAACGGTTCTTTTTAGAACCACCATTTGTTGTTTTAATCTCAAAGAATTCAAATGACAATAATATTTTGGTTTAAAACATTTTACACAGCTGCTACAACACGTTGCACTGTACGATATAAATGATGATCTCGGATGACACCTTCGCTAACCTAAATTTGTTGACAGTGAAAAGTCAACTCTAAAGTGTCAAAATTACAGTAAGTCAAAAAAAATTTGTAACTCACTAGTAGTATTTTTAAAACCTAGCAACCAGTTTTATTTTGTAATAATACCATCACACCTCAAGATATCCTTCCGGGGTTGGTGGATTAAAAAGTCTTGTAACTCCGTTATGTAACCAGCCGCAAATTATTTTCTTCTATTTATTGGCAACCTATTGTCGTCGGCAAGTGTCAGTTTCGTCTGGGGCGTGAGTTGTGAGACATTTTGTATAATGTCATGACTTTTTGCCCATTTCTAGATAGTATGAAAAACTGATTAAAAGGAGATTAGCGAGTGTTTGAGCACTATTTTATCTCTAAACTGTTTATGGATTATTATTATTTGATTTATGATTTAAAAAAAGCGGTTATCTATTCAAAATTTGCCTTGACAGACAACAGCTTGACTATATTTATCTTATATAAAATAATATAATTAATACATAAATAATAACTAATAAAAAATCAGTATTTTGTTTTGAAATGTGCGCAAAATTAAATAAAAAGTTTAGCTTATATTTTCAATCAACTGATGGCGCTGCATATTGTTACTAATATTAATTAACAAATGTCAAACGTTTTGTGAACCGTGTGATTGCTATGAAACATAACAATTTTACTAAATGTGTGGTATATTTTATAGAAATTGTGTTAAATATGTAATAAACAATACTTAAAGCAATAAAATATGTATAAATTTATATATAAGTGTGTGTAGTTTTGATATTTCGTCATAAAATTCAACAATATGGTAAGGTTATGTTATATTATAAACTTGTAGATATATTAGCGTAGGTATTTATTGTAATAATATATAGACATAAGCTTTAGTGTCATAAAACAGTTTAAATCACTGTATTAGTAACAATTGTAATGAAAATTAATAATGCAGATATCAAGTCTGAAAGCCTGAAAGGTATTCTTGGTATTATTATTCCTGAAAGTTTTTTGTTAATTTAAAATCACTCATTTTCATTTTCAACCTTCAAAATGTTGACATTTATTGTTCTAACATTAAACTATTACAGATATTGTCACCTTTCTATTTGTCTAGGGATAAAACTGCCACACAAATATGTCTAAAAAACAGCGTATTAACAGTTTCCAATATCTTGAGGAAACACTGAACAATATATACCTACGCAGGTTTAAGTAGTAAAGTGATCGATCATTTTCTGCATAATTAACTGTTGTTAACGTTAGTGTAAATTGTTTTGCTAATGAGTTATTACATTACTGTATGTCTTCAACTATGTATTATTTCCTTGTTTGATTTATGATGGACGTTATTTATTGTTGCCTAGGAATAGCACCACTGATTGTTGTTTTCTTTCGTTACAGGAAGAGAGGACCCATCAGGAGACAGATCAGAAGGAAAACATCGTCGGTGAGTCCAAATCAAATGTTTTAAACTAATTTTGGTCAATCTTCAATCAAACTAGAAAACGGTTACACAATGACTAGAAGTGTACGTCCTATAGCTAGATTGTAAAATCTATTTTTTAATAAAACATTTAATCATTGGATATATAACAATATTCGGGGCTATTCTGTAACTCAATCATTATCATTTATCGATAATTATCGAGGTTTTGATCGATTGCAATTCAAATTGAGATTCTGTAAGTCATTTGATCATAAAAATTGGTTAATGATAGTCGATAATACACTGAAATTTATCGATCAGTAATATGCTGTCGTTATCATATTGATGATCGATAACAAATGTCAAAGTCAGATAAAAGTATCAGATAGAATTATATATCGCCTGTACTTTCAAAGCAATATACATAATTGAAAGAATATACAAGTAAACATTTTATATCATGTAATATAATTCGTAGTATTTACATTTTTATATTGTTTATATATTTAGGCTATGTTTTCACAACAAGGCACTAAGAAATGCAAGTAACCCTTTATCTTTACGCGATGAAAATTTTAAACAAATCTTTTAAGTAATCCGAGAACTCGCCCAATATTTAATCATAACACTCAAGCCTCATTTGCGAAATGGTAGAAAAAACATTCGGGGGCCACGCTACTGCTAGAAACCGCGAGGCCCAGAGTAATTATTATGACATGCGAGGTCCCTTTAAAACTATACATTTATAATTTCCACCACAATTTTATTGTAGTTTTTTCTTTGTAAATTGCTATTATTAAAATATTGATGAAATTTCCTTTGTTGGATTCATTCTTGTAATCAATAAAATATTCTTTGTTGTAATCAATCATTTTACAGTTATAGTTTTCAATATAACAATGCCAGAGAATTATGCGTGTGGAAGAAGAATATTTATTTTACTTTTTTCTACTAAAATTTAATAGTACATCAAGGGAATATCGGTGAAAAAAAAATCACTCAGCTTTCAAAATTCCACCGTAGTTTTTAAATGAATAAAATGATAGTAAATCATAATTATTCTTCGCAAAATACAACATAATAATCCTTTTGTAGGATTAATTTGTGCAATGAGTATTCTTGAGCAATAATCAAAATATTATTTGTTGTAATCAATAAAAAAATAATAGTATTCAGGGGCTGAATAGAACAATGTGCCTATACAATGAAACTAAAAATATTTTACATTACTCTTCTTAAATTAGGTACTGTTTTTCTTTTTTGGAAAATTTTAGGTACGTACTTTTGATATTGTTAATTTTTTTTCGCAATTCTGTGAGTGAATAATTAAAGAATTTAAATACTTTTTAGTAAATGACTGCTAAGTTCATATGAGCGTGAAATGCGTAAAATTGTCAAATAAATGACAAAGAAAATGATAGTAGTAGAATACGAAAATTGAGACAATCGATATCTTGATCATTAAAAATAAACGATTGTCATTAATTTAACGACCGATAATAGATAATGATAAAGTTACAGAATACAGAATAGTTCCGAATAACCGAGACTGTCGCTTAAACCTTGGCCCGAGTATTCCAAGCGTGACTTTTGTGCGTGAACTTATGTTCAGGTGTATTTAGAGAAATTGCAAGCTTGGGTTTTCATTTCGGGTGTGTAATTTAGTATATTACGGTCCTGGGTCAGCAGGTCCGGCTTAAGGTCAAGTTGCCCTGGGGCGCCGGATTGTTTCGTGTAATTTACCATGAAATTCGCACGTTCCGAGTTCAGATGGAGTGTTAATGTCTTGGTGTTTTAACATGAAGTTAGCCAGACGGCGGAACGAATTTTGAAAGGAGAGAAAATTTTGTTGTTAATGTATTATCGAATGTACCAAAAGTTTTGAGAAAAAGTTTAAACCCCTTCATCAAATAGAACAAATCTGATGTGGCCAGCACATTACCTTCCGTCAGTTCTATGTATTTTGTATAAATGTCATACAGAAAGTTCCTTGCAAAAGATTTTATTTCTTAAGGCAGTTGTATGTATTTTATACAAATTCCATACAGAAAGTTTCTAGCGAAAGATCCTATATTTTTACTAAATTATAACAAAAACATACTATCAACTGCACTTGAAACTATGATACCTTTCATTTAGAATTTTCTTAATACAGCAGCTGTTATAGCATAGCTGGCTAATATATGATATTTAATTTCTTTACAATTTTTTAACTCTATATCCATTTAATATGAAGTTTAAAATGCAGTCAAATCGTATAGAGAATAAAATATTCTTCAATATTTATAATAACATTAAATGTGAAAAAATGATATTTAACATCGTTATTTCAAGAAAAACTGTTAAAATCTTCAAATAAGGGTACTTCCGGTTGACCAATTATAACTAAAATCTAATCAACTCTTCATAAGGATGTAGCGAAGAGGAATACGAAAGAATTATAATTTTTGGTATTGTAATATTAGAGTTAGTCACACACACACACACACACACACACACACACACACACACACACACACACACACACACACACACACACGCACACACGCCCACGCCCACGCCCACACACCACACACCCACACACCCACACACACACACACACGCACACACGCCCACACCCACACACATACACACACACACACACACACACACACACACACACACACACACACACACACAGACATCATGGTAAAAATAGTAAAATCGTATTCTAGGGACCCTAAAACGTGCTTATTCATCAAAAACTCACCACAGAATTTTTTGACCAAAGACATTATACCTTCCTTACATAAAGGTGACGGAAGGTAATAATTTTTTATTGAAACGTTGACATAGGGGTTGTTCATATATACTAAAGAGATAAGAAATCTAATTTTATAAGACTGATAGGGGACCATTATCTGTAATGGACGATGTTAAATCTACTTCCCGAATCGTCAGAAATATTCTTGTCTGTAACTGTTTTCTTTTGGTATTTGGTATATCCAGTGACAACTAGATCAGACCTTATTGAGTTATAAAATTTGAAGCGTAAAATTTTCCTCAAAACTTTTCTTACATTCGTTATCTAATTATTTATTTGTATGAAGTGCAGATGTACTTGATCTTTAACTACCTGCGTAATACCCAAACAGTGCGACGTTACGTCTGAAAATAACTCTCTATGTCGTAGTGTTTGGCATGCAAACGAATTGATATAAACTACGCAAAATAAGTCTTTCAACTGACTTTACATCACAGCGCAAAAATGAAATGAAACAACTACAATAAACTAAGTTTTCTTCTTACGTGTGTTTTCATTTACAGTAACAAAATGTAAGCTTTTGCTTTTTAACAAAGTTGAACAAGAAAATGCTTCCAACTAAGAACTTTGTTTAGATAATGTTCTGCAAGTATAACATGCTTTCTAAATTGGAATTATTAAAAGAATGCACTTCTAATGGCACTATTTACTAAGAAAAGTCGAAGTAAATGTACTTATAAAAAATCAAGTTTAATATTATACATATTAATTTTTTATACTTATTTTATTTAAGAAAGTTTTTAATGAAATTCTTATTTTTGAATTAGCGAATTTTACTCTAATTTTGGCAGTTTATTTCTTAAAATATAGTCTAATCTATTCTAAGGATAGAATAGAATTCACTAATCTAAAAATCATTCTGAAAATTTTGAAACGTTGTGTTTCTATCTTATTCTAATATGGGAAGAGACTATTAGATCTTGGTGTATATCAGATACCCGGAAATGGCACATTACTTGAAGCTCAGAATAGATTTTCTTCGAAAAATACCTTCAAATGTTATTATTTCAAGATTTGTGTTATTATAAAAATTAAAGATTATTAAATTTTCTACAGATTTGCATAAATACATTTTCTATATATTTTATGGATAAATTTATAAAATTATTTATAATTTTAATCCAGGAGCCTATACGTTTTAAACAAGCAAAACTCCTTGGTTACACTGTTCCTATCTCAAATGTATGTAACTGACAGATAAATGTCACTGTCAAAGAACTAATCATTTAAAATTAATAATAGTAACATTTTAAAAACAAAATAGCAAATAGAATCATAGTTACATGGAATGGATCTTAATATAGTTTCCGCAATAACTAAATATGTAAGTATGTCTATTTAAATTAATAAAAATTAAATAGCGGGAGGTTTGGTGTTGGCCACATCAGATTTTTTCTTTTTAAAACGTTACTTTTATAATTTTGAAATGATTAGTTCTTTGACAGTGACATTTATCTATAAAATATATAGAAAAAGTATGAATGGTAATCTACAGAAAATTTAATAATCTTTAATTTTTATAATAATATCAATCAAATAAAGGGCCTTTCCGATTATCTGATTTACACTAAAATTTAATGGCTTCTTTCTATATTAGACTAAGGCAAAAATACAAGGTTTCAAAATTTTCTGGATGATAGTATTTGAGTTAGAGCGGAGGATTCACACATACACACAGACATCATTGTGAAAATGTTAAAATTGGATTCTAGGGACCTTATTGTTTTTTGTTATTTTTATACGATTTACAACAACAATTAAATTTTCTTAATAAACCTAAACTACTCCAATAAAAAAATAATCTGATGTGGCCAGCACATTACCTTCCGTCACTTCTATGTAGGTATTTTGTATAAATGTCATACAGAAAGTTCCTTGCAAAAGATTATATTTCTTGTACATTACCTTAAGGCAGTTGTATGTATTTTATACAAATTCCATACAAAAGATCCTATATTTCCAGTAAAATTATAACAGAAACATACTGTCAACTGCACTTGACACTGACACCTTTCAATCAGAATTTTCCTAACGTAGCAGCTGTTTCCAGAGTTATAGCAAAGCTGACTAAAATATATATGATATTTAATTTCTTTATAATTTTTTAACTCAATGTCCATTTAATATGAAGTATAAAATGCATTCAAATCGTATAGAGAATAAATAATTCTTTAATATTTATAATAACATTAAATGTGAAAAATTGATATTTAACATCGTTTTTTCAAGAAAAACTGTTAAATTTTTTAAATGAGGGTACTTCCGGTTGACCAATTATAACCAAAATCTAATCAGCTCTTCGCATGGATGTAACGAAGAGGAATACGAAAGAATTATAATTTTTGGAATTGTAGTATTAGAGTTATCGCATTAGAAAATTTTGTCACACACACACACACACACACACACACACACACACACACACACACACACACACACACATACATACATACACACACACATACATACACACACACATACATACACACACACATACATACACACACACACACACACACACACACACACACACACACACACACACACACACACACATACATACACACACACACACATACACACACACACACACATACATACACACACACACACACACACACATACACACACACACACATACACACACACACACATACACACACACATACACACACACACACACACACACACACACACACACACACACACACACACACACACACACACATACAGACATCATCGTAAAAATAGTAAAATCGTATTGTAGGGACCCTAAAACGTGCTTATTCATCAAAAACTCACCACCGAATTTTTTGACCAAAGACAATACCTTCCTTACCTAAAGGTGACGGAAGGTAATTAGAATATCTATTTTTATGAATTATTTTAAACTTACAAAAACAGAGGACCAAATGACAGGTGATAATAGTCCAAATTTATTTTTTACCAAGATCCTTTACTTTTGATGGATCCCGTGAGAGACCTGTTATGTAAGAAATAATTTCGAAAATATTATGTAACTTGTGGTATGCACATTTTTTGCAAGATGTTTTGAACTATACTATAAAATCTTATCTTTTTGCGAATATTTCCTGATAGTCTATTTAGTGTGACAAGGTCATGTCTTTAAAGTACACCGCTGTATAATATGTGTTACATATGCCGAGATCCTGATAATAATTATGGGCTCTCAGCCAATTGGATAACTATTTTTATAGTCAATAAATGCGATTGGGAATTTATGAGCTTTTTATCTTAATTTTGTTATATATTAATTTAATTATTGGCGATTAATGTTTGTTAATGTTTTAATTATTGTTTTTAGTTTATGTTTTAATTGATTTCAAGGCGCAATTATTTATCAAGGTCCGGCTTATCTTAATTGGAACTGGAGCAGTGATTCTAAAAAGTTTAACAGTTAAACACACATGGACAACAATAATAATACATTAGAATTAGTTTGGGAATGAATAGCATTTATATTTATGTTAAAAGAACAGTAAGATTAGAGTAGGCAGGGAATCCATGCAATGCATGTCTTCATTTAAGCAGAGCGGCACAAATGATGGTATGTTGGCATTCAATGTAAATGCAAGCAGTGATTGTTATCGTCTTGTCATAATTTCAATATTTATAGTTTTATTGCTAGACCAGAGTATTTTGAATAGGGCTGTTGCAAGAATTTTTATATGCCTTCTAAGTATTAAATTTAAAAAGATATTATTTAAATAGCCTCAAATTTGAAAATATCACCAAATATCCATTAGATATTTTACAATTAATTTTTGAAATTTGGATATTTTGAAAAAATCACGTCATCTGAAACAGAATGTGACGTCTAGTGATGCACGCGAGGCGAGAAATATAAAATATCGATCTCGTCACGTTTTCGGATCTGTAATATCGATCTCGTTCACTCGCTCTCGTTCTCGCACATTTTTTTGGGTCTCGTCTCGTTCTCGCACGAGAGTCTCGCGAAAGTCTCGCTATAAAAATAAGCGCTTGCGTACTACGTATTTACGTAACAATTTAACTACAAGAGCCAAGTTCGTACCGTGTATTTGCAGTCGTATAAGTATAACTATAATAAAGAGACGAAACACTAAATTCTGGTCACCAAATTATTTCATTACGAACATAATGTTTATTCATTTACGGTCATCAGAAAATGTGATGTTAGCAAATAAATTAATTTACCTCTAATATATCCAGTTTATCAACAAATTGGGATCTCTAAACTATTTCAATACGAACATCTACTAATACATTCTGTCTAATAATAATAAAACTAATTAAATATTAAAAAAATATTTTTTAACTAGAAGTATCTACACCTTATCATTAAATATATGCCACTATTTAAGTAATATTTAATCATAAAAAACGCTACACTGATAACCCGCCGGCAATCAGTCACTCCGCTTCTCTCCGTGTTGCCTCCCATCGACGCTTAATATAACATCCTGTACTTTTCAGAGGGGGCAAAAAATTTATCGTAGTTTTAACCGGGGTGAATTAGGGGCTAAAATATTAGAGAAAACTAGTTCTATTTGATTCAAAACCGATTTTGTCTTTATTTTGCATTTCCTCGTTCTGGGACCGATACCAATTCAAATCGACTATAGACTCAAAAAATATAGTGAATTCATATAATTTTTCACATTCACGAGTTCTATGCACGAATTAGTGTTGACTCCACTCCTTGTACGGTGCATTTTTCATTGAATTTATGAATCAAAGCTATAAAGTTACAAGTAATTTTTATTGCGAGCCTCTCGCGAGAATCTCGCAAGATTTCTCGCTTCTCGCGGTTATATCGATCTCGCCTCGAATTTTAAACTGCAATCTCGCTCTCTTTCTCGTCTCGTATAATGCAGCGAGACTAGACGAGATGCGAGAGTACTCTCTCGTGCATCACTAGTGACGTCACAACACATACATCTTCATCGGCTCCAATTGGTCCGTTATAGTTGTCAAACAAGTGTCAAATTTTTGAGTTTGGTTCGTGTTAGATAATACAAAATTCAATATAAAATGAGTAATTTACAGTATCGTATTGTGCCTTCTTGCAAAAATGCGCTAGGAACAAACCTACTATTGAATTTATAAATATGGAAAATGTGAAACAGGCTCATTGTGGAAGCAGAAATGTTACTTGTCTTTGTTGTGTAGGCGTTAACTTCCGTAGAAAATCTTTATCACCATGCGATCTCGTACATATGTTGAAGATTTTATGTAAATTGAATCTTGTGTGTTGTGATAGGGCTGGTATATTGAGATTTGGGTGAAATTCGCAAACAAGTCACGCAGCCAATACACAAGGCTGTTTATATAAATTCAGCAATATCTACCTTAAATTAATACAACCGCCGTTTTGCAAATATGGAATATGTAAATTTACATTCAAGCGAATGCTTACATTTTTACCCCCGGCTAAATTTATCAGTACACCACTGCCTGCAGCGGTAAATCCGAGGCTAAATTGAAAACGCAGGCTTCGCGATCAGATTTTTAATAAACAAAATAATATACAATATACAGGTGTTCAGGATAGATAAGATCTAGTATCTACTACATGTCTTTAGAAGAAGACAGAAAGCTCGAAGAGAGAGATAGTTGAGTATTACCATGGCCTCTATTGTCCTAATCCGATCTGGTATTTGCTCTGTTTTATTTTGCCGTCGTGTTTGACGTATGTAACGTATGGTCTTAAAGTTTTGAGAATTTTTATAGTAGTTTAGTATTTATCACAATTAATTTGTTTTCCTTTTGACAGTTTAGTTTTTTCGATTTGATGCAGCAAAATGTTATATAAGCTAGATATTCCTAAAAGAATTTACAATCTTGTTGGCGAATGCCTAAGTGTGATATTGTTGCAGTTTATCGCGAGCACAATATCTCTGTGGCAACAATTTATCGGACAATAAAAGATTGTGACGAAGATATACCCTGTGTTAATTTGTCCAAAAGTGGTCGACCAAAAATTTTGAGCCACATGAGAGAACAAAGATTAATTGCAGCCGTTAAAGACAAAGTTGGAGTGTCACAACGAACTGTAGCCAGAAGATTCGATGTTTCGAAGACCACTGTTTTTAGAACACTTTCTCGAAATGACGTAGTGTTTCGAAAAAGAAGAAAGGCACCAAAATATACCGTGGCCCAATTAGAAAGAATTTTCTCAAAAAACTTATTGTAACGGATGACGAGAAATATTTTACTCTGTCTCATTCAGAGATGAATGAAAATGATGGTTTTTATACTAATGACTTGGAAGCACACTTCTCATAAGAATATAATGTAAAAGCTCGCTCCATAAAAGCGCTTTTATTATAAAAGTGCGTTCTGAATACGGGCCAATACCTTCCTTACCTAATGGTGACGGAAGGTAAAAATTATAAAGAAATTAAATTTCACAAAGTAGCCAGCTATGGAAACAGATACTTATTTAGAAAATTCTGATTGAAAGATGTCAGTGTCAAGTGTAATTGACATAATGTGTTTTTCTTATAATTTACTGGAAATATAGAATCTTTTGCTAGAAATTTTTTGTATGGAATTTGTATAAAATACATACAACTTCCGGAAGGTAATGTGCAAGAAATAATTTATTGCAACGAACTTTCTGTAGGAAATTTTTACAAAATACATAGAACTGACGGAAGGTATTGTGCTGGCCACATCAGATTTTTTCTATGTTGTATCATTCTGCCTAGATACGTACTTAAAAGCTGTATTTCTTTTTATATTTATACCATTTTAGTACAGTATGTTCAAAAAAAATCCTAAATCGGAGTAGGCTATGAACAGGGAAACGTGTGTCTGATCATTATTCAATTCAAAAGTCAAGTTGTCAAAATTGAGCTTGAAATGTAATTTTAAAGAGAAAAGACAATAAAGAAGGATACAGTATATTGACATTCGCCGTTTTCTAATTTGTTTCCATTTCTAAAATAAGATACAGGAAGAAAAGCTTTGATTTCTTTACAAAACATTGACATACGTTTCTTTGTACATAGCCCAGTGGCGGATTTAGAAAATTATAATAGGGGGGGGGCACTAAATTCGGAAAAACGAATTTTAAATGTATAGGCTAAGCCCCCCCCCCACCTTGTTAACTTTTGTATTGTATTGTAAAAAATTGCTCATATAAAAGTTTTATTATTTTAAATATACTATTTGATGGCAGATGTAAATATTTTTTATAGTCAGAACAAAGCAGATTGGCACACCCAGCAATGGGTAATATGCCATGATGATGTATTTATTTATTTATTTATAAACCCCCATTTTTTTTGTCTTTTTAATGATGTATTTGGGATCCTGCACCATAACAAAAAATAATAAAATTTACACTTTATACTTAAAGTATTACTCAATAAATAGGGATTAAGATAAAGAAAACAATTTTGTAATAATTACTTTGCAGATATTTGAGCTTTGTTGTCAGTGTCACTCTGACGTCACATTAGTGCTACTTTTCTCTCGCTGCCTACTATAGAACTTGTGTGAGAGAAAGATATAGCACGTGCCCGAGTCCCCCCCCCCCCCTCTAAATCCGCCACTGACATAGCCTACTTCGAGTTAGGAATATTTTTGAACACACTGTATTTCTCCTGCTTTATTGTCTTGTTGTTATTACAAATATTAATTTAAGGAAGGTAATGTGCTGGCCACATTAGATTTTTTTTTAGTTAGGTAATAGTTTTTGTTTGGTAAACATATACTTAGTGAAGTGATATACAGCTTTATTTATTTGTTACTGCGTATTACTTCATATTAGTTCCGTCAATTAAAATATAAAATATGGTCCAAGGCTAGAAACAATAGCTAAACCAATGATTAGAGTATGTAAACAGTGTGGAACACCAACTTCGCCGTCTACCTATAATTACTTGAAGTTTGTTCTTACAGCACTTTTGGGCGTACATACGAGCATAGCTACGAGCTATTATTTTGTAGAAAACTTATAATAATAGCTATTCTGTACAGTGTGTACTGTGTTTATTCCTCGTGCATATATTACCAGACCACCTACGTTTCAGAACAACGTCTTATTACTAGGAAGCAATTAAAATATTTCCAAGATTATCGTGGAAGAATACTTCGTTTCAAAATTACAACACACGCAGAGATGTTTAGCATAATACGACGATGTCTTATTCAATTTTTCGCAAACTTTTTTTTATTTTTTAACGTATTATCTACTTAGAATAATAGCATTTGTCTAACTCTGCAAAATGATGGGCATTTATCTTCGCCAACTACTGAGTTCTGATATAACCTCTTTATACAAAGACAACAAGCTCGAAGAGAAAGATGGTTAGTAGTATTACCACGACCCCTTAGTTATAATTTAAAACAGTATTTAAGTGGTGTTGGATAATTTTGTGTTTCGGTATTATTTTTTTAGAATAAGTCATCAGCTAACAAATTATTGTTTATAACAAACTTGATCACTCTTAACGTATGGTCCTAAAGTTTTAAGAAATTTTTTTGATATTGATAACTTTTTTAAAACTTTTACTTTTTAAACTAATTATATTTACATCGTAGAAATGGGCTTTAGGATCCAGGACAAATTTATTTAAACGAAGAAAGAATTGTGAAAAATTCATGGACCTCGCTGGGATTCGAACCCAGAGCCTCCCAATCTCAACTCGTGGCTCAATTGGTAGAGCGCCCGGCTAGAGATTGGGAGGCTCTGGGTTCGAATCCCAGCGAGGTCCATGAATTTTTCACAATTCTTTCTTCGTTTAAATAAATTTGTCCTGGATCCTAAAGCCCATTTCTACGATGTAAACATTTAGGTTGGATCTCAAATAATTATTCTAAACTAATTATAACAATAAGTATTACAATTACTATTTAACATTTAAATTATTGATAATGGATCATTATCTTCAATGGCTCTTCATTTTTTTCTGACTTGCCCCATCATCCTCTGGACAACATCTGGATCGATTTCTCGAATCTTTTGGTAAATGCGACGTCGTAATTGTTCTTCCTTTAGAGCTTCTCATCCTTTGTTGTCCACTTTTCTACTCAATATTGACCAAAATTCTTCTATTGGTCGAGTTTGAGGTACATTAGGAGAATTTTCCAATTTCGGAACAAAGTCTACGTTGTTTTCGTTATACCAGTCTCTAGTTATTCTGGCGAAATGGCATGAAGCTAGATCAGGCCAAAACATTATATCATCATTGGCGTGATGTGTATTTAAAAATTGAAGCAATTTAGAGAGGCATCTTTGAATATAAAGTTGTGCAGTTAAGGCTTCTCCACGACCACGACCAATGTACGGCTGCGAGATATATCCGGCTTCAGAAATGGCACACCATACTAAAATTTTACCCTCAAATTTAGATTTACCTTTGAACTTAACATTGTCTGGTGACGGAATTTAAAAAAATCTAGAAATAATCGAAAGACTTAGGCACTGTATTTTTATCTCCGGAACGAAAGTTAACCCTGTAGTGCCCTTTCCACAACAGCACTGAATGCCCATGAGTTGATGTAAACGACCGCACAGTACAAATATGTCATCATCATTACCGATATCTGTATACAAAGCAGATTGGCACACCCAGTAATGGTTAATATGGCGTGATGATATATTTTTATTAAACTGTGTGTTAACTGTCAATTAAAACGAAAAATGATGCATCGTAAAATTGCTTCTTATTCCTTGCCATCTTCCTAGCGTCTTGATTCGTCGTATATCGTGTATGTCTTCTCCAAGATCTTCAGTATTACCTTATCTCAGTTATCTTTATGTCTTCCTCGGTCTCTTTTTTCTATGTGATTCCACCAAGCTAGCTGTCGCTTCTCGACGGAGCCCACTATGGTATGACTAGCGAATGAAAGTTGACGTTTAAATTATTTTATAGATACGGTTTCTTTTGAAACCCTAGAGAAGAATAGAATTTTACGAAATATTCAGATATGAAATTTTTGCATGATCCCATTTAAATACTTGACAAGGAAAGCAATAGAAATACATTATTATGTCTAACTGAAAATAGATGGCCGACTAGGGTACATGAATATGAAAACAGGGGTGCGTTTAAAATATTTTAAACATTTTTCGTTTATGTTGATTATAACAAAATATTTTGACCTTTAAACTATTTAGTTTGGCAATTCTTTGAAATATTTTTAATTTCCTCTAACAGTAATTCCGACTCGAGGGTTGCTTACACCTGAGACGAACGAACCAGAATTTGCGGTAATAATTTTTTTAAATACATCCCTGAATCCTGTTGCTAAAGTCATTTTAAATGTCTCTAGGTATTGAGTACAATTCTAAACTTCTATAACGGAATACATAAGGGTCAGTTTCCTTTCAAATCAAATATAGGGTAAAGTTTTCAAAAGAAACCGCATCTATAAAATAATTTTACCGGTTTCAGGATATTATTCCATTGTTTACATATACAAAAGTAGGCTGGTAACTAAGTAATGACTGTATCTGTATGGTAATATTATTACCATACTGACTTGTCAACAACGGTCTCCAAAATGAAAATAAAATTAAATGAAAATATAATGCTCTTCATTAATACATACAGATAACGTTAGCCTATTGTTCTAAATACGGTCTACTTTATTCTAAAGTAATAAACATGAGGAATAAAGCACATATGTAATTCGAATATTTGTTATATTGACATATGTCAAAATAATTGTTCTGTTAACCATAGCAATCTGAAAGTAGCATTAATGAGAGAATTTCAAAAAATGATATTTATCAATAACGTCTTAATTTTCTGAAACCGATAAACTATTGAACAAACCACGAATGTTATTATATTATCATAACAAGCCTTATATGTCTTAAAATCCTCGCTCTACGCGCTCGGATTTCTAACTGCGGCAGTTATGATGTGCATAACATTCCTAGGTATGTTAATAGCTATAAACGTCAACTTTCATTCGCTAGTCATACCATACAAACTTACATTGCAGTTGTTCTCTAATCATCTCATACTCCTAATAATGGAAGAAATGAAAAAGATAGCATAGGATAGTAAGAAATTCAACGAAAGCATTAAAAATTAATCTTGAGAAAAGGAAGGATTTATTTTATATATCTATAATCTATATACATGAAATATCTGCTATACATCTTTTGCATATGTATTTTAGCTTATAACGTTTGAATGTTTGAAAAATGAAACATAGTCGGTAAAGCATCCAAAAGCAAATATTCGGAAAATTTAATAATCCCAGTTCAAAGAATCAAAGATGATAATAAAAAGAGAATGTTCCAGAGGAAAAATTTGTAATATAAGTTTATTTTATTGATGGAAAGTCTTGTAAAGAAAATAATTCCATTGACTTCGTATCTTACATGCTTTTAATTAAAGAGAACATCACGGGAGAAAAAGTAAATAAACAATTTCCGTCATAAAAACATCTGAAATGAACTTCAAACACTGCCAGTATTAATAATCGTTCAAATATTTTCTTAGCTGCAAAATTAGTTCCACTGGAGAGAAACTACTACAACCAACAATTGACTTGTTAGATACACTCTCCATGTAGCAATTTTCTCAGTTTGAATGCGGTAGTATCCTCAAGACAAAATACATATTCAATAGATAGAAATTACTTTGCCTGTCTAAGATAATAACGTACTGACTTACGCTTTTTGCAAAAATGTTTTTATTATGAAGAAACGTTTTACGGCACATAGAAAATAGAAAATGGAGAAGTAGACTGCACTACAATCTAATTAGGGCTAGTAAAATCGCTATCTCTTATTTTATGCATGAATGGTAAATTTTTATTTGTAATAACTTTAAAACATGGCAGTAAAATAATTTATTTATTATATTTTTATAGTTTAATACAAGTACATGGTTTTAATTATGAGTCGGCAAATTTTTCCTTTACAGTCTTATTTTAATCTGCATTATGGCCGTATTATATTCAGCGATATATCGACCGACTTGTGGTCTCGTGACAATTTATTCACCAATAAATAGTATTTGATATTTTAAACTATAATTGACGTTCCTAATCTGTAACAAACTTATTATAGGGTATCCAGCCAGTCATAGCTATTAACATACCTAGGAATATTATGCACATCATAACTGCCGCAGATGTAAGTTTGAAATCCGAGCTCGTAGAGCGAGGATTTTAAGACATCTAAGGCTTGTTATGATTAATAACATCCGTGGTTTGTTCAATAGTTTATCGGTTTCAGAAAAATTAACACATTATTGATAAATATCATTTTTTTGAAATTCTCTCATTAATGCCACTTTCAGATTGCTATGGATAACAGAACAATTATTTTGACATATGTCAATATGACAAATATTCAAATTATGTGCTTTATTCCCCATGTTTATTACTTTAGAATAAAGTAGACCGTATTTAGAACAATAGGCTAACGTTATCTGTATGTATTAATGAGGAGCATTATAGTTTCATTTTATATTATTTTCATTTTGTAGACCGTTGTTGACAAGTCAGTATGGTAATAATATTACCATACAGATACAGTTATTACTTAGTTACCAGCCTACTTTTGAACATGTGAACAATGGAATAATATCCTGAAATTGGTAAAAGGGTTTACGTCATCGTTTAGGGATTTTTGAAATTTTTAAATATATTTTATTAACTATATTTTATTGGTGTTTCTATTATTATTGTGTATTTGGAACCATTAATAGAAATAATTACATTTGGAAATATTATTATTATTAAATCTTGTTCCATTTAAGCAAGCCTTTCGTATTTTAAAGCATAGGGCATAGTTTTGAACCCTCTGAATGGTTGGAATTGGAGAGAAAAGACAAGTGTACCCAATGTAATTTCGGCTACTTAAAATTGACGCTGTGAGCGTCATCTACTGAATGGCTTAAATGGAACAGAGTATACCACTATGTTCCGTAAATCAAACAAAAAAAACAGTATCTTGATTCCGGGTACACCATTGTTCCTGAATATTTTCATCTATTTCGGGACAGATTGACATTGAATCATATGATACTTAAAATTGACAAAACCTCACAAAAATAAAAATCTGCAATAATAACCGAAAGAAAGAGTGTATTCACTTTTTTGTAAAAACTATCGAATATCTCGAAAAAGAAAAGAGATATCGACCTGTGGTTTTAAAATCTTAAATCTACACCCTTCAAACTACTCAAATACAAATTTTCAGAATTTTTAATTTTTTAAAAATTTTGACCCTATTTTAAACCACACCAGCCGCATACCCAATAATGGGTGTGCGGTACACCTTCATCGACCTCACCAGTAAATTCCTCGTACCAAAAACCATAAGTATACTAATTTTCATCAAAATATTCCAACGGATACATGTATTATTAAACATTCTTTAAAATCGTCAAAAACTGTAAAAATCGCTAGGGGTACACCTTAGATTTTTTGCGATTTTTGGCCATTTTCAGACTTTTCCTTCTGGAGATTGTAATAGTTGTTAAAAAATTATGAAAATTGGTATGCTTATGAAATTTTGCTCGTAGAATCTAATGGTGATATCGCCAGCGGTGTATAATTGACCATTTTTGGGATATGACCCAAAAATGGGCATTTTTGAGCAAAGTTTTGAGGACGAATATCTCGTACACGAAAAGAGATATCGACCTGCGGTTTTAAAATCTTAAATATACACCCTTCAAACTACTTAAATACAAATTTTCAGAATTTTTAATTTTTTAAAAATTTTGACCCTATTTTAAACCACACCAGCCGCATACCCAAAAATGGGTGTGCGGTACACCTTCAACGACCTCACCAGTAAATTCCTCGTACCAAAAACCATAAGTATATCAATTTTCATCAAAATATTGCAACGGATACATGTATTATTAAACATTCTTTAAAATCGTCAAAAACTGTAAAAATCGCTAGGGGTACACCTTAGATTTTTTGCGATTTTTGGCCATTTTCAGACTTTTCCTTCTGGAGATTGTAATAGTTGTTCAAAAATTATGAAAATTGGTATGCTTATGTAATTTTGCTCGTAGAATCTAATGGTGATATCGCCAGCGGTGTATAATTGACCATTTTTGGGATATGACCCAAAAATGGGCATTTTTGAGCAAAGTTTTGAGGACGAATATCTCGGACACGAAAAGAGATATCGACCTGCGGTTTTAAAATCTTAAATCTACACCCTTCAAACTAATTAAATACAAATTTTCAGAATTTTTAATTTTTTTGAAAATTTCGACCCTATTTAAACCGCTCCACCCGCTGATTCGGTTGATTGTAAAATCTCTGCTGTCGCCTCGATTTTTCAATATTCAACCGCGTCTGTTATTTGCTTCATATCAGCCTTATGGCGTTAATAATTTCATAGTTACATCAATAATAATTACTAATAATACCACTAATGCGGTTTAGAATTTTGACATTGACGTATACCGTTTGATTTTGTTTGAAAGTAGCGGTAGTGGAGCTAAAAATACCAGAGAAAGCAGGATTATTTCGTGGTTGCCATGGTCCGACTTTTTACCAACCTTTTTCAGGAACCGCGTTCCGAATAGAAACCGGTAAATAATTTTAGTTTTTTTTGGGCTGCCAAACAATTTGGAAAAAAAAGTTAGTGATACCCGAATCGTATTGTCCTTCCATCTCCATCCTAATGTTGATTATCGTCGACTGTGAGGTGTTTCTGCTTAGATGTGGTGTAATAATTACTCTTGTAACCTCTCTGCGTTATGTCTGTCTCTGTGTGTAGTGCGAATGCGTTGTTGTGAGAACGCGTTACCCGTTACAGGACAGACTGACACGTTACGGAAATTAGTGAAGTGGATACAGCAGTTTGTGTGTAATTATAGTCAAGTTCTGCCCGCCTACCACAGTATACCTGTCCGGCTCTGACAAAAGCAGGGCAGGGTTCAGAAGAAACTGAAAATTACACCAAATACATCCCAAAAGATATAGGATAATACATCCTCCCCTCCAGTGCTACATGTCTTTACAAAAAGACAACAAACTTACTTTTTTTGAAGGTAATAAAATAAAATGTATTGCTGAAAGATAAAATTTATTTTTGGATAATGAAAGAACATAATTTCAAGTTTTAAATCACATAGTTTTAAACAAAACATCTTGAAGGTGGCTCCTCTCTACACGTTCCAACATTCGGGTTATTTCCTGCCGAATAAAATTCTTCAGCTGAAGCAGGGTTGTTTGTAAATCTCTGCCTTGAGATATCCCCATAAACTATACTAAAAATAAAGAAGCAGAATTTGTTGTCTTTGACCAAAAAGACTACTTCAGAACTCAGTAGATGGTAACAATAAAATTCTAAACTCATAAGTCCCCATTGAAAGATCAACCATTCCAAAAATGGATGGACATATTTAAGCTTGCAAACAATTATATTTATAGTATTTAAAAAAAAATCATACATGACACATTTCACAAGATTTCCGTCTCTGAATCAACCTCTCGGTCATTTATCAGAGACTTGTCCACTCAACCAAAACTATACTCGTAGATACGTCTTGCTCTTATTGGAGCTCATCAGTATGGGGCACTGAAGCCTCTAGGACAGTGGTGGCCAACCTTTTATATACCACATACGACTTCAGCAGATGCGCCATACACCTCAAGTACTTTTCTACCTTCTTATGTACATAGTTGGAAAATAGGGATAGGGGTAGACTCTGTTTCGCTTAGGGAAGGAAAAGAGATAACTGAATCACGCAACTAAATTAATTTAGTTTATTGGAGCACCAATTTACAATAGTGAGAGATGATCTCTTAGATGATGGGGCGATCGCGACGATCTGGTGAATAAGAACGCTGTATGATTTGAATTGAGAGCACTCTGGTGATGAATTGATGGATTTAACTATGGCGCCTACTTCAAAAGAATAAGTAGGCGTAAGGATGTAATGTTACTTCCTTCTTATTCTTTTTTTCGTATATTCTTTTGCGTTGTTGACTTTTTTTATTATCAGAATCTTCATAATAATGTACAAATATTTTTGATAGTGGCATACAAATATTTTTGAGAGTGACATTTATGTGTCAATTACAAACATTTGAATTTCTTGCCTTGAAGTAGTTTGATCTGAGATTTATTACATCAAATTATTTTATATGCATTTCTTTATCTCCAAATCTATAGAAGATATAATAATGAATTTATATTTATCGAATAAAGAATTTGACGTTCTTTAATATAAGTATTAAATAAATTTTCGATAAATAATATTTAGATGATTTTTTTCTTGTAACTACTACTTCCCGTTGTCCAATTATTACCAAAACTTAATCAACTCTTCCCATTATTGTTAGATTGAATCCGTAGTTAAAAATGTCTTAAGTCTTATAGTATTTGAGAAATCGTGAATCCAACATCCACACACACACATACGGACATCATCGTAAAAATGTTATAATCGGATTCTAGGGACCTTAAAACGTGCTTATTCACTAAAATCTGAATATGCGATTTTCAGCATGAATCCAATACCTCTCTTAGCGAGAGGTAAAAAAGGGATTTTTAGTTGTCAAATCAGTAACTATTGGATAAAAATTTTAACCAATGGTTAAAAATGAACCACCGAGTTACAGAATAGGGCCCAACATTATGTAAGTTGGGCTTCAAAACCATGATAAAGAAATAAAAATATAATATTTTGGGAATTTGTCAATTTTGCTGAGTCCACTCCTGGCGTGCGTGTGCGTTGGATTGGCGCTTCGTCTGTCACTCACGGCCAACTGCGCTCACGATTCGCAGTCAGGTTCAAGGAAAACAAAACACTCGCACCGAGATACTATCTTGCTCTTATAGCATGTAGCACACTGTTTTTATGACCATTCGACTAATTACCATACAAACACACACACCACGATGTCTCTCTGTTTCTCTGCACAGTTCGCTAATCGAATTAACCACATAACTGTAACGAACCCACAATTAAAATGATGATGAATTTGGCCCAAGATGAAATTAATGATGATGCCGGAGGTTTTATTTTGATTTTTATCGAGATGGAATTAATTATTCGGGTCATTATACTCCTTATTAAGATCAGAGATATTAAATATTTAATGTGATCTGAAAGGAAAAATATAGATAGACCAAACGAGGAGTTCTTGGTAAAATAATACTTCCAAGGATGCCAAACAGTTTGGTAAAATTGTTACTCACAAAAAGTATCTTAGTCACAAGTTATTATATTTTAAGTTCAAAAACGTCCTATATTTTTTTAAATTTAAAATAATGAAAGTCTAAAGTTTCGAGCATCCTTACTTTTTTAAATTCATGAAACTTAATTTAATTTACGATCATATTTAAATATTAGAACATTATTTACTGGA
The DNA here is from genome assembly GCA_963082715.1 of Harpalus rubripes. Taxonomy (NCBI): domain Eukaryota; kingdom Metazoa; phylum Arthropoda; class Insecta; order Coleoptera; family Carabidae; genus Harpalus; species Harpalus rubripes. The sequence continues at coordinate 72,972,262 of OY720452.1, read as the reverse complement.
TGTTAAGAAATGGAAAAATAAACACTTAGAGTGTTTTGACCGAAAGAGGTGAATATTTTGTTCTTGGAATTGATCATAAATATCAATGCAAACAAAGTATTCATGTCTTTCTTTCATGGCATTCTAATTCTATGTAAAAAAATCTGATTCCATATTTCAAGTACATTACCTTCTGTCAGTTCTATGCATTTTGTACAAATTCCATCCGGAAAGTTTCATGTACCTAAGAGATTCTATATTTCTATTCAGTAAAATTATAACACAAACATGTCAATTGCACTTGACACTGACATCTGTCAATCAGCATTTTCTTAATATAGTAGCGGTATCCATTTCTTTATAATTTTTTAACTCTATATCCATTGAATATGAGGTATAAAATGTAATCAAATCGTATAGAGAATAAAATATTTTTTAATATTTATAACAACATTAAATATGGAAAAATGATATTTAACAGTGTTTTTTCAAGAAAAACTGTTAAAAATCTTATGAGGGTACTTCCGCTTGACCAATTATAACCAAAATCTAATCATCTCTTCACATGGATGTAAAGAAAAGGATTACAAAATAATTATAATTTTTTCATTGTATTTAAGTTATCGGAACCGAAAAAATCGTCACACACACACACACACACACACACACACACACACACACACGCATACATGCAGACATCATCGTAAAAATAGTAAAATCTTATTCCAAAGACTCTAAAATGTGCTCATTCATCAAAAACTCACTACCGAATTTTTTGACCAAAATATATCTTCCTTACTTAAAGGTGACGGAAGGTAATTAACACGTATTAATTTTTTCCATTCGTGGCACTCTTATTATAGCCATATTTTAGTCAAATTAATATAAAACTTTACATGCATTTTTCTCAAAAAAATCGTTATGTAAGGGTACAAAAATATTCACTGAATTCAGAATTAAATTCTCTAATGAATGAGCGAATAAAAAATATATGTTCTCATTAAAAATTAAAAAGTTTGGTCCCGTATTTTGAGAACCACTGGTTCAAAAAAATATTTTTTCTTTTCTTTAAATATGTCTTGTGGAATAGAAATTGTTTGCCTATTTAACCGCCTTTGTGTTTGTAGCTCTTATAGTTCTCGAGATAGCAATGGTGGCCCATATAAAATGAACACACTATATACTAAAATGACCCCAGGATATGTGAACAAAGTCTCAATCATTATTCTTAATTCGAATGGAGTATAGCTTTTTGGGCTTTTGTGAGGTAGTTTAACCATCTTTAATTATCTTAAAACGGATTTGGCCACATGATAGAATTAAAAAAATAATCAGAAATTCTAATAATATTAGTAAAATCAAAAGAAATGTCCAATCTGTCAAATATGTCAGAAATATCAAATATGGCACTCTGATAATTGCCTTAAATCGATTATTTTCTTTTGCTTCTAATTCGTACATAAGAAACAAATGAATAACAATCTTGGTACCCATCGATGTACATTTTCATTCTGAACATTTTTCTTCATTACACTTTTTTTCTAAAATTAATAGGTAATGAGATATCGACAAATTAAAATTTTAACATTGAATTTCCCATATTCGGGAAAAAGTGGACACCCGGTATAGTCATTTAAACGCATTTTAAAGCATTTACCTAGTCTGTATATTGGCCTCAATATTTAATAATTAAACGATTGCTTTTAAGTGCACATATTTTTATTGTGTGTGTTCTAATATTAATAATCAACTTTCCATATCAAATTGCTGATATTTCGCAATACTTAATATCTGTATCTCGACTCGAATTGCGATTGGATTTCGCTATTAGACATACGAATAGATCAGCGACCAGCGAGTATTTATTAACTGCGACACATTGAGGGCAGAGTATGTAAAATCGTGTGTAGTTTGTATTTATAACATACGTTGCTGTCTACTGTGTAAATTCTACTCAATTTATTAGATTGCATTCTCCATTTCATACTAAATTAAATGAAATGGGAACTTTCAAACGATATTGCTGCAGGAATAACTCACATTCAAGAAAACTATCAATAACAGCATAAGGATTCTTTACTCAAATAACATACTCGTCCTCTTCGATGGTTCAGTGTTTAGTATCTTAAGCAATAATTAAAAATAAAACCAACTTCATTCTCAAAGTATGTGCAATACATTAACAGAGTCTATAATTATACATCAAATCAGTCACACCCACAAAAAGTACTTAAAAATCCAAACACTCGAACAATACTACAAGTCCATACATCCAGCCTCTTCAATACAAATGCCGGGCATTCCACGCATACCTACCATAAGGCACGCATACATCCCAGCGCAATTGAAACACTGAATCATAAGATAAAGAAAGAGAAAATAAGCAAATAAAGAAATGATAATGTTCTCAGAAAGAACACTCAGTTAATAAATGTATCACCACATCGAAAGTATTTCAGATAGGATGTTTATCATAATGGATTCTAGAAGACGAAGACAAAGAGTGATTAGCGAGCAGTTGTCTAGCATTCTTTCTATGATCAACTAGGAACTAGGATATTGCCTGAATGTGAATGAGGGTATTTTTGAACATTTGTTATTTGTTAAGATCCCTCATCTTATACACCTCCCGTGTAGAAACAAAGGTAACAATCTCCACTTTGACAAGTTTCGCGTAAACAAGAAAAAACTATTTTTGTTATTTTAAAGGTGCAATCACAAATGAAAATTAAGTTTATGGTTTTTGTTTAGGTTTAAGTAAGCCATTCACAAATGTAAGTTTAATTTATCTGAAAATTGGTTTTGATATGTACAGACATCTGTGTAAATGCTTCAAAAACAAGACACCTGTGCGCCCTAAAACTGTCATTCGCTTGGCATTATCGGTTATATTTCAGCAATTAAGTTATGGCAGTCTCCATGTCCTTCTTGCATTTGTTTAAAAAGCCGAATCCACCAAGTCGATACTAAATAAAGATGAGTGTATATATCGTTCTCTTTGGTGAAGTTTGTGACGTCAAACTAAATCATAAACCTAAAGTTTGGACCTTGCAATGTTTAGCTTTATGATTTGGACTTAGAGACCCTAAATACGGAAGTGTGAAGGGAGTCATTACATAATATAGGGCCAAAGTTTTTAAATCTAAAGTATAAACCATAAATCTAAACCTAATTTTCATTTGTGAATAAGTTATATCTTTTTGCTGAAAATTTATTAACGACACCAAAAAAGCATGAGAATTATATTTAAATCTTACTTGGGAACGTTAATAATATGAAAGATATTTAAATAAAAAGTTTGTAGATTGTTACTTTTGTATCTGAACCACGGATGTTGCTACGCTAGAAGGCCTTGTTTTGGTGATTACATACTGGGAAGATCGGTAACTATTTTCTAAGTATCTACATTTAATTTTTACCTCCCGCTACCCTTGGTAAGGGAGGTATAGGGATCGTCGCATATCGAGATTTTGGTAAATGACCACGTTTTAATGTCCCTACAATCCAATTTTAACATTTTCACGATGATGTCTGTGTGTATGTATGTGTGTATGTGTGTGTGGATCCTCCACTCTAACTCAAATAGTATCGTTCATAAAATTTTGAAACCTAGTATTTCGAACTTTTTCTGTAATGGAAAGAGGCCATTAGATTTTGGTAAAAATCGGATAACCGGAAATGGCACTTTACTAGAAGCTCAAAATTAAAACTTTTACTATATATTTTATGGATAAATGTATAAAATTATCTATAATTTAAATCCTAGAGCCTACGCTTTACACAAACAAAGCGCAGTTATTCAAATGTATGTAACTGACAGGTAAATGTCACTATCAAAGAACTAATCATTTCAAAATAATATTAGTAACGTTTTAAAAAGAAAAAGTAAAGAGAACAATAGAGAAGGAATTCAATACAGTTTCCAGCATAAGTAAATATGTAGGTATGTATATAGATTAATAAAAATTAACGATTAACAAATATGTTTACGCTATTCCTCATTTTTGGATTAGTGAATTCTATTCTATTCTGGTATTTAAAATTTAATCTTCATTCTATTATAGCTCCGGTGGCATAATAGTTAAAGCAACGCCTCATGTCATGAGTGTCCTCGGGGCTCTGGGTTCGAATCCCACTAAGGACATGGATGTGTTTGAATGTGAACCCACTCTGTAATTGGGATTTAATCCTGTTGAGGGATTTAAAAAAAGGTAGTTACTTGGATTAGATTAGACTATATTTTAAGAAATAAAATGTCAAAATTAGAGTAAAATTTGCTAATCAAAAATAAGAATTAACTTAATCTTTTTTGCGACTCGGGCTGTAAATGGCGGGAGGTATTGTGTTGGCCACACCAGATTTTTAATGATATTACATAATTATTATTTATTTTCGAAACAGAATAAATGTTAAAAAAATTTGAGAACTAACCTCAACTTTTTTGAAACATTAATTGTATACAATATTATTAATTAAATACCTTCAATGTATCAACAATTCGGCAGTAAACATCAAACAAAATAATAACAGCAATTAAACAGACATTACATGAACGCAAACTTTTACTTGATTAGTTGGACAAAGATACTTGGTAAAAAGTTTAGTAATTTTTGCATCAGAAATTGATGACGTGGGGATCAACTTTATTTTTGGATGCTGGTACATTGTTACTCATTTTCTGTAGTATCTAAATCTGTTTCCTTTATTTGCGAATCTGCTTCTAATTACCTTATGTTCATTCTCCCTTGATTGCACTGCTCTGTGATCAGTACAGATTCAGACTAAAGGGTTGTAGGGTGTTGCTAAAGGGCTGGCCGATGGCTAAGGGTGTTAGGGCAAAGGTAATTTGTCCAGCGTGAAATTGATTACACGCAAATAAACAGCCGGACGTGATCATTGGTACTGGACAGCATAGATACGTCATACGGGTATTGTACTGGTTAAACCCTTTCAATGCAGAGAATTATTGGATCAAGGGAGGCTAACAGACGTCACATTGCATTTGTCACAGAATAAAATCAACGGGAGAATAAGTACAATTAAAAAGAGCTGTTGGCGATTTAAAAAATAAAATCTATACCATAGTGATTAGAACAAATAATGTACACCAATTTTTCGTATGAAGCAAATGGTACTGGTAGTGATGGAATAGTAGTTTGTACAACAAGAGTGGATATGATGTCCATATCGCATGAGGATGATGTTTGAGCACGACGCCATAGACGAAGTGTTCAATTTCACTCGAGTTGTACAGCATACTTGTTTTACGACTAACGAAAAGAAGGAAAATGTGAACTATAGAAATTTGAAATTTTATTGAATATTATTAATTAATATCATTTTATGTACTTGTTTTCCTAGGCTTTTTTAATTACATTTGTTATTAAAATAATATTTTATTTTATAAGTATACAATACTTTTACATACTACTTACGATTTTTTATTGCCAAATCTAAAGGATAACCTTGACTTGGCAATGCGATGTTTCATACCGTTCTGATTTCCATTTTTTATACGTTCTTTTTCAATACTTACAATTAATTCATAATATAATTCAGTTATTTGTTATTAAATTATTCAAATCTTTTTTATATCGAAAATATTTCCATCTAAATGACAACATTGAAATGTCAAATATGACATTTTTATCGTTCGTCTTCTTATCTTGTAATAAATGAATATACAGTTGCCTAGGTTACGCGACTTCGAGATTTGTGATTCGTGGATTTCATATCCATCCTAGAATGGATATGAAATTATATCCGTTCAGTTAACTAGTATTGCCTATATATCCATTCTGCAGATTTTGAAAAAATGATAAATAGAGTAGAAAAACGTAATTATCAGCAGATCTCAAACAGTTTTGTGTACAGGGCAATTACGTCATATAATACGTCATAGAGTGGTCATAGACAAGCAATGGTTACACTGTTACACTTATATTCATCCTACAGTTTCCAATAATACTATTACTGTGAATCATTTTAGCAAAGAAGAGATTGAAATATCCATTCATAAATTATACTCAAATTTTTCCTGTGGTCCTGATCTTATTCCTAGCTTTTTAATCAGGGACTGTGTTTATCCTTTGTCGAATGCTCTCTACTTTATCTTCAATTTGACCCTTAAAACTAATAGCTTTCCCGATATATGGAAATATAACCCCCATCTTTGAATCTGGTACTACTTCCGACATTAAAAACTATCGCCCTATAGCAGTTCTGTCTAATTTTAGCAAAATCTTTGAAAAGATCTTCTTCAATTTATCCAGTGATAAAAAATAAAATTTCTTTTTGTCAACATGGTTTCATGCAGAATAGATCTACCACTAGTAACTTATCTTATTTCACACATGTTGTGTCTTCTGCTTTAGAGCTGAAAGACCAAGTTGATTGTGTTTACACAGATTTCTCTAAAGCGTTTGACAGGATAAATCATGGAATCTTGATTGTGAAACTTCATTCCTTCTCCTTTTCCTCCTCCTTAATTTCTCTTATTACCTCTTATCTATCTGATCGTCAACTATTTGTAAACTTTCTCGGGTACAAATCAACCCTATTTACTGCAACTTCCGGAGTACTTCAGGGTTCTAACCTTGGTCCTCTTCTATTTATTTTATTTATAAATGACGTTACTAATATTTTACATTGTGATAAGCTTATATTTGCCGACGATTTAAAGATTTTGAATACTATATCTTGTATGAATGACTGTCAACTTTTACAAGAAGACTTACACAAATTATCTCAATGGTGCTCTCTTAATAATTTATTTTTAAATCTTGACAAGTGTTATGTAATGTCATACACCAGAAAAAGTTTACATTTAAATTTCAATTATTCTATTGAGAATATTATTTTATCGCGTTGTTCCGTAATTGATAATCTCGGTGTGACATTTGATAGTAAACTGACGTTTAATAATTACATTGATCGTATATACACATCTGCTATCAAAATGTTAGGTTTTATTATTCGCAATACGTGTTCCTTCCTTGGCACTTCTTCTATTCTTTCCCTTTACTTTTCTTTTGTGCATTCGAAATTAGAATACTGCTCAACTATATGGAATCCTATTTATGAACATCATCAGGACCGCATTGACAGTCTACAATTTTTTTTCTTAAATTCCTATATTTCAAGAAATTTAAAAGATACCCGGACCTTCATATTAGTTACAAAGAATTACTTCAACAATTTAACTTCAATACCTTATATGAACGTCGTGAATTTCTTGCTGTTCAACACTTCTGCAAATTGATTCATGGTGAAGTAGATGATCCTAAATGCCTTAGTTTCATTTGTTTTCACACTCCTATCTTTACTACTCGGACCTCTTATACCTTTTACTACACCACGTACAAATATTCGCTTTAAGTCTCCAATTCACCGTATGTGTCATATTTACCAATCTAAATTCGCTAATGTTGATGTTTTTCTCCACAAACCAAAGTTCTTCAAAACACTTATCATGAAAGAATTGTAATATAAATATGTAACTTTTGTACTCTTATTATTTTATAATTGTTGTTTTACTATGTCTACTTTTCCTGCCCCATTATTGGATGTATTTCTGTTGGGCAGTGTATAATTAAATAAATAAATAAAATAGGAATGTATTGACCTTTTCATTCAATGTAAAAGCAGGCAGTAACAGTTATAAGTACAATATTTATAATTTAATTGCTAAACCCGAAAAAATTTTCTGACTACTTCTCTGGATATGATTGCAATAAGAAATATAGCCAGAAGACGTGATATTTGTGCATATTTTTTGAATGAACTCTCAATACATCCGTGGGTTGAGAATGCTGTTCCTAATAGATTTTTTATCATATTCTTCCTTTTAAACAATCTTGTAATCTATAAATAACGTCGCCTACTTAACTTTTAAATTGTTAATGCAGCAATTTTCGACCGAATGCGTCCATGGCAACGAACTAGTTTTGTTATACAGTTAGTCATTTATTTATTTGCGTAGGATTCGTACACGAAAAGAACTCCAAACGAAGACAATAATAGATAAAATATATCAATAATAATCCCTCATACTTTTTGGTAAATTTTGCTATATTATTCCAGTGAATGTTTATAATGATTTATTCTTATGTAACATGGCAGAATGTAAACTATATTATAGCATCTTGTAGAGGTGTAATATGATGTGTGTTTGTGTGTGTGCCCTTGATCTTTGGACTGTCCCTGTGTGACGGACGGCACTGCTGGTAAAACGAAACTCTGCAACTGAGAGTGTCACATTCCCGACAGTTGGCAGTAAGCTGTGTCAGCAGTTGTCAGCAACTCAGGTGTTACAAACATTACTGCCAAGAACACAATGTTTTTCTTATTTTCAGGGCCTGTGAGGTGACGCCTAGGAAGCGCCCTCAACAGTGCCAATATATATCGCCGTAAATAATAAAGTACATTTTTTTATTTTCTTTCATACTATTTTTTTTTATTTATTTATTTATTTATTTATTTGGAAAACCAACAGTCAATGAAGACCAATTAAAGGTTTTCACTTCTTACTAACACGAATACGAGGGTCGTTCAATAAGTCCTTAGAAAAAGATAGAAAAACAAATTATTTTGGGTAATTTTTTTTTATTTTTCAACATAATCTCCTTTTAGCTCTATACACTTTTCTAAACGTTTCTCTAACTTTTTTAAGCCGTCCAAAAAGTAGGATTTCGGAAGATCTTCAAAATAAGCATCTGTTTGAGCGATGACCTCCTCGTTCGATGTAAACCGTTGTCCACCGAGCCATTTTTTTAAGTTTGGAAATAAAAAAAAATCGCTAGGAGCCAAATCTGGTGAACACGGTGGATGTTGTAGTAATTCAAATTTTAGTTCCATAATTTTGGCCATCGAAACAGCGCAGGTGTGTACCCGTGCATTGTCTTGATGGAAGAGGATTTTTTTCTTTTTCAAATGAGGACGTTTTTTCTTCATTTCTTCGCTTAATCTATGTAATAATGACGCATAATATTCTCCAGTTATTGTTTTTCCTTTTTCCAAGTAATCGATGAAGATGATTCCGCGTGCATCCCAAAAAACCGTGGCCATAATCTTGCCTGCCGATTTGATCGTCTTCGCCTTTTTCGGAGCTCGTTCGCTTTCAAAAACCCACTGTTTAGACTGTGCCTTGGTTTCTGGCGTGTAGTGGTGTATCCATGTTTCGTCTACTGTTACGTATCGACGCAAAAACTCATCAGGATTGCGACGAAAAAGCGCTAAAACAGCCTCAGAGTCGACCACACGATTGCGTTTATTCTCCACCGATAACAAACGCGGCACCCATCTCGCCGAGATTTTTTTCACACCCAATTTTTCGTGCAAAATTGAAAACACTGTACCTTGCGATATGCCTGTAGCTTCAACTATGTCGCGCACTTTGATTCGTCGATCACTCAAAATCATATCGTGGATTTTATCCATCATTTCAGGAGTAGTGACTTCCACAGGACGTCCCGAACGCTGTTCATCTTTTGTGGACGTACGGCCACGTTTAAACTCATTTACCCAATTGTAAATAGTTGCAAATACAGGAGCAGATGTACCATGAACTTCATCCAACTCAGCTTTGATCTCTTTCGGTGTTAAGCCTTTTAAATACAAGTGTTTAATCACCGCTCGAAATTCACTTTTTTCCATTTTTTTAAATAAGCAAAAGTTTGTTGCTTCAATCGACAATAAAAGTGAAACCACGTGATGGATATAACTAAAACTTTGACAGCTGTCGGGTGAGTGATGATGTTTAGTAAAAACAAAACGTTATCTATACTACGAGTGCCAACTCTTAGATTTTCTAAGGACTTATTGAACGACCCTCGTACATAGAGAGTACATTATGAAATACAAAATATTGATATTGTACAGAGATATAATTAAAAGAATTATAAACTATGTGAAGTTATATATGAATAATTGATCTGGCAGCGTTTTTGAATAGTGATAGCGGGAGATGAAAAAGATCTAACGTATCAAATTTGGAATTATAGGTAGACATGATTCTGTTTATTGGAGAATTTTTATTATTATTTGTTCTACTTGAATGCGGGTAAAATAGAGTATTGGATCTTGTCATTTTGTTACAAACTTGTATATTGAATAAATGAATTATGTTATTGCCATATACCATATTATTAAAGATTTTGTAAAGAAATATCATATCATTGATAGTCCTTCTATTTTCCAGCGATGATACGTTAAAGTATTTTAATCTCTCGGAGTATTCATAAATTTCAACATTAAATTTGTAACACAAAATATTAATGAATTTTTTTTAATGCTTTCAATTAACTTTATGTTTTTATTGTAAACTGGATTCCAAATTATTGATGCGTACTCCAGTTTAGGTCGAACCAATGTGGTGAATAATGTAATAAAAGCGCATGGTTCTTTAAAGTGTTTACTGGTTCTCAGTATGAAACCTAAAGTTCTACTTGCTTGTTTTACAGTCAGTTCTATGTGTGAATTTAACAGTAATTTAGAGTCAAACGTTACACCCAAATCTCTAACGGTTTTCTTATTCTCTAGTGGTATGTTATCTATGTTGTAATTGTAATCTAAGATAACTTGATTTCTTGTAAAATGAACTACATTACATTTTGAAACATTAAGGCTGAGGTAATTGTTTTTACAATATTTTTGCAAGTTATTCAAATCACGCTGAAGCTCTAAACTGTCTTGCTCCGTTTTCACAGGTTTGAAAAATTTAAATCATCAGCATATAGTAAAAAATTAGAATGGGTGAAACATGATGATATATCGTTAATAAATATATTAAAAAGCAAAGGACCCAGATGAGAGCCTTGTGGAACTCCAGATGTAACACGGATTAATCGTGATTTAAATCCATTGCAAGAAATTAGCTGCGATCTATTTGTAATATAAGATTGAATCCACCGAAGTAAAGTAATCTTAATTAATGAGAAAATTATGTTTGAAAATACAATTGTTTAATTTGCGGCTGAATTTTCCTCTCATTTGATGTCGTACGGAATGTTCGTACCAATGAAAATGTCAAACTTACATCAGAGCATCCATTGACATTGGTGTCTGCGGATTGCTTCTAATATTTACAGAAACATAATTTTATTTTAGTTACGTGGGTACATACTATTAAAATCTATGATACCATCTTTCTTCTCATTATTTTTCCAGTTCTGTCATTGGCTACAACTTTTTTGTCGTCGTTTGTTGTTGAGTGAAATATGGTATACAGATTATATTCTTTCTGACTATATTTGGCCTTACTCGAAGCCTGTTTCGTAACAATAATAATTGTCGTGATACTTCCATATTTAGTAAGTTTTTGATGTTGGATATTTAAATGAAAGTCGCGTTGTGAAAGCAGATTTAATCCCAGGAATGACAGCGGCAAATGATGTTAATAAGTCAACCGAACGGTAATTAATAAGGTTAGTGAAGCGTGAACACTGATATCGGACAAATATTGATTTGTATAATTGATAAGGTAGACCGATTTCGGATATCTATAGGTGTTATATTTTGTTACAAATATTTCAATGGAATTAGAATTGCTTTTACTTTTTTACAAACTTTTAAACGACACTAAGATATTTCAACATTTATCAAAGTATGTAAAACTATGGGTGGCAGCATAAATAGAAATAAAACTTGTGTACATTTAATTATTTATTTATATATATATATATATATATATATACAGGCTGGTGACTTCGAAGACGCAGCATAGGGGTTTCAATGATAAAATCTTAATGTACAGTTATTTGCTCCCCTAATTTTGCTGCAATGCTATTGTTTATAATTTTACAATTTCTGGAACCGTAAAAATAGTCAAAAACAATAATAACATATTTTGCAAAAATCATTCATCATTGTCAAACTATATTGTTGTAATCAACTATTATATTGTTGTCATCAACTATCTACAATAAAGTTGTTTTCATTTTCTTCGTTTTAAACAAAAGCGCAAATATCTGTCATATATTCTTGACGTTTAAACTTATTTTACTTTTTTGTAGTGTTGATGACAACAATGTAATAGTTGATTACAACAATGTAGTTTGACGAGAACTTCCTTGGCATCAATGATTTTTGCAAAATTGTTATTATTGTATTCAACTATTTTTACGGTTCCGAAAATTGAAAATTTATAAACAATAGATTGTTCGGACCTATGCTGCGTCGTCTGAGCCACCACTCTGTATATATATATATATATATATATATATATATATATATATATATATATATATATATATATATATATATATATATATATATATATTTAATAATTCGAAAACATAAAAATGTCAGTTAGATATCTTTGAATTTAAATTGTTCAATTTTAAATTGCAAATGTGTCAATAATTAATTAAACCAAATTGAAATCTCGGTTACTGTGTCTTGCAAATTGCAATAAATGAATCCCATTGTTAAAATTTAATCAGTCTGGTTACTGTGTGTCTCAGTTCAATTAAAACTTTGTTTCTGAAAAAAGTTCCAAGATTTCTTCTTGCAACTTTTTGATGCGTTCAGCTAATCGGAAATTAACACAGATTGGACGAAACAAATGAAGCGAGAAATCAACGCACACTAGAAATATATCCTACGGAAAGCAAAGTGATTTCACTAAAAAATACCTTCCCGTTAGAGATACACATACCAACAATAAATGAATTGAAAGTAAACATTTGCGCTTTGATATTTGCGACATGTGTCAGAGATGCCTAGATTTATAATTAGATTTATTGTGTTTTTTGTGAAGTTTTTTGTATGTTACACATGGTATACACATACCAAAGCAAAAGAAATAAGAAAATTCTAAGAATCTTCACGAATAAAAGCATGAAGAACCGGTAACCAGTACATGTTTGTGGTTAACCACAAATGGTTTACTGGTTATATTTAACTTACACGTACATCCTACTAACTTACGTAAATCATACATTTAGGCCCGATATTTTCAGGTTAAACTGTTTATCAATTTTAGCTATCACCAATTTTTTAATCAAATTGTCGCTGGAAACATAATATCACAATTAACTTGTTTTCATTTTGACAGTTTAGTTTTTTGTATTCCATGCAGCAAAATGTCATATAAGCTAGATATTCGTAATAGCTATTAACACACCTAGGAATGTTATGTATATCATAACTGCCAAAGATGTCGGTTTGAAATCCGAGCTCGTAGAGCGAGGATTTTAAGACATCTAAGGCTTGTTATGATTAATAACATCCGTGGTTTGTTCAATAGTTTATTGGTTTCAGAAAATTAAGACATTATTGATAAATACCATTTTTTTAAATTCTCTCATTAATGCTACTTTCAAAATGCTATTGTTAACAGAACAATTATTTTGACATATGTCAATATGACAAATATTCAAAATATGTGCTTTGTTCCACATGTTTATTACTTTAGAATAAAGTAGACCGTATTTAGAACGATAGGCTAACGTTATCTGTATGTATTAATGAAGAGCATTATATTTTCATTTTATTTTATTTTCATTTTGTAGACCGTTGTTGACAAGTCAGTATGGTAATAATATTACCATACAGATACAGTTATTACTTAGTTACCAGCCTACTTTTGTACATGTAAACAATGGAATAATATCTTGAAACCGGTAAAGGAATATACAATCTTGTTGGGCGAATGCCTAAGTGTGATATTGTTGCAGTTTATCGCGAGCACAATATCTCTGTGGTAACAACACGATTTGATGACAAATATAAACTTTGGTGACAGAAAGTATTGTTGCCTATAATTTTTAGATTCCAGTGGTACCTGCGATACAATTTTCAAATAATATATATAAATTGCTATCATTGCTATATGCAGGTTAAACGTTTTTATTATTATGTTTATTTTGATACGATTTCTGGTGTACAATATTCGTTAATTCCCAATATTTATTTATCTAAATGAGATTAATTTAGCCTTATATGCAGCAATTTGAATGGAAATATAACGAATTCGTTACCGAACAAATAATATACTCGAACATACAAAAACCGTGTATAGCACATACAAACACAGATATATTTGTCGAATTAAAACATTCGAACAGGGCTGCCAAAATGAATTACCTTCATTTCCCTATGTTGTTGTTTTATCATCGTGTGGGTACAGTGCAACAACGCTAAAAAGAGAAAAAGAGATATGCAACTGCACTCTGCAGTGTCAATCATGTCAACGCCGACGTGGATTGCCGATGAAAAAATTATTTGGCTTCTGATTGCGATTATTCATTGTGCAATTAACTTCTTGTTCAATCATGGTTGTTGTGGTTACAGCCATTTTTATTCGATTGTTGAAATTGTTACACAGCAAACATGGGAAATATATAAAGAAGTACCCTAGAGTACATCTATTTTTAAGGGAAAACAGCTTTTGTTAAAAAAATTAATTTAATTGCGTAGGCTTCCACAGTCAGAGTCTTAAACTCGACCTCTAGCGTGGTTGAGACGTCGGGTAACCTTGTTTAAGACAGTACTATCCCCCTTGCTCCTGAAGATGACCCATACGACTGCGGGCGAAACGTTGAGCTCTGACTCAAAATATGACAGTCCATTCCCGGAAAACGAATATTTCTCAAATTAATATATATTTTTTCTTCTGTAATTCACGGCAAAGAAACTATAGACAAACTTTACTTGCATTGTAATAGTATTAATGGAACCAACACGCCTTGCTAGTATTTCTTATATATACGGATGTTTTTTTTTTTTTTTTTTTGAGGAGAACCAGTTTTTTACAGACTGTTGCCCCCCGTTTTAACTTACGACGATGACAAAAATGCACCAATAGAGCAGTTGCAAGAATTTTTATATGCCTTCTTAGTATTAAATTTAAAAAGATATCATTATTTAAATAGCCTCAAATTTGAAAATATTAGCAAATATCCATTAGATATTTTACAATTAATTTTTGAAATTTGGATATTTTGAAAAAGTCACATGATCTGAAACAGATTGTGGCTTCACAACACATACATCTTCATCGGCTTCAATTGGTCCCTTTATAGTATCAATTCTTTATGTTTTGTTACAAGTGTTATGATAAGTATATTGTCAAAGTTGTCAAACAAGTGTCAAATTTTTTTAGATAATAAAAAATCCATTATAAAACACGTAATTTGTTATTAATATGTGACAAACTAACGCCTACGTTTGTTTATCTAAATAACAAAAATAAAAGTCAGCAGTGAGTTCCCGTAAGGTGACGCCTGGTAAGCGCCCGCACGGTGCAAATATTTCATCATTACCGCATCTGTGTACAAAGCATATTGGCACACCCAGCAATGGGTAATAAGCCATGATGATATATTTTTTTTTATTTATTTATTTATGGAAAAACTGTTTTTTTATTGGCTGTGAATGACGTAATGTATGTGCTTCTACGACACTTTAGTGGGGATTGTTTTTCATGACTGTTTTTGGCGCCAAACTTTTAATTTAATTATTAACGAAAATAACAAATTATTAAAAAGTAATTATTAATAAGAAAAATACTGCGTAAACTTTCATGTAACATACTTTTTGAAATATGTGAAATAGGCCCATTAACACTAAATACATGTAAATCATGTAATATTTTGGCCCCATAAGCTTTATTCAATTTTGTATTAAGACCAATAGCCATGGCATTTTTGAACAAAAAGATAGACAAATGTTTGATACATGGATCATATACAAGCTGTTCCAAAAATACTGTAAAAAAATTAAGGGCATATAGTACTGACCAAAATAAGTAAAAAAGCTTAATAAACATAGGACTGATCTTCAATTGTTTCCGAGAAAAGCGAAAAATCGAAAAAAACTGACAAAGATAGTGATCGAACAAAATTTTGTCTGTCAGTAAATAGACTATAAAAAAATCTGATGTGGACACCACACGACTTCCTTGTACGCAAGACCAATATGAAGATGAAATATAGACCTAATTATAAAATTGCACGTGTTTGACGTAATTTGACATTAACATCTATTTTTTATTTATTATTATTCATAATCCATAGCAAGCTTCATTACAAAAACCAAAAAGTATATAAGTTTTATATTTATATATCTCGCTTATACAAAGGGCTAATTTAATAATACTTGATGTGCTAGACGCAGAATTTAATTCTCTAAAACTCTTATTTGAAGCATTTATTTCTAAAATCAAAATGAAACCATTTTATTCAAGAAAAACTGTTAACAACTTCAGGTAATATATCACTTCCGGTTAGCCTGTTTTAACCAAAATCTGCTATGTTATTCCAATTGATATAAAAGTCTTATATACCAAATTTGAAACGTTTTGGATTATATTTTAATATAGTTTTTCATTAAAATCTATTATAGGCTTCAAATAAAGTACCATTTCTGGAAATTATGTAATGACCAAAAAGGGAGGTGCACAACTAGATGTTATAGGAGTCCTAAATACAAAATTTCAACTTTCTGCGGCTTACCGTTTTTGAGTTATGCGAGATACGTACGTACAGACGTCACGACGAAATTAGTCAGAATGGATTCAGGGATGGTCAAAATGGATATTTCCGTTGAAATCTCAAAACCGAAATTTTTCGCGATTACAATAGTTCCTTTACTTTGTACAAGGAAGTAAAAATAATAAAATTTTATATGAAACAACTGATTTCGCATGTTAATCTCCCATGTATACCTTGAAAAACAAAAACACCCGGTATATTATTTGATTAAATTAAATTTACCTCCATAAATAAACTTTCATATTCCTTGTACAAAATCTTGGGCGCTGTTGAAGTCTAATATACGACTATGTGATATTACAAATGCTCTCTAGTCTAACATATGTCCCCCAGTGGCGTTCGAGAACAGGGGTCTCCATCTACAAACCGTTAGTCTAACGTCACGATTTGACTTCAACCTGGAATTATCTATAATTGTATATCGAGGCGATAAAAAATCCTTTGTGTAAAGAACAAGAACCGCACGGTGAATAATATCCGATTGTTGGTGGAATTCGTTACAGTAAAAAACGGCAAATCAACCGTGAAGAATTCAAGAGCATTCTTATCTTAATCGATTTCTCCGAACGCGACTCGATCATGTAAATGATACTTTTGTCAGGCGAAAATAACATGCAAAAAATATTAGAGGACAACAAAAGTTGTGTTCCAAATAAATTTGATTTTATTTGTCGCTTGGTATTCGTAAAACTCAGGGGTTAATGCCTTGAAATATCAGTTAACAAAAAGTGTTTTGCACATTTGCACGATTACCCGAAACAGTAGCGATAGCTGCTACTTTTTCATTTATTAATGTTCTTATCTATTTTGTTCAAATACATTCTAAACACTTACAACTTTAATGTCCGGTTGCAGAAACGTTCATCAAAACGAGCAAATGCACCGCTTTTTTTGATAGCAATGATGTACTTGTCATAAGAACAAGGAAACACTCGAATTTGTTCATTTTGATGAACCGCTAACTGAACAATGGCTTGATGAACGTTTTTGCAACCTGGCATAAGATATCCATAATATGAGATAATATATTTGATAATATTTAAAAAATCTGATGTGGCCAGCATATTACCTTCCGTCAGATATATGAGGCATTTACGAAAATTCTACTGATGAACTGTTACCGGTATATATCGGTAAACAGCTGTTTATCAGGTTATAGCTACCGGAATCGATATTTTAAGAACGCAAGTGGTAAACAGGGTAGATCCATAACCTAAGAAATAATTTGAAAATTTGAAACAGATTAGAAATTTGATGAGCAGAGTCCTACTTTGAACATATTTCCACTTTTAAAGCACGCACTTTGCTTTGCATCACTACCTTTTTTTGAGATTAAATTCTTCATGAATCCAGTAGATGGATCTGGTAGATATTGTACAAATTTCAAACACGATAACTTTTACCACTCGTGTTTTCATATGTAGTCGGTAGATGCGGCATCTACCGGTAGAATTTTCGTAAATGCCTACGTATTTTCTATAAAATCCATACAGAAAATTCCTTGCAAAAGATTCTAAATTTTTGGTATGTATATTACCTTTCGACAGTTGTATGTATTTTATATAAATTCCATAAAGTTTTGAGCAAAAAGATTCTATATTTAGAGTAAAATTATAACACAAATATACTACGAATATGTCAATTGCACTAGTCACTGACATTCTTCAATCAGAATTTTCTTAATATAGTAGCTGTTTCTAGCATAGCTGGGTAATTTATGAAATTTAATTTCTTTATAATTTTGTAACATTTAATATGAAATATAAAATGCAGTTAAATCGTATACAATGTTCTTTAATATTTATAATAACATTAAATGTGATAAATTAATGATATTTAACATAATTTTTCAAGAAAAACTGTTAAAATCTTCAAATGAGGGTACTTCCGGTTGACCAATTATAACCAAAATCTGATCAGCTCTTCATATGGATGTAACGAAGAGGAATACGAAAGAATTATATTTTTTGGAATTGTAGTATTATAGTTGTCGAAGACATCATCATCGTAAAAATAGTAAAGTCGTATTCTAGGGACTTTAAAATATGCTAGTCATTAAAATTTTTTGACCAAAGACAATACCGTCCTTACCTAAAGGTGACAGAAGGTAAAAATCATACTTGGCACATTTCACAAGATTTCAGTTTCTGTATCAACCTCTCCGTCATTTATCAGAGATTGGCCAGAACCGCAGACGAGTTTTGCTTTTATTGGAGTTCATCAGTGTGGTACACTGAAGTCCAGGAGGCACTTACTAAATAGTTTGGGTGTGGACGAATAATAAACCATCCTAATCATTGTAAAAGCAAACAGTGCAGTTATGTGTTGTCGAGTAATCACGATATTTATAATTTAATGGTGGACAAGACAGAGTCAATATTTCTGACTATATCTAGTAATTAGAATAAAATTCATTAAAATAATTGCGTAATATTATTGAACTGAATTAATTAATGTACACTAACATTCTATCTATTATATCAACTAATGTAATTAGAATTTGTATTAATGTAGAAAATAAGCTTTCCAATTTATTATCTGTATTGATTTAATGCCTATTCATATTTTGCAAATTAGTTAATTTTGCTGATATTGGTTTCAAATATACAGAATGATTTAATTATCAAAAATGTTTGGTATCATTATTATTAAATTTAATTGATGGCATTAAATTAATCTAAATATAAGATATATCAATAATTTATTGTAACAATTAATGGATATTATTTGTTTTAAATGTATGTGTGTAATGTATCCTACATATAAGTCTTTCTCTATTTGGTGTGTTCAAAAGAAATCCAACGCGTGAAAAGTCTTTCGTGGTGGGTTTATTGCATTTCATTCGTAACTTTTACGTTTTTACTTTGTCTTAACCAATTTCATCATCCGTAAAACAAGATGAAATGAAATTCTTAAAAGAAATTAATTACATAGAATTTATTATAACATCAAAGGATAACTCATACCTTCAAATATTCAGAAATTACAGAATTCAAGACGGTTTAATTCATTGATTAGCAAGTTTAATATAGCGACATGTTATGGGTTCAAATATTTCAGTATAAATATTCAAAATTCAAAAATAAGTCAACTGATAAATTTATTAGCAAATGTGAAACAAAATATGTGAATAACGTATGTAACAAAAGTTTTTAGAAATTTTGCCTAGGTGCCTAAGTGACGACGAATTTGAGGAACCGGATTCGATCCCGACCGACACCAAACGAATTTTAACTGGCACAAACTTGACCCCTGCGGTGTACTCGACACGCCAGTAATGAGTGCCCGTGAGATGACGCCTGTCAACTTGTTAATTCGTTCATAATACAGATGAATTTGATCAGATATCTAAAAAAATCTGATGTGGCCAGCACATTACCTTGTTCCAGTTCCATATATTTTGTACAAATTCCATACAGAAAGTTTCTTATACAAGATTCCATATTTCAAGTACATTAACTTCTGTCAGTTCTATGCATTTTGTACAAATTCCATCCAGAAAGTTTCATGTACCTAAGAGATTCCATATTTCCAGTAAAATTATAACACAAACATGTCAATTGCACTTGACTCTGACATCTGTTAATCAGCATTTTATTAATATAATAACGGTTTCCATGGTTATAGCATAGCTAGCTGCTTTACGAAATTAAATTTCTTTATAATTTTTTACCGGTTTCAGGATATTATTCCATTGTTTACATGTACAAAAGTAGACTGGTAACTAAGTAATAACTGTATCTGTATAGTAATATTATTACCACACTGACTTGGCAACAACGGTCTACAGAATGAAAATAAAATAAAATGAAAGTGTAATGCTCTTCATTAATACATACACATAACGTTAGCCTATCGTTCTAAATACAGTCTACTTTATTCTAAAGAAATAAACATGAGGAATAAAGCACATAATTTGAATATTTGTCATAATGACATATGTCAAAATAATTATTTTGTTAACCATAGCAATCTGAAAGTACCATTAATGAGAGAATTTCAAAAAATGATATTTGTCAATAATGTCTTAATTTTCTGAAACCGATAAACTATTGAACAAACCACGGATGTTATTAATCATATAAAGCCTTAGATGTCTTAAAATCATCGCTCTACGAGCTCTGATTTCAAACTTACGTCTGCGGCAGTTATGATATGCATAACATTCCTAGGTATGTTCATAGCTATTAACTCTATATCCATTGAATATGAAGTATAAAATGTAATCAAATCGTATAGAGAATAAAATATTCTTTAATATTTATAATAACATTAAATATGCAAAAATAATTTTTAACAGTGTTTTTTCAAGAAGAACTGTTAAAATCTTAAAATGAGGGTACTTTCGGTTGACCAATTATAACCAAAATCTAATAATCTCTTCACGTGGATGTAAAGAAAAGGATTACGAAAGAATTTTTTGATTTGTAGTATTTGAGTTATCGGATCCAAAAAAATCGTCACACGCACACACACACACACACACACACACACACACACACACACACACACACACACACACACACACATACACATACACATACACACACACACACTCACCAACGAATTTTTTGACCAAAGAGAATACCTTTCTTACCTAAAGGTGACGGAAGGTAAAAAGAAACTGTGTGTATTAATTTATAAACGTAACTTACAAAATAAGCAAAGTATAGGTACTTTGAAAAGTCCATTTTTTTCTTTTTAATCTTGTATATTATTAAAACCTTCCCTACCAGTTTTGACAATTTATCTTTCTTAAAAATTTGTTTGTGCCCTCTAGTATATCATTTGTAGGGTGTATTTTTCTTGTATATGATAAATTTGGGCTGTTTTTCCTAAGAGAGTCAATTTCTGGCAGGTAGGGTCTTGTTTACATGTATATTAAAAGTCATTTATCACCGTAACGACTGGCCCTGATAGAATAAAATATGAGCCCGTCAAAATTTGACTTCGGAAACACACAAACCGCGGCTTTTTCACTCACAGTGACAAGTATAAATAGCACAAAACACTCAGTAAATTGAGAAATTGAATATTTATTTACTGCAGGAATAGAAATCAATTTATTCATTCAAGAAACAGGAATTAATGGAATACTTAACACTTTTGGAGAAAAGAAGGGATATTTTTCATTTTCACCGACTATTTTATTTGCATTTAATGGTAAAAGATGTAAATTTAGAGTCTTTTAACAAGACTTAAAAGGATCTAAGTGTCATTTTTACGTTTTAAAGTTATTCAACAAAAAGTGTGTTGTACGAAACAATAATGATAACTGCAACGTTTTCTTTTATTCATTTTACTTATATCAATTTTGTTTTAATATTTATATATATATATATATATATATATATATATATATATATATATATATATATATATATATATATATAGGGTGGCGCTCGAAATCCGTTACATAGGCATTTAACAAGGGAAAACAGTTTTTCTTCTGCGTTGTTTCTCAAATTATATATTATCTTAATAGTAAAAATCCAGAAAAAAATTTTCTCTTCATTTATAACTATATATTCTCATATATATTTTTTATTTCCAATTTTAAATGGCACAAAATTGACCCCTGTGGTGCACTCTCCACGCCAGCAATGAGTGCCCGTGAGGTGACGCCTGGTAAGCGCCCGCACGGTGCAAATATTTCATCATTACCGACATCTGTGTAGAAAGCAGATTGGCACACCCAGCAATGGGTAATAAGCCGTGATGATATATTTATTTATTTATTTTTATTTATATTTTTTTAAATATAATTATACAGGCTGTTAAATAAAGCTAATCAAATTTACTCAATTTCAAATAACTATAAATCGTCATTTTCAAATAATAATTTATTCATATGATTTTTTCCCAAGAAGAACTATCAATATCTAATCGCATAAATATTAATAATAAACAGTTTTATTTATTGGCTAATGCAAACTACTGTCCATTATTGCAATTGTTTCTCAATAAAAACGCCATAGTATACTACATTTGATTTAAATAAATTTAGACAAAATTATGAATAACTCCGAAATTATTGATTAATAACATAGAAAGATAATATAAAAAGAAACCCAACTAAATAATAAAATATAGTCTGTTCCATTTGAAAATGACGAGTTATAGTCATTTGAAACTGAGTAAATTTGATTGGCTTTATTGAACACCCAGTATAATTATATTTTAAAAAAATTATATGAGACATAGAGTATAGTTATAGTTATACAGAAATTTTTTTTCTTTAATACGCCTTTATAAAGCAATGCGTGTATTAGGTCATTTTTAGAGAAAAAATCGGAATAACTTGACAACGCCGAGGAAAATTTAAAAAAATTATATGTGCGTATAGGTGTATAAAATACAATTCAAGATATATGAAAATATATAGGGTGTTCCATTTAAAAAAAGAGAAACATTTCTCGCCGAGCCGTAATGCATCATATGTATACACATATACACGTATGGTACTTCTACGTATGAGACAAAATATATTAATAATTATACACGTTTACCTGCAGAACCCTATGTTCATAAAATTAAATTTACTGAATATTATGTGTATTTCTGATGGCCATGTGCCATGTGCTTAAGCCTCAGGTCGCGATTGTGGGGACCCGAGTTCGTTCCCGACCGACGCCAAAATTATTTGGAATTTTAATTGGCACAAAAATTACCTCTATGTTGCACTCTCCGCACCAAGCAAGCAATGAGTGCCCGTGAGGTGACGCCTGGTAAACGCCCACACAGTACGAATATGTCATCATCGTAGCAGATTGGCACACCCAGCAATGGGTAAATTTTAAATAAATAACAAGTTCATTAATTTTTGTTTAATGTAATTATATAATACCTACTTCATTTATAACATCAAAATGATGAATATAATTAATAAATTAATTGTTGTTCATTACAGTTGTCGAATAATTTCTCATTTATATTTTATATTCCGGTTGGTGAAGACATGTTTCAGTCTCTCCTCAAAAGAGCTCCAATTTCTAGTATAAAAAATCAAAATTACATTTTAATATTCTTCTGTAAATGTACTATAATATTTCTTATAAACAATTTTATTTATTTCTTCTTGTTGTTCCAGTTGGCGCTGACTTCACCTTCCATTTTCTTGTCAAGAAACAAAAGAAAAAAGAAATGGTGAGTAAAAATAGTCTAATACTTATTTAAGTATTCTTATCTGTGGTGCACTCTTCACGCCAGTATATGGTTTCTTTTGAAAACATTTCCCCATATTTGATGTGATAGGAAGCTGACCCTTATGTATTCCGTTACAGAAGATTAGAATTGTACTCAATACCAGGAGGCATTTAATATGAAATTAGCAACAGGATTCAGGGATGTATTTAAAAAAATTAATATCGCAAATTCTAGTTCGTTCGTCTCAGGTGTAAGCAATCCTCGAGTCGGAATTACTGTTAGAGGAAATTAAAAATAATTCTATTTCACAGAATTGCCAAACTAAATATCAGAATATTTTGTTATAATCAACATAAACGAAAAATGTTTAAAATATTTTAAACCAGTTATGCTAGTCGGCCATCTATTTTCAGCTAGATATAGTAATGTATTTCTGTGCATTCCTTGTCCAGTATTTAAACGGGTTTATGCAAAAAATTTATACCTGGATATTTCGTACAATTCTATTCTTCTCTAGGGTTTCAAAAGAAACCACATCTATAAGATAATTTAAACGTCAACTTTCATTCGCTAGTAATACCATAGCAATATGTGCGTACAAAGCAGATTGGCACACCCAGCAATGGGTAATATGCCGTGATGATATATATTTATTTATTTTATCAAATTTGATAGATATACTTACAAAATGCTTGTAAGAATATGAACGTAAATTTTTTAAACAATTAACCTAATTTCCAACGTAAATAAAATTGTGAAAAGAATTTATGCAAAAAGTCTCTCATATTTTAACCAAGTACTAAAATAAATTTAGCTGAGTAAGGCTTTTATTATCATACAGACAGTTTTATGTAGAAAATTTTAAAAGTTTTCGAAATAAAATTTATTGTTATTCTTTTTAGTTCATTAACGTTTCGCTTTGAAAAATTTGTTTTTATAAAAAAATTAATCAAATGTCAATAGCAAATATTTTAAATTTCAACAAGTTTGCGTACAACATTCTTAGAGAATATATTTTTGATGAAGATGTAGTAAAAAAATTGGGAGATTTATCAGTTTTATGTTGGTGATTTGTCAATTTTTTATGCGAATTGACGAAATTTTATGCGTATAAAATTTGAATATAAAATGGGCAACATTTTTCAAACAAACATACCAAACAGTAGAATGTGTTTGGCCTGCAATACACACAAAATAGTATATTATATAAAGAGTTAATAAAACACATACTATACTTTATGTACGACTGCAAATTAGAACAACAGATGTACAGAAGCACATTTTTTAAGTTAGTTATTTTTACATAATGATAACTACCACCTGTTTTCCGTGTTTTATGCACTAGTGAAATTAACTTCATTCCATGCATAGGGGCCTATTCAAAACTCAATATTTGTGTAGTCGTTATAGTCTTTATGGTTGTTATGTACTATAAAGATTGTTAAAATCGAATTTGGTATTCTCAGTACTGAAAGTGGTTACTATAAACAATTGTTAAGCGTTTGACAGTCTTTATCATAACGACTGCTAAAACTATATATGGTTGTTATCACGTTGTTATTTGACATGTGACAGGTTATTATATCAATCAAATATTATTAATATTGACCTTTCTGCCAAATATTGGTGTTTTTATATTTTAGCAGGATTCAGTTTATTGTATGTAGAGATTCTGCTTCGACTTGAATAATGACCATAAGAACGATAAAAGCTGTGGTGAAAGAAAGTTACTTTTGACAGTATGTGGTATTCTTGTAAACTCTGTTTGATATATGATGTTTCTGTTACATATTCAGTCAAAATAAAAAATTTAAATCTTCCCATAAATTTTCAATCACGTTGAGATCATTTGTAGGAATTAACAAACCCATTCTGAATAATGTAATAGTTTCCAAATATGACATAAATATCATATTGTTTTTTAGTTGTTTTGGGAAAACGTTTGCGTATTAAATATAATTGGCAATTTATTATTTAAAAAAAATTAAAGCGTTGACAGATAAGATTAAGGTTAGGTTAGGCTCATCTATTGTCAAATAATCTGGTTCATTCACAAGTATTATTTTGTAAAGATTGTTAATACCGACGTAGGTTCTGAATTGACAAATTCATAAAGATTGTGACAATTGTCTTTATGATAACAATTTTTATATGCATGGCAACCGTTATGACTATTTCTCTGAATAGGCCCCTTAATGAATTAGATGTTATACTCTGTTCCATTTAAGCCATTCAGTAGATGGAGCTGGCAACAGCGCAAACTTGAAGTAGCCGAAGTTACATTGGGTAAACTTGTCCCTTGTCTCCAATTTCAGCCAATCAGAGAGGTCAAAACTATTTCCTATGCTCTGCAATACTGAATGGCTTAAATGGAACAAGGTATAGTTGTTACTAGATTCACGTCGGGTCCAATATTTTTGAAACTACAGAATGTTAAATTGTGATTAAGATGTTTTTTAAGCATTTTTTTTATCTCGGTATTTATCTTTTGTTAAACTGTGTGTTAACTATCTGTTATAATAAAAATGAAATGAAAATACAGGGAATAAAAAAATAATTACATATCCATAGCAACAACTAACAAAATTTGTTTTAATAAGAGGAAACGTAGAATTCACGAAGAGTACAATAAGAAACATACGATGGGAGTATGTGTGATGTATAAAAGATTATACAATGTAGATTTCAAAATGGAAACGTGTTTTTCTTGTAACATGTAAGATGCTCCGAGATTCTACGATTTCCGTCTGTGGTGCATAACAATATGCACAGGTTTCCCTAAGAAAGTCTCAGTAAAGAAGTAAAAAATATTACCAGTGAAAGTAAAATATCATTATATGAACATCTTATTAAATACTCTTATTTACTTACTTTCCATAAAAAAGAAATTTAATTTAATTCTATTAGATGTTGTATCCATAAGGTCTGCACATTATTCTGAATATTGTCCCATATGTCTTGTAAGGTAGGTTTTACTGTACGCACAGGATTTTTACGAAGTTGTTTTTCATATTGCGCCGAAAATAAAGGGTCTCGGTAAAGGATAAATCTGAATTTGAAAATGAACTAAATTGCGAACTATTATCAGCCATCATTTGGTGCTCATTTTCTTTAAACTCTTAAGGCCCACTTTTACAATTGATGGATAAACTATGGTATAGCTATCGGAGGTGTAACTTTATCCTAGTAATTATACCTTCGATAAACAAGACTGTCTTTTACAATGCATGTTTATCTATCAGATAGCTATACGAAGAATTAAGCAGGCTTTATAGAATGCATAGAACAGAATGGAATAGAACAGAATAGAATAGCACAAAGAATAAAAATATAAACCAATGCATATGCACGGAACCATTTATATTTGCATAGAATGGAATAGAATAGCACAGAATAGAATACGAAATAACCATATTTTATTTCCTGTTCTATTCCATTCCTTCTCCTATTCCATTTGGGTTACTCCGATGCTATTTTTGTGATTCCGATGTAATTTTTTGTATCTACTTCACAAACAGTGAAATTAGTGCACAAGAATGAATATTCAATTAATTAATAATAATAATAATAATAAACTTTATTGAGGGAAATACCTCAAAGGCGAGGTTCAGCCAAGGCTGATCTTCCACCTAACCAAATTTACAAAGAAAATTACAAAAAGATAAGAATATATGTAATAATAAATTTTGAAAATACAAATAAGTAAATACAAAACATAATACAAAAAACAATAAGATACAATATAAAATATTAAGTGTAAGAGGAATAAATAAAGTACATAATCATGACAGGTGTGAAATTAATCAATTACTGCTTATATACTTTATGAAACTTAAAGTTAAAAATTAATTAAAGAAATTTTGAATGTTTTTCTTGAAACTTATATGTGAAAGAGATTTCAAATTCTTTGGTATACTATTATATAGTGTTGGTGCTAAATATGAAAAGGAATTTTTGAATTTAATTTTTTTAACAGGTGGTATTGTAAACAGATCACTTTCGCGTAAACTGTAGTTACTATTTTTCATCATAAGTTTATTATAAAGGTAATCTGGACATTTTGTAATAATTATTTTATGAATTTGGCAAAGAAAAAGCACTTTCAGGCGGTACTTGGAAATATGATCATATTTTCTAACACAAAAGACAAATCGTAAACAGCTATTCTGGAGAAGGTTAATTTTTTGTTTATCGCCTTTTGTGAGATTAGGTATATATACACAGGCACAATATTCCAGAACAGGGAGTATTAATGTATTAACTAGACGAAGCTTTACTTCTGTAGACAGAGAGTGACGATAATGATACAACATTTTAAGCTTAAGTTTGGCAGAGATTAATTTTTTATGTAAATGTTCTCTAAAAAGCAAATTTTCATCAATATACACACCTAAACTCTTGACCACTGAACTACGTTGTGATGTAGAACCATTTAGTATAATTGAAGGTGTTTCATGTGTACCATATACGAGTAGCGAGGATTTGCTAGCGTTAATAGAAAGTCCGTTATTTTTGACCCACAAAGAGAATTTTTCGAGATCAGAATTAACATGTTCAGAAAAAACTTGAAGTTCATTTTTATTTACTGTAGCAACAATTTGAGTGTCGTCCGCATATGAATGTGCAGTGCAAAAATGTAGGATTTTAGGTAGATCAGCAACATACAGTAGGTAGAATAAAGGACCTAAAATAGATCCTTGTGGCACACCTCGTGTTAACGGGAAAATATTGGACTTTGTGCAATTAGAATCTGAAATCATATCTACTGTAAAAGATCTGTTATGTAAGTAGCTAGCACACTACTGTAAAGCACTCCAGCCAAATCGATAATATTTTAACTTCGCTAGAAGCATGTTATGATCCACCATATCTATTCTAAAGTGACATTTTATTCCATTCCATGTAAACTATAAATGGTCTTAAAAATTTCTATTCCTATTCTATTCTATTCCTTAATCCATTTTATTCTATTCTATGCAATCTATAAAGCAGGTTTTACGTTAAATCACTTTAGGTTGGTACTGACACAATAAAATTATCTTCTTGCAAGACTGTTTTTCTTTAATATTGTTATTATTTCTACGTTCTAGTTTGCATACTTCACGATGTTAGATGATATAAACGATATAAACGATATTTTTGATTCTGACAGTGATGATGAAATACTTGATTGCCATCTGTCAAACATATGAATAATAACACATCGTTTGTGTTTACGTGGTATCCATAAGAACAAGGGATAAAGTTATCCGAGGTTTATACGACCGATTTCCATGGGATAAGAAATACTGGTGTTTATTACCTCTCGCTAAGAGAGGTATTGTATTCATGCTAAAAATCGCATATCCAGATTTTAATGAATAAGCACGTTTTAAGGTCCCTAGTATCCGATTATAACATTTTTACGATGATGTTCGTATGTGTGTGTGTGTGTGTGTGTGTGTGTGTGTGTGTGTGTGTGGGGGGGGATGTGTGTGTGTGTGTGTGTGTGTGTGTGGATGTTGGATTCACTATATCTCAAATACTATGAGACTTAAGACATTTTTAACTACGGATTCCTCAATCTAACAATAATGGGAAGAGTCCAGTCAGTTTTGGTAACAATTGGACAACCGGAAGTAGTAGTTACAAGAAAAAAAATCGTCTAAATATTATTTACCGAAAATTTATGTAAATACTTATATTAAAGAACGTTAAATTCTTTATTCGATAAATATAAATTCATTATTATATCTTCTATAGATTTAGAGATAAAGAAAGGCATATAAAATAATTTGATGTAAAAAATCTCAGATCAAACTACTACAAGGCAAGAAATTCAAATGTTTGTAATTGACACATAAATGTCACTGTCAAAAATATTTGTATGCCTCTGTCAAATATATTTGTATATTATTATGAAGATTATGAAAATAAAAAAAAGTCAACAACGCAAAAGAATATACGTAAAAAAGAATTTAAAAGGAATTTGCGAAAAAATGAATATAAAGAAAAAGAAAAGGAAAGTAGAAAAAGAAAGTTTCAGGATATTTAACATAAAGAAAATGTAAGTATTGTACATAATTTATTTTAAAATATCCCATAGATTTTGCAGATATATGTGAGAATTATTTTGTAGTGAGACATGAATATATGTATTTGTATTTAAAAATATTTTTCGTTTTATGCGTACAACCAGGTAAAATATCTAGCGAGAGGTTATGTGTTGGCCACATCAGATTTTTCTATCTGAGGTTTGAGGTTTGTAAAATACAATTTTCAATTTTTTACCTGGTATAGCGTTATACGAGATTTATCTAATGATTGTAAAAGTGGCCCTAAGTCGAAAGAATTTTATAGAAATTTTTAACCATTTTATGTAGGTTATATAATTTAATGAAAATAGAAGCCGACCGTACTATTGTAAGCCTGGACTTTTGAAAATGAATGTCACCGTCATTGATTCAATAAGAATCGTGATTCATTCTCCGTTTTATACTTGTGTGGTAATACTGGCAATCCCGATATGGCCAGAAGTCTCACGTCTCTCAAGTCTGGTGTCTTCTTGTGCGATGTCTTGTCGCCTGAAGCTTCTCCGCCCAGTTAATAAATTGTAATTTGACTCGAGTAGTTGATATGTTACTTTGTGTGAGATGGCAAATCAATCAAACAGGGAGACAACTGTTTTTGTGGAATGGAGACAACGATATGAATTGTTATTATGTTTATTATAAATTAGCTAATTTTCTTTAGAATTGTGACTGAGAAAAAAGGGAGATGGCGATTTCTAAGCGCCCTGATGGTTATTAACGAATTATCATACTAACAATCATACTAAAGGCCCATTCAGAATTTAAAAAAATTGCGGTAGTGTAAAGTATCATTCACAACAAAAAAAATCTGATGTGGCCAGCACATTACCTTCCGTCATTTCTATGTATTTTGTATAAATGTCATACAGAAAGTTTCTTGCAAAAGATTCTATTTCTTGTACATTACCTTAAGGCAGTTGTATGTATTTTATACAAATTCCATACAGAAAGCAAAAGATCCTATATTTCCAGAAAAATTATAATACTGGCAACTGCACTTGACATTGACACCTTTCAATCAGAATTTTCTTAATACATCAGCTGTTTCCAGAGTTGGAGCATAGCTAGCTAATATATGATATTTAATTTCTTTATAATTTTTTAACTCTATATCCATTTAATATGAAATATAAAATGCATTCAAATCGCATAAAGAATAAAATATTCTTTAATATTTATAATATCAAATGTGAAAAAATGATATTTAACATCGTTTTTTCAAGAAAAACTGTTAAAATCTTCAAATGAGGGTACTTCCGGTTGACCAATTCTAACCAAAATCTAATCAGCTCTTAACGAAGAGGAATACGAAAGAATTATAATTTTTTAAATTGTAGTATGGAAGTTATCGTAGGCGAAAATTTTGTTACACACACACACACAGACACACATACACACACACACACACACACACATACACATACAGACATCATCGTAAAAATAGTAAAATCGTGTTCTAGGGACCCTAAAACGTGCTTATTCATCAAAAACTCACCACCGAATTTTTTGACCAAAGACAATACCTTCCTTACCTAAAGGTGACGGAAGGTAAAAATTAACGTATCGGTAGAATTAGTGGCAGTGGTAGTGGCCTGGGTAAAAGATTGAATGCGTTATAGCAAATGTATTCGTTCACATCCAAAAATTATGAAAATTAGTAGTAGCGCAGTGGCAATGGCAGCGGTAGGAGTTTGCAAACTCCAAACTTCAACGTTGCCACTACGCTACCGCTTAATTTTTTTGACAGTTTTGACGTTTATTGTTTTATTATTTATCAGATAAAATGAGCAATAGAAAAATGATCATTTTGTGGTGTGCCTCAGTCGTTGCGCTATATAAACAAACATGCTTATTAATAAACTTTGCACAATTAAAAGTGAACACGTAACTTACAATTTTCGCTTTTTTCAAAGGCAATTTGTGCCCACGCATTTTCTTTTTTTGAAATAATTTTAAACTCCCTTAATCTCTTCGCTTATCTCACACAATGGAGTGCTTGTGGATAAGTGTAATTAATATGTCATCATCTATGTCAGTTGCTTTTTGTGCAAAAATAAAATGACAGCTATAACTGTCAACCTTGTATCCTAGTAATTTATAATAAAAAATTCCTAGAAGCTATAATTTCAATAATTTTTCATTGTGAACGGAAATAATTTTTACTATAAATTTGTTACGCTACCGATGCCACTAATTCTTACACTACCGCTAATATTTTTGTTCTGAATGGGCCTTTATTAATTATACTTATCCACAAGCTCTCCATTGTGTAAGATACGCGAAGAGATTAAGGAAATTTAAAATTATTTCAAAAAAAGAAAATGGCGTGAAATAAGCGAAAATGTTACGTGTACACTTTTATTTGTGCAAAGTTTATTAATAAGTCTGATTGGTTATACATAGCGCAACATCTGAGGCACACCACAAAATGATCCTTTTTCTATTGCTCATTTTATCTGATGAAATCAGATATCAATAAACGTCAAAACCGTCAAAAAAAATTAGCGGTAGCGGTAGTGGCAACGTAGAAGTTTGGAGTTTGCAAACTCCTACCGCTGCCGTTGCCACTGCGTTACTACTAATTTTCTTAATTTTTGGATGTGAACGAATACATTTGCTTTAACACATTCAATGTTTTACCCAGGCCATTACCACTGCCACTAATTCTACCGCTACGTTAATTTTTTTGTTGTGAATGATACTTAACAGTAAAGTAATACCAACAAATTTTATATAGAAAAATGTTTGTAGCGATTTACAGATTCTGATCTCTAGTTGATTTAAAAGATGCCGTTATTGATGTGAATCGGCATCTTTCATCGTCAATGACGCCCCTTGAGGTATACAACTAATTGTTTAAAACAAAAAAAAATCCGTTAAATAATGTTCTGTGATCTGGCAATTTATCTCTGTACATGTAAGGGGGAAAACATGCAGCTTCACATCCCTTGCAAAAATGTAACTTTTTTCTGGGTACCTTTATATGAGAAAATCAGGGCGCATAATTTGAAACTTGCATCAGTTGTTTCGAAACCACCGTCTGTCTCTGTAATGACGACCTTTATAAAACTAGGCTTAAAAAGTGTAACAGACGACACCTATGGATATTTAGACTTAATTTAAACACACTGGTTAAATTTAGCACTTTAACTAAAGAAGTTTATCTAAAAATAATAAGATAAAGAGACATGCCATCAATAAGAGTGTTAAAATTTTCTGTAACGATTTAAACCTAAACTTCTTTTTCTCATCGTATTCGTTGCTATCCTCGTCTAGTGATAAAAGCGCAGTAAGTCCTCAGGTATTGTGCAACCGGGTATCAGTGCAGTTTATCTCTTATAAATAGGTTAGTTGGAAGGTTAAAGCTACAACCGAGCGGCACACCGCAATCCCACACTGCAATAAACATCATCAGATCTACGTTCCGCTTCGTTTAAATTGCTGTCCGCTAATACATTGCGAAATGCGAATGATGTATGAGATACGTTAAGCGAAAACACATGCAAAATTGCAAAATGTTATTCTAATTATTAAACTGCAAGTTGCATTTGACGTAAAGATGAACCATACGCTAGATTGAAGCCAAATTGTATACAAGTGGCAAGCATTAAATTTAAAATAAAACAAGAATATAATTCATTCCATACGAATCACATTTTGAAATTTATGTAATGTACGAATAATCCATCTCCAAAGATCGGACTAATAACTAATTGTCTCTGTTCGCATATAAACGTGATTTATATTTTTTTCAACATACGCAATCGCAAATAGGCATTAAATTAGTGATGCACGCGAGGCGAGACGAGACGAGAAATATAAAATATCGATCTTGTCTCGTTTTCGGATCTGTAATCTCAATCTCAATCTTGCTCTCGTTCTCGCAATTTTTTTTTTTGCTCATCTCGTTCTCGCACGAGAGTCTCGCTATAAAAATACGCTCTTGCGCACTACGTATTTACGTAACTATGTAACTACAAGAGACAAGTTTGCACCAATAGCACCGTCTTCCATGTATTTGCAGTCGTGTAACTATAATAAAGATACGGAATTCTGGTCACCAAATTATTTCAATACGAACATAATGTTTATTCATTTACGGTCACCAGAAAATGTGATAAGTTAGTAAATAATTTAATTTACCTCTAAGATATCCAATTTATTATCAAATTGTGATCTCTTAAACTATTTCAATAAGAACACATTCTGTCATTAGTAAAACGAATTAAACATTTAAAAATTATTTTTTGTAACTAAAAGTATCTACACATTTTCATTAAATGTATGCCACTATTTAAGTAAGATTAAGTCATAAAAAACCGCTACACTGGTAACCCGCTGGCAACCAATCACTCCGCTTCTCTCCCTGTTGGCTCCCATCGACGCTTAATATAATATCCTTTACTTTTCAGGGGCGACAAGAATTTTATTAACCGTGATTTTAACTGGGGTGAATTAGGGGCTGAAATATTAGAGAAAACTAGTTCTATTGGATGCAATACCGATTTTGTCTTTATTTTTACATTTTCTCGCTCAGAGACCGATACTAATCGACGCTAAATAGACTCAAAAAATATAGAGAATTCATATAATTTTCACATTTACGTGTTTTATGCATGAATTAGCGTTGCCTGTAGTCCGTGTACGTTGCATTTTGCATTGAATTTATGAATCAAAGCTATAAAGTTACAAATTCTTTTTATTGCGAGATTTCTCGCTTCTCACAGTTGTTATATCGATCTCGCCTCAAATTTTAAACTGCAATCTCGCTCTCGTTCTCGTCTCGCATAATGCAACGAGACGAGACGAGATGCGAGAGTACTCTCGCCTCGTCGTGCATCACTACATTAAATTCTGCCACACTATGTGAATGCATAAAATGAAACATAATGGCCCCAAAACGCAGTGCTTCGAAAAATATATGATGCAAAAATGTTTACTATTTATAAATTCTTTTTGAAGTTTTCATTCGTTGTCTTGTACGTCTGTCGGTGTCACCCTTTTCAAATTAAAATCCAGTTAATGACAAAAAGATTCCGAGTAGGTCATGGTCTCTCCTTTTCCCGTGATGCCTCGAGGTCTGCTCTTGCGGATATTGTATATATAAATCACTTTCTTCAGCCGCAGTCGCAGTTCGCAGCCCGCACCGGGACTGATTCTAGACCTCGTAATTAAAAAACTCTGTTCGAACGAAGGCAGAACTGGTTTGCAGCAACGGGGCACAGATTTTTGCAAACGCAAAACCGTTCTACCAGCTTAAACTAAATCGGAACAGCGACTGCAGATAGGATAGATTGCAATTTACATAATCGCCATGCTAGCGGAAGATTGTAATTTGTGCAGTAGTAATTCATACGCAATTACAATGCTATTATTGTAATTATTTTAAGTTTTCTTACAATGTAACTGCGTGTAAATACTGGGTATGTTTTGTATTTATACACGTATTAACAGTAAAAAATCTGATGTGGACACCACACGACTTCCTTGTACGCAAGACTAATATGAAGTATAGACACAATTATAAAATTGCACGTATTTGACGTAATTTGA
This sequence comes from Harpalus rubripes, assembly GCA_963082715.1. Classification (NCBI taxonomy): domain Eukaryota; kingdom Metazoa; phylum Arthropoda; class Insecta; order Coleoptera; family Carabidae; genus Harpalus; species Harpalus rubripes. The sequence continues at coordinate 72,937,020 of OY720452.1, read as the reverse complement.
CATTAGGTACGTTCTATTGGTGTCAGAAATCTTCCTACTTCTTCTAGTAGAACATCAATGGTCGTTCTTTTGCGTCAAAAAAATCGAAATATTCCTACGAATCATTCCAACTTCAGAGTTGGAAGCGTTGGTAGGAAGATATATAGAGTGGAAATAAATTCAAAATTTTACTAGCCGATTGTCGCGCGTACATTTCTGTCACATTTGTGAATGTTTAGAGTAGACTGTGCTCAACAAAAATATCTCCTTTACGTTTTTATTATTTAATATAGTTTTATATAATTATAATTTCAGTAATATTTGCATAACAACGTTTCGAAGATCCAAAATAAACATATGAAGTTATCTTTAGTTGTTGACTAACAATACCACATAGCCACTGTCACTGTTCTATTGTATTTATTTTTTTACTTGACAGCACTTGACAGTTATTTGCTACTGAGCGTTCTATTGCTTTAAGAATATTCTTATTCTAGTAGGAATATTTCTGACACCAATAGAACGTACCTATTAACAACTATTTTTTACTTTTTTGTTATTTTTTGTCCTAATCCATAACAAGCTTCATTATAAAAACCAAAAAGTATATGTTTTAAATTTACATATGTCGCTTATACAAAGGACTAATTTAATAATATTGGTTGTGCTAGACGCAGAATTTAATTCTCTAAAACTATTATTTGAAGCATTTATATCTAAAATCAAAATGAAACCATTTTATTCAAGAAAAACTGTTAACAACTTCAGGTAATATATCACTTCCAGTTAGCCTGTTTTAACCAAAATCTACTGTTATTCCAATTGACATAAAAGTCTTATATACCAGTTTTGAAAAGTATTATATTTTAATATAGTTTTTCATTAAAATCTATTATAGGCTTCAAATAAAGTACCATTTCTGAAAATTATGTAATGACCAAAAAGGGAGGTGCACAACTAGATGTTATAGAAGTCTTAAATACAATATTTCAACTTTTTACGGCTTACCGTTTTTGAGTTATGCGAGATACGTACGTACGTACAGGCGTCACGACGAAATGGATTCAGGGATGGTCAAAATGGATATTTCCGTTGAAATCTGAAAACCGAAATTTTTCGCGAATAAAATACTTCCTTTAGTTTGTACAAGGAAGTAAAAACTGATACGAAAAGTATAGAATGACCAACAGCAATACTGGACTGAAAAACTTAAAGAAAGAAGGAAAGGCAGAGAGAGAGAGGGAGAGAAGCTGAAAGCATGTATGGAAACCAAATAAAAGTTCTCAAAAATATGGCAAAGAAGAGTGTAAGAGCATGGAAACAGCAACCAGCTAAGTGAATACAACATGAAGCTGCTGGGTGTGAATATATATGGCATTCCTTATACATGTAAAATATTCCTCTACCACCTTGTATGTACTTAGCGTAAGAAGCCTATAAATTTTAATTAATGAACGTCCTTTTAATTACACAAAAACAATTTTATTGCGAAAAATTCGCATTAATTAAATATCGTTTTAATTAGCGATAAAACCCGAAAATATTTTTCATTTTCTCTGATCTAGTTCTCTCTGGCTTTAATTGGGGTTGGGTATTTCAAAAGTCGAAAAACATTTCTTTGTGCTGAGCCGCTATCTGTTAAATTAATAAACTTGATAACCCTCTGACGATAAAAAATCACTTCGACGCTCTAAAAATAAAAAACAGTAATATATGCGTTACGCATACGATCTCTTGCTGTTAAGCTTTTGTTTTTCTTCGGGAAAAAAACAAAATACGAACATGTGCGAGAGGTATTTGTCTCAATCCAGCAAGCCTTGAACTTCGCGCTAAATGACAAATGAATTCGTGGAACACATAAGTCACTCGATAAGAATTTGGTTAGTAAATATATTTTTGAATATGGCTCATACCTTCAAAGTGGTATACAGAAGTCAACAAGTTCCAATATTTAGGAGTCCAAATTGAAAATAATAAATCACAACAGGCTGACATAAACGTCAGAATTCAGAAAACTTGAAATATTAATTAACTGTCACCCTGACAGTTATAAACAATAACAACTGTTTATTTACTTGGTAGCGGAAATTTATCGGGGTTACGGAGTTTTATCATATATAATATCATAAGTGGTAAATTTTTGCCGGAAAATTTTTCCGATTGTTACGAGAGCCGGTTGCCTAGCAATTTATTGAGTGACATTGACAAAAAAATCACGAGTTGTCAAACGAGTGATTTTTGATCAATGTCACGAGATAAATTGGCAACAGGCTCGAGTAAAGCAATCGGAAAAATTTTCCAGGATAAAATTTAACCATGAATGGTATTCGGATGACTATTTCCAAAATAAAAATCAGGTAATCATTTATATAATTTTTTTCTTGACAAAAATTTTGTAAGTTTTATTGTGTTTAGTGGTATTATGTTTCAGTTTGCTTTTTCAACGTTTTAAATAGATTCCTGACCGAATCGACTCGTTTTTAATAAAAACTGATAACACTGACATTTGACAGACTTTGACAGTTATGTAAACAATATATTTCTAAAACGTCAAAAAATTTTCGCTTATCAAAACTCACTTGTAAAAATACGACATCTTATTGGCTTAAAGGATGCGAAAAATTTTTTGTGACAGTGTTTTGTCGAAGTGAAACTTGGTAACTAGGTAGAATCCTGAATTTGGATTGGTTTATATATTTATGAGTGAAATAGTCAGTATAATACTGTTCACATTGATTGAATTTTCTAGTGTTTTGCATCATGATTGGTTAAAAACTAGTCATTCGAATTTATCTGTCTAAAACATTGTAGCTATCACTCTAAAAAAGTTAGGCTATGTCTGCTTTAACGTCAAATATAAAGTAGTTTTCGAAGGACGCTATTTTTGGGCAAATAAGGTTAAACGTTATATGGTGAAAAATTTATTTACGAATGCGCATTGATGCCAAAATGAGCTTTAACCTTCACGTAATTTATTTTGACGGTATGTAAAAAGTCTGTAATATACAGGCTGTCTCAAAACTCGCGCCCCAGAGCGAATGAGGAAACACCAGACTGCAAGAAAAAAAATCTAGCTTAAAAATATTCGAGAAAAGACGTCTTAAAATTGACCAATCAGAGACCTACAACTTTAACGTGTGTTTGCCGTAATTTTACGTTACTAGGGTTTTATACAAATCAAATCTTCTTTAAAATGTGTGGGCGACTGTAGTTTTCGAAAAATGTCAGTGTCAAATTAAATTTGACAAGGTGAATAAAAAAAGGCAAATTCTTACCATGTATTCAGCCGCTGATTACTTAGAAATGATTATAATTTTCGGAGAATGTGGACGTAACGCCAGAGAGGCAGCACGAGTCTATTCGGAACGTATTCCGGATAGAAATTTTGTAGATCATAAAGTGATATTGAGAGCCATCGCAAGGACGCATGAGACCGGTCAAGTTATGCCAGATCGAAAAGAAACTGGTGGTGCTACAACACGTTGCACTGTACGATATAAATGATATCTCGAATGACACCTTCGCTAACCTAAATTTGTTGACAGTGAAAAGTCAACTCTAAAGTGTCAAAATTGGAGTGTCAAACAAATTTAGTAACTCACTAGTAGTATTTTTAAAACCTAGCAACCAGTTTTCTTTTGTAATAATATCATCACACCTCAAGATATCCTTCCGGGATTGGTGGATTAAAAAGTCTTGTAACTCCGTTATGCAAACAGCCGCAAATTATTTTCTTCTATTTGTTGGCAACCTATTGTCGTCGGCAAGTGTCAGTTTCGTCTGGGACGCGATTTGTGAGTACATATCACGGGCTCCATGATTTTCTTTTCCTCGTTAATTCTATCGTGATCCTCGTATCACATTTTATAATAAACAATATCATATTTTGTAATCTGAGCGATTTAGGAAATTATTTATAGGTTTCAAAATAATTTAAATCGATATTAATCTTCTGAAGGTGGATCAGATATAAATAGAATTATTTTGCGGCTGTAAAATTAGAACTGTTGGTTTATTTTTGCTCTAGTATTAATAGTAAAATATCTATGGAAAGGCCAAAGAAGCTGCATGTTGCTATTTTAAGATCTCGATCAAATTATTCGTTTCTGCGCGGTAGGTAGTTACGATATTGCGTTATTACGATATTGTTTATTGTTTGCCGATATTGCCAATCTGCTAATGGATGAAATAAAGTAAGCTTTATGCAAGATTAAAAAACATTAACGCTAAAGATATTACCGGTATATTATGAAAAGTAGGCGGCGCATTATAAAGATTAACAGCTAGTGTAAAGATCGTTTTACATGTTTGTAGTACATTATAATAAAGTATAAAAATAGTGTAATCTTTTTAATGGAATGATGGATTATGACAAGATATAGGATTAAACTCATACATTTTCTAACCATATTTTAGGAAAAGTATTTCTTATTTTCTGTATACTGCAAGACTCCAGTCCTTAAGATGGTTCTATCATGACAGTCTAATACAAAAGTTTCCCTAAGTAAACGAATTATTTATAAAAAAAAGTCTGATGTGGCCAGCACATTATCTTCCGTGAGTTCTATGTATTTTCTACGAATTCCATACTGAAAGTTCCTTGTAAAAGATTGTATATTTTTTGTACATTACCTTCCGGCATTTGTATGTATTTTATATGTAAAAATTCCATACAGAAAGTTTCAAGCAAAAGATCCTATATTACTAGAAAAATTATAACACAAATATACTACAAGTATGTCAATTACATTCGACACTGACATTTCAATCAGAATTTTCTTAATATAGTAAATGTTTCAGTTATAACAAAGTTGGCTACCGGGTGTCTACTTTATTTTCCGAACACAGGGAATTCAATGTTGAAATTTTTATTTGGCAGTATCTCTTTGGGGTCTATTCAGAACTCAATATTTGTTTAGTCGTTATGGTATTATAAAGATAAAGATTGTTAGAATCAAATTTGGTATTCTCAGTACTGAACATAGTTACCGTCAACAATTGTTAAGTGCTCTGACAGTCTTTATCATAACGGTTGCCAAAACTATGTATTTATCGTTCTTATCACGTTGTTATTTATAGTATTTGACGTGTGAAAAGTTATTATATCAATCAGATATTATTATTTATGGCCTTTCTAGCAAATATTGGTGTTTTATTTTTTAGCATGATGCAGTTTATAACCTATAGATATAGATCCTGCTTCGACTTGAATCATGATTATAAGATCGATATAAACTGTCGTGGAAGAAAGTTACTTTTGACAAATACATATTTCTTTAAAAATATATTATTTTGTGGTATTCTTGAAAACTATGTTATTTATTTTGGTGCCAATGTGTGTTCTTTCTGTTAAATATTCAATTAAAATAAAGAATTATATCTTCCATTTACTTTTCAATCACGTTGGGATCATTTGGATGTTTACAAATATAACACATATATATTATATTGTTCTTTAGTTGTTTTGGCACAACATTTGCGTTTTAAATATAACTGTCAACTCATTATTTTAATAAAACTAAAGCGTTGACAAATAAGATTAGGTTCATATATTTATAATGAAGTTAGCTATTGTCAAATAATCTGGTTCATTCCTAAGTATTATTTTGTAAAGATTGTCAATAATGCCGACGTAGTTTCTAAATTGACAAATTCATAAAGATTATTACAAATGTCTTTATGTTAACAATCCTTATATCTGTAACAACCTTTTTGACTGTGTTTCTCTGAATAGGCTACTTTATCTATTAATTTTAGAAAAAAAGTGTAATAATAAAAATGTTCAGAATGAAAAAGTCCATTAATGAGTACCAAGTTTGTTGTTCAATTGTTTCTTATGTACGAATTAGAAGCAAAAGAAAATACACGATTAAGGCAATTACCATGAAAAATTAGACAGTAATATATGTTTGTTGTTTCTGATATATCTGACAGATTTGACATTTCATTTGATGTTATTATTATTATTATTATTATTATTATTATTATTATTATTTCACTTCTAGTTTGTCTTCCTATTATTCTAATAATAATAAAATCAAATGAAATGTCAAATTTGTCATATGTCAGAAACAACAAACACAAATTATTATATAATTTATCATGGCACTCTGATAATTGTCTTAATTCGGGTATTTTCTTTTGATTCTAATAGGCTACATGCGTGGTACTGAAAATCTGATATCTATCACTAAATATCTAAAGTAAAGTTGAAAACGTATGTAAAAATATAAATATTATTTTTTAAAAAATTATGTGTTTTTTAATAAATTAAGAAAGTAGATTTTCTTTGACGTCTTTATTTTGAACTGGAGAAAGGGATGCATAAGAATGTAACCTGTTGATGGCAAGCTAGTGCGAGTTTTTAATTTGATTTTGACATTAGTTCATTTTTCTGTCACTGTCTTTCTTTATTATTTACAATTTGCGTGGTTTCTTTTACTTTTATTATGTATTTCGATTTGCTAAGCAGGATTTTGAAGGATTTTAACTTAGCTTATACTTGTACAATATTAAATAACAAACGGAAATATTAACCTCCAAACTATTATTCAAACATCAAACAGATGATCTGTCATGTTTAAATTACCCGCACATGCCGTTGCTATTGGACGTACCGATGTTATTGCTTTACGGCCATTCATTGGTTCGGCGTGATTCTACGTCATACATGGCGGTAACTTAAATATTAAAATTTCATTAATTTTTTTCTGGCCAATTAAAAAATTTTGCCTAAAGAAAAAATATGGGTAGCAAGTTTTTATCGTCTCTTCAGAAATATTAAATAAAAAAATGGCATGCAAGTAGCCCATTCGTACATAATATGGTTGTAGGTATTAATAAATTTATGGTACAAGTTAGTAAATATTTATTTTTCCGTATTAAAATGTCTCGATTATTAATATATATGATCGTCATTAAAGTGTTTCTTAAGTAACGAGATTTTAATAGAAAGAAGATAAAATATAAAACTTATAGTGCCTCCCAAATGACACCTATAGCTACACAGTAGGTATATACGAGTATTTATAAAGATTTGTGTCTATTAGTGTGGGTATATTTTAGCACCTACTTTTTACAAAACAAAACTTACAAAAAGATGCATCAACTTAAAAAAAATCTTTTTTCTCCTATTTATATACCTGGGCTTCTCGATCCAAGACAAACACGAATTTCAACTTAAGCACAATATTTACAGTAACAAAAAGTAAATTTTCTTAATAGTATGACGACATATGTACTGGTATAAAAATAGCAGAGAGAGATATATTTATAGAGATGCATAAATACTCGAAGCTATGGACAAGTCACGAACAAATACTTCACCAAGGCAAGAATGGTGTTTGGTTAAGATTCTTTAAACGATCATGTTTTTGTATGCGCTAAACAAATATCAAATAAGTGGGTTACAACAAGATTGTGTATTGTTGAATCTGTACTTCATAGGTTGCACAACTTCAAGATGAGGTATTGTTTTACATGGAAGATGGTTTAGTCAATAATGTAGCAGAAATAACAAAACTATAATCTATGAGTTAAACAATGGGGATCGCCTTAAATATACAGTTGGAGCGCCACCCTTTCAAAAGGATTCACTGTAAAGCGGCCCCTAGACTGCCCATAATATACAAACATTGTAAAATATATTGGACATATTAAAAATGGTTTGATATGTATTGCTCAATCTGGAAAAAAGTTGCAGTCTGTGGTTCACAGCAAATGATTGGGAAATTGCTTCCTGGGGCTGTAACTGACTTCATGACAGCTCTGAGCTCTGGAATTGCTTCCAAAAAACTAAGGGCCATATTACAATAAGTCTTACAGTTCGTAGCGCTCAAAGCCCTTAATTGATTAATAAAAAATATGCCATACGAGCCTCAACAACTATATGTTCGGACACTCGGTGATTTATTATAAATAGCCGTTTATATTAATAATGACATTATTCTATATGAATTGTTGTTACATATATCTAAATATACATTTGTAATGAAACTATTTTAGAAAATATATAATAAATTATAGACTAATTTGTAACAAAAAACTTCAAAATCAACTGACAACTATATGTTCGGACACCAACAGTTTTTCAGCAATTTTATAAAAATAACACATTCTTTTGCTATTATGACTGCCTGATTTCTTAAAAGCATATTAAAAACAAGCTTTTGACATTAATCAATTGTAAATGTATCCCATATATCTAGTAGAATTCAGGAATTATTCGTTGTGGATTGTTCCTCAGAAACTGTTTCAGTTTATGTCATACTGTTTCAATAATATTGAGGTCAAGAGTGCTTAAAGAGTAATCTAGTACATTAATATCAAGATTTTCAAATCATTTTTTAATTGTTATGGTATTATAAGAAGAAGCGCTATCTTACTGAAAAATAAAATTGCTTCCCGAATTCAATTCTTGGATGGAAGGCAACAAGTTTGTTTCCAAAATTCTTTGATATTTCTCAGTATTGGCGGTTCTATCTATGAAGTATAGTTTTCCAAGTAACTTTGCGGACATTCAGACCCAAACCATTACTCATTGCAATATTTAATTAAATGTTTCTTGCAACCTGTATGACATGCCGCCTTTTTAGATTTTATAAATCGACTGCGAAAATCTCCCACACTGAAATCAAACTTGGACTCATCCCTGAAAATAATATTATTCCATTATTTAATTGTCCAGATAGCCATTATCTTTGCACAAGTCAGCCGTTTCTTTTTTAGACGTAAGTATGTAATGCTCATTCTTTGGCCTAGAGAAAGTCACCATCAGAAATGAAATTAAAGTATAAATAACACAATTTTACCTTATGAAAACTAAGTCCAGACTTGTGAATCCACTTCCTACAACATTCCCGAGAAATATTTAAGCCTGCTTCTTTATTTCAACGAGTGATAATGTCTCGTACTGATCAACTTCCATTTTTACATATTTTAACGAGAAGACGCTACTCTTTTCAAGATTAATATTTTGGGTCGTCCGAGACTTTTCCCGCCAATGCTGCCGGATTTTTATATTTTTCTAAAATATCTCTAACACTAGACTTAGTAATAATCGTGGTTTTCTGCAGTATTTTTTTTTATTAAATAACCTTCAAAATATGTCGCTCCTCTACCTCGAGTTATAATTATTTATAATTATCACGTCAAAATTAACACAATAAGCTAATAAGTGACAAATTACATTGACAGTGTTTTCACATGCCCACTAATAGACTTATTTCGCAGTCTATCGCGCTTAAATGATATTAAATACTTGGTGTCCGAATATAAAATTGTCAGGTGATATTGAAGTGTTTTGTTACAAATTAGATTATAAGATAATTGTGTTGATAAATTTATTATTTTTTTTCTAAAATAGCTTCTTTACAAACCTATCTTTAGACATATGTAACAACAATGTATATTGAATAATGTCATTATTAATATAAACAGCTATTTATAATAAATCACTGACTGTATGTAGTGTATGTCAACTGGACACGAACCTTGGTTTTTAGAGTCACAACCGGTAGACATTGGAAATTCCTATTCAATATAAGAAACTAATTAAATACATGAAAAAAAATCTATGCACGTTTATTAAATGGTATATTTGAATTTAATGATTGTCATAAAACTGCACGTTTCCTTAATATCTCAAAACAAACATATGTAAATATATTCATCATCAATTATTTATGACAATAGTTGGCGGAAAACAAATGTCATTTTATAATATTTATATAATGTCAACAAGTTGTATAAAACAAACATTTCAAAATCATAAATTTCCACGTTCGCGGAAAAATCGAATGAAATATTTTCTTAGTAGGCGTTGTATGTTTGTTTCAGTTTTCCATAGCATCTGTTATTGTATGAGTCAGTTCAGTTGTTATTACCTCATTGACTTATAAAGACTAGATTTCGAAAAAGAGTGTACAATAGTAATAAAATAAGAGTTTACAGATCGTAAAACAACTCATAAATATTGAATGACATGACTCTTGGATTACTCGTATAATATGTAATGCAAGACCGTTTCATATTTTAAATTTTTAATTCTGTAACGAATTGAATAAATGGTTTTATTTCGAAGTCATTAAACACATTAATTTTGAGTAATTGTATTTATTATTACTTACACTAAGATGGAAGATGGTATTCATATTTCTCACTTACCTAAAACAAAAGAAAAATATATTAGTAAATAGATAGATATCAAATACATTCACAGTTAAATCTATTTTACTGCATAACGCATGTTCCATAAGTTTTGGAATAAATTTCAACAAAAAATTGTAAAATAATGTTTACTTAAAGTTTTGTAATACTCAATAATTCTTCTTCAGCTTTTCCATGTTTTATTACGGGTCGCTGTTCCTTACTCTTCTCTCCACTCATTCCTACCCAACGCATCTTCACACAGCCTTTTCTCACTGAAGTCTGCGTCACACTCCTTCCACCTTTTCTTTGGCCTGCCTCATACTTCCGGCATTCAGAGTTCTAATCCTAGCTTCTCTAACCCCGACTGTCCATGATAGGGTAGTACTAACCAATTTGGCATAGAGGTCAAGCGAGGCTGCAATTGCATATCACTTGCGAGGAACACCCTAGCCCTTATACCACTTTCCAATCCTGCACTTTCCATCTTTGGTAATACTTAATAATTAATTGTTTCATATGCAACAAGATTTTGAATTTAAATTAATTAAATAGGACCGTGTTTTTCTACATTCCTGCGGTGATGTTCATCCTTACTTTGGGCTCTCCATAGTCCACCGTAAACTGGGGAGTGTTAGGGAAATTATGGGTCGATTCTATTCACATATATAAACTTTACAGATCCGTAAATTTGTATATAATGAACACAATCGCAACGAAAACTGCCACTCTTATGTATAATTTTATATTAATCAACAAAACTAGATAGTTTTTTTGTCAGGTTTTTACAAATTTACAGATTTGTAAGACTTACAGATGTGATCAGAATCGACCCAGTAGTTTCGCGTAACAAATGGTACGTTCTGGTCTGTTAGCCAATTTTGAATTTATCGTGCTTAGTCCTAGGATGCAAGTCTGGTCAGAAGATAACAGCATGTTCTTGAATAAAATTAACTAATTTTGTTAGGGCTTCATCTCCTTCGGTTCACATTAGGCCTTGATACACGCCTTGTGGAAATAGCGCACCATACCAACAACTTTGAATTAAAACGATTTTATTTTGAACTTCCATTATCTTTATTTGTAAAAACATAAATTCTTCACAACGTTTCGAAAGCAAAAATCTGCTGTCGTCATCAGGTGATCTGACACTACTGACTAATTCCTTAACATACGAGCTTTATATCTGGTGTTATGGGGGTGAACATTAGTGACGGGTGGCTGGTCGTGTCCAATGGCTGGGTTGAGCGTCCTGGATGTTTAGGTCTCAATGGTTAGGCTGGAGTCTGCTACGATATGCATTTCTAAAGTCGGCTGCTGAAAACTATGTTTTTGTTCTTTTGAATGATGGCGGCTTCTTCGAACTTCCTCTTGTACCAATGTTCTTCTTTCTTAAAGATTTTTGCTCCCTCCCACTGGATACGGTGATGGTGTTCCCACGCATGGTCTGCAAGTCCGGATTTTGACGTCTCTCCACTCTCAGTGTGACCCGACCAGCCACCCGTCACTAATGTTCACCCCATAACACTAGATATAAAGCTCGTATGTTAAGGAATTAGTCAGTAGTTTCAGATCACCTGATGACGACAGCAGATTTTCACTTTCGAAACGTTGTGAAGAATTTTTGTTCTTACAAATAAAGATAATGGAAGTTCAAAATAAAATCGTTTTAATTCAAAGTGAATCATTATCTTATAAAAAATTTAAAATAAATACCGACAACTTATCTGCGAATTTGGCTTTTTGTTTATATCTGACATTAGGGATCTCTGCATTATTGTCAGTATAAAAATTATAATTTCCCTTAATTGCAGGGTTACTAAGTGTGAAGTCCGAAAAATGTCGTCCAAAATCTAATGCTATGTGTCTGTAGAAAGTTGCCCATCTTTATTTAACTTTAACGTAATTATTAAGTATTACAAAATGTTAAGAAAATGAATTTTATCTTACAAAATAAAAAATTGTTGAAATAAGTTACGGGCATATTTTAATCATCTATTGTTGAGCAAGTTATTCCAATCTATTTATAGATAATCTACGGTTCCATCGGCGCTGTATTTCGGCGGTGACATTTTAAAATCTGCTTAATATATTCCTCAACTGGGCGCTTATAAAAAATAAAATCAAGATAAACATATTATTTATGATTAGCAATAAGATAGATCGGTCCTCCTCTCCATTACGCATTGTTAGCGAGATAACGGCCCGAAATTTATAGTTTACATCCTTATATACGACTTAGCATTCGTACAAATAAAAAACTGGACATTTTTTATTTTATTTTGGGTGGACAACTTGTTATGTAAATGAGACTACAAAAAATTAAACAGCGAAGTAGAATTTAGCGGAAATCGCATATAAACACTCGGTTGAATGAACGAAAAATTTACGTAAAAATTGATGATTTTTCAGGTTGGAATTAGATAAATAAACTCAAGATTAACATTCTAATTTTGTTTGGGAAATATTGGCTCACCTATTTTTAAAGTTTAAAATAACATTTTTGTACCAAGAATAAGAACACAAACTTTATTTAGAATTGAAAACATTTTTACGAGTGGACATTTATACGTCAAACATTTCTACGACTGTGTATTTAATACTTGTTTTTTATGCAATTTTTCTAAACAATCTTTAATCTAATGCGCAAAACTTCGCGTAATTCGAGCGATTGATTTGATTAGATTTTCAACAAACAAATTATGAAACCTATGCAAATGGTGAGAAATTTCTACAAATTTCTTTCGACTAGTTTAAAATATAGATTTTAACCTTAAAAAAAACTGAATATGTTATTCAAATATTCCACCTTTTAATATTGGGTTTTATCGCCTTTTTAGTAAACCCTATATTGTCCTTGTTTCACATTTCTTGCAAGGTAAGTTTTACTGTACGAAGTTGTTTTTCATTGTGCCAAAAGTAAAGGGGTCTCGGTAGGAGCCAAATCTGGACTAAAAGATGATCCTCAAAATGCCGGTCGAACTATGATCTCCCGTCATTTGGCCCACAGTTTTTTTTTAAGTTGTAAGTCTATATTTAAACTAGTCGAAATATTTGGAGAAATTTTTCACCATTTGTTCAAATGTAAATCGGCCGAATCATTTTGGGTTTGAACTCGATGTTCATTTGCGTTGCACAAAAGAATAGTATTTTAATGTGCACATCGATTATTTAAATGCTCATTTGTTTAGAATACAAGTGCTCTATTTTAAATGCACCTCGAAATTTTTATTGTACATTTGCCTGAAAGAATTGTGGAAGAATAAAAAAAATTGTCATGTTACTTGGCAACGCTGCCATAGATCTCTATATAGCCCTGTGTTCACGATCCTAGAAATCGATCCAAGTTCTTGAATATAGTCCGCAATTCTATAACTCGGATCGTGGACACTACCAACTCGGACGCAAAAATCGAATAGAAAACTAGAATGGAAAAATGCGGTCTGTCCCATTTTTTCGTACAAGTTGCTAATTTCATTTACATGTTAATTTAAAATCTTGACGTTTGATGAGCTTAAAAATTATAAGGTTATAAAATATTACCGTATTCTACTGATTTTTGATGTTATTATAAATAATTACTTATAAATAAATTAATATATTATTGGTCAAAATTTAATTTACTTACTGCCGGGATAATTTCACGGTTATGTTTTATTAGTTTTTAGTATTGGTAGAAATGGCTGAAAGTAACTACATAAATTCGACCAACCTGACATCTGTAGTCATACAAGTTCAATGTTTATGATCAAAAAATGTGATCGTGCACTCGCAACGATTTCTAGCATCGTGGACACAGGCCTTAATAAAGGCAGAATAATATAGTCGAAGAGCGGAAGCTTTCGTTGCGATTTTGTTCATTATTTACAAATTTACAGATCTGTAAGATTTACAGATGTGAACAGAATCGACCCATAAGGCTCATTTTCATATTTTCATTTAATTTAAAATTAAAGTTTGTATGTTTTCATAACTTTAGCACTTTAAATTAAAGACAAAAGTTTTAAAGTAATTTTAATTAAAGTCGTAAAGTGAGAGGCTGATTATGATTATATTATATTATTATAAAAAAAACCTGGCGGTAATGTTTATCGAACCTCACGCTCACAGCTTGAGCTCATTTTTCGACTATGTAGTGGAGCATCTCCCGGCTTGGTAAATAATATATTATTCTACATTTCAATTTGTAAATCATTCGTACGACAGAAAATAAATATTATTTGACATTATTCTAAAAAAGTTCCTTTCTCCATTTTAATACAGTGAAAATATTCAGATATGTAAATTCTTCGACATTCAACTGTTGAAGTAGCACTCACACTCACTGTTGTTTGCGGCGCGTGGCATTTTTTCTTCGTACTTTTGTTTTATTCAACTGGGGAAGAGAAAAAGTTGACGGTTATGTGGCAAGTTCTCAGGAGTTGAATTCCTGCGTTAATGGCCTGTGTCATATGTGAATCATGAGGTGAGAAACACAGGGGCGTAATTAGGGAGAATGCACATAGATGAAATCATGCCACATGGGCAATTATGCTAATACGTCAAGATTTGTCATAGCAATTATATAAAATGCAGGAAGATGACTGAATAAGAATAAATATAACGTGCCTACATTTCATTTACATTTATCAAAATGTAGTAAATAAATGAATAAATACATACATTAAATTTAAACATAGAAATGAGTCTTTAAAAGAAATTTCTCTAGTTTCTTAATGTTCTTTATGGGGACTCGTAGCCGCGTGCCTGAGTGTCAGGTCGCGAATCTGGGAAACCAGGTTCGATCCCGACCGACGCCAAATATTTCGAATTTTAAATGGCACAAAATTGACCCCTATGGTGCACTCTTCACGCCAGCAATGAGTGCCCGTGAGGTGACGCCTGGTAAGCGCCCGCACGGTGCAAATAATTCATCATTGCCGATATCTGTGTACGAAGCAGATTGGCACACCCAGGAATGGGTAATAAGCCGTTATGATATATTTATTTATTTCTTAATGTTTTTTGTTGTGATAAATTTTAAATTATAACGACGTTTTATACCATTTTTTTAAATTCTGTTAATACGAAATGAATTAAGAATTTTTTGCAAACTTGACTTACAAATTTTACGTAATAAGCGATATGAATTTTTAAAGTTCAGAATTTGGCGTGTGACGTAGCATGTATTCACCAGTGGTTGACAAACTGTTAGTTCTAGAGGATACACATTTTTCATGTTCGCCTAGCTGAAATATTTTTATATATAAACTTATACGTTATATTCATGTAGAAATTATTAAGCATAAATAATAAGCATATTTTTCCTTATAAATTATAGAATATTGAAACAGTGTGACCATTGTTTGACAATATTGTGACACAAACTATTGCTAAGTTTATCCCGATAGTTTCAACCCGGTTAACTCTCTGCCTGCTGCGGGTAGAGTGGACCCGATCGAAAGCGTTGGCGAAATGTCAATTTGTTTGTTCATCGAAAATTGAACAAGAACAAGTAATGACATTACGCACATATTTTTAAAATAATAAGTTACGAATGAAAAATAAAACACGAAGTTTTGATTGGTGGGAAAACATTGTGCTACAGTTTACAAATTCAGGTTGGATAGAAAATTTTAGAGTCTCTAAAAGCACTTTTAATTATATTTGCGAGGTACCTACTAAATACTAAATTGAAACCAAAATATAATTTTTTAAGTGACCCTTCTAAAATTGTAAGTTTTGAGAAAAACATTGCTGATTCACTATATTGTCTCGCTAGCTGTTGAGAATATGCAGTATTCTAAGCTTTTTTCTGTGCACAAGACCTAGAATTTTCATTTCCTTCATTAAGGAAAGAAAATACATTACTTCCTGATTTTGCCAAATGTTTCTATTTTCTATTCTAATCACATACGATCTGACTGTTAAAATGCAGCTGACAGATAATGTCTAACGATAGTGAATCATCATGTACTTCGATCAGGTTGACCATTTATCCCGTAAAGTCAATCCGGTCGAATAAGCTCAACCCATTTGTATTTTAGAGTCGAGTTGAAAATTTCAATTCGGTTGAAAATGCTTTTATTCCAATCATTTCAACCCGCTAACTTCAACCGTGACGATTCAACCCATTTTTAAAACAAACTAGGTAGGTATATGGGGCGGGTGTACAAGACGCGCGAGCCGGCTTTTAAAATCAGTCAGAACTTATTAATGTTTATACAAAATTCTTTCACTAATACTCATTAATTTACGTATATTTTTGCATATCTATCTAAGATAATTAAAATTTTACTATGGAATAGTATCCCATTAAAGTTAGCATCGTTTTGAAATTGTTTCTGTAATGGCGTTGCGAAATGACGTCACTATTTGACATTAGTATGATGAAGCGCAGTGGTGGCTCGTCAGGGGAGACAAGGGAGGCTAAGCCTCCTCATAGCTTATCACGATAAAAACTATTTCAAAACATTTTCCTTCATGTTTATTCTTTTTACCTTCCGTCACCTTTAGGTAAGGAAGGTATTGTCTTTGGTCAAAAAATTCGGTGGTGAGTTTTTGATGAATAAGCACGTTTTAGGGTCCCTACAATACGATTTTACTATTTTTACGATGATGTCTGTATGTCTGTGTGTGTGCGTGTGTGTGTATGTATGTGTGTCCGTGTGTGTGTGCGTGTGTGTATGTAACACAATTTTCGTCTGCGATAACTTCCATACTACAATTCTAAAAATTATAATTCTTTCGTATTTCTTTTCGTTACATGCATGTGAAGAGCTGATTAGATTTTGGTTAGAATTGGACAACCGGAAGTACCTTCATTTGAAGATTTTAACAGTTTTTCTTGAAAAAACTATGTTAAATATAATTTTTTCACGTTTAATGTTATTATAAATATTAAATAATATTTTATTCTCTATACGATTTGACTACATTTTATACTTAATATTAAATGGATATAGAGTTAAAAAATTATAAAGAAATTAAATTTCATAAAGTAGCCATAGCTATGGAAACAGCTACTATATGAAGAAAATTTTGATTGAAAGATGTCAGTGTCAAGTGAAATTGACATAGTGTGTTTGTCGTATAATTTTACCGGAAATATAGGATCTTTTGCTATAAATTTTCTGTATGGAATTTGCATAAAATACATGCAACTGCCGGAAGGTAAAGTACAAGAAATATAATCTTTAGCAAGGAACTTTCTGTGTGAAATTTGTACAAAATACACAGAACTGACGGAAGGTAATGTGCTGGCCACATCAGATTTTTTATATTTTCATTAATTTTGTATTAGTTACGTAGGTGTAAAATGATTCATAATTCTTCAGAATTAATCATATTACGTCTATTTATTAGATCGTTGTGCATACAATGGAGGCTTAGCTCCTCTGTACCCTTAAAATTATAGTAAAGACATACTCCAGAGCAGCGTATAAATTAGCACAGGAGGCTCCCTTCACTTGGTCTTCGTAAAACTTTCATGTATCTAAACTTAAACGATAGGCAACTATGGCATAGTTATAGGTACTGCAGTACAGTACAGATGTCCAGTAAGTTATTTTTTTAAGGATTTTTTTTAACAATTTCAACATCCCTCCCCCTTTCCTTGAGGTGAGCCACCCCTCCGACAAATGTCAGGAGCCGCCTCTGATGAAGCGCCGTTAATTGGCGAAGCAATGCTTTTTCTGCTATAAGCAGAATTCGCCTTTTTCTAAAACAAATAGTAATTTTATAAATCGCGGCCAGATTGTCAAATATTTATAGCCTGGCAATCCATTGTTTGGACTGTCCCTTGATCTCAGGCGTGTAGTGGTGACGTTTAAAGTCACGATTTTTCGATTAAAACGAGCCCAGAGAAATAAACAGATTTAGTTGAAACTTGGTGTGTTCTTCCAAGAGATACCACTAATTGAAAATAATCTCTATACGCACATATTTTGTCTAAATACCTTCAAAATGTCGTCGGGTAATTATTCAAGTCTAAACTACACCATCTGCAAAATGTATCACCATCACTAAGCAGAGCTGCCGAAATTGCATACATTCACATGAATTACTTTTATACAAATAGTCGTAATTTATATTAGTAAAGTTTCGTGTGTAATTTACGTTCGTATGAATATGTCTAGACGCATTTTGTGTTTACAACTGACAAAAAGGTAATTTAGTCGACAAGGGTTGCTCTTGCTAGCTGTCAGCCCTTAATATTCTGAAACCCTCATGTGTTTTTATAAGATGACAAAACTTTTATAATAGAATTCAGTTCGATCGAAAAGTTTTTCCACCTTTTGAATTCTAAAAATTAATTTTAGAATATAAAACATAACATCAAAATAAAATTTAATCTTGTAATTGCTTTTTGACGCGTATATATAGTTTTTTGCTGCAATAATTGAATTTACTCGTCAGTTTTTTTGCTCAATCAAGAATAGAAAGTTGATGTTTATAGGACTCATTTGTCAGTTGCCAAGGAGTAAAAAATTACAAGATATATTACATAAATTTAAGATAAATGGACAAATTGTATTTGATTCGACTGAGGACTGTTTTTACCTTCCGTTACCTTTAGGTGAGGAAGGTAGGTATTGTCTTTGGTCAAAAAAATCGGTGGTGAGTTTTTAATGAATAAGTACGTTTTAAGGGCCCTAGAATACGATTTTACTATTTTTACGATGATGTCTGTATGTGTGTGTATGTATGTGTGTATGTATGTGTGTCTGTGTGTGTGTATGTGTGTGTGTAACAAAATTTTCGTCTACGAAAACTCTAATACTACAATTCCAAAAATTATAATTCTTTCGTATTCCTTTTCGTTGCATCCATATGAAGAGCTGATTAGATTTTGGTTATAATTGGTCAACCGGAAGTTGAAGTTGAAGATTTTAACTGTTTTTCTTGAAAAAATGATGTTAAATATCATTTTTTCACATTTAATGTTATTATAAATATTAAAGAACATTGTATTCTCTATACGATTTGACTGCATTTTATACTTCATATTAAATGGATATAGACTTATACAACTATAAAGAAACTATGCTAGATACAGCTACTACATTCAGAAAATTATGATTGAAAGATGTCAGTGTCAATTGACATATTCCTAGTATATTTGTGTTATAATTTTACTCGAAATATACGATCTTTTTGCTCGAAGCTTTCTGTATGGAATTTGTATAAAATGCATTCAACTGTCGATAGGTCATGTACATACAAGAAGTTTAGAATCTTTTGCAAGGAACTTTCTGTATGAATTTTATAGAAAATACATAGGCATTTGTGAAAATTCTACCGGTAGATACCGCATCTGCCGACTGTGTTCAAAAACACGAGTGGTGAAAAGTTACCGTGTTCGAAAATTGTACAATATCTACCTGATTCATCTACCGTATTCATGAAGAATCTAATCTCAAAAAAAGGTAGTGATGCAAAGCTCAATTTGTTAACTACATTAAATTTCTAATCTGTTTCAAATTTTTAAATTTTTTATAGGTTATGGATCTACCTGTGTTTACCACTTGCGTTCTTAAAATATCGATTTCGGTAGCTATAACCTGATACACAGCTGTTTACCGGTAACAGTTCACCGGTAGAATTTTCGTAAATGCCTCATATAAATGTCGGAAGGTAATGTTCTGGCCACATGAGATATTTTGATTCAATATATAGCTGGTTAGAATGCTAATATTTCAACTATGTTTAGAATTTATAAGTAGATACACAATAATACATGTGGTTACTTATACATTTTTAATTTGTTATTATATAGAGGAGCTATGGATGCAGTGAGTTCATCTGTTGAAAGAATGTAAAAGATTCGATTATAATAATGTAGGCTAGATGAATATAATAGAGTTATAATTGAAATAGAGTTCGTCAAATAAGAAATAATTAAATCTGATGAAAGTAAGATTAATGCTTTCATTCTCGGACGTCAATCAAAATGCCGAGAAGAAAATAAAACAATTATCTCATTCTTCTGTAGAATATACTGTGAGAAATATCTTCCCAGTAGGAGATTTGCTATTATATACAATAATAGCACCCAAATTATAGATGTTCTAAAGAACAAAGACTCCTTTTAAGTCAATACACATTTTCCATCGATATTCCAATATCTTTAACCCATCCGAAAAGTAGTTGGTGGAGCAGGTTTACATAGGAGGGCAAGATGAACAGTTCTCGGCATGGCAGTGAAAAACTGTATTTTTACCTCCCGCTACCATTGATAAGGGAGGTATAGGGATCGTGCTAAAAATCGCATATCGAGATTCTGGTAAATGACCACGTTTTAAGGTCCCTAGAATCCAATTTTAACATTTTCACGATGATGTGTGTATGGATCCTCCACTCTAACTCAAATACTATTACTCAGAAAATTTTGAAACCTTTCGAACTTTTTCTGTACTGGAAAGAGCCCATTAGATTTTGGTGTAAATGCCACTTTACTAGAAGCTCAAAATAGTTTTTCTTCGAAAAATACCTTTAAATGTTATTTTTCCACAATAATGTTATTATTATATTATTAAAATTAATAGCTATTAACCTATCTAGGAATGTTATGTATATCATAACTGCCTAAGATGTCGGTTTGAAATCCGAGCTCGTAGAGCGAGGATTTTAAGACATCTAAGGCTTGTTATGATTAATAACATCCGTGGTTTGTTCAATAGTTTATCGGTTTCAGAAAATTAAGACATTATTGATAAATACCATTTTTTGAAATTCTCTCATTAATTCTACTTTCAGATTACTATGGTTAACACAACTATTATTTTGACATATGTCAATATGACAAATATTCAAATTATGTGCTTTGTTCCACATGTTTATTACTTTAGAATAAAGTAGACCGTATTTAGAATGATAGGCTAACGTTATCTGTATGTATTAATGAAGAGCATTATATTTTCATTTTATTTTATTTTCATTTTGTAGACCGTTGTTGATAAATCAGTATGGTAATAATATTACCATACAGATACAGTTATTACTTAGTTACCAGCGTACTTTTGTACATGTAAACAATGGAATAATATCCTGAAGCCGGTAAAGAATATTAAATTTTCTTTAGATTTGCATTAATACTTTTTCTATATATGTTATGGATAAATTTATAAAATAATCTATAATTTAAATCCCGGATCCTACGCTTTACACAAACAAAACTCCTTGGTTGCGCAGTTAAAATGTATGTAACTGACAGATAAATATCACTGTCAAAGATCTAATCATTTCAAATTAATAATAGTAGCGTTTTAAAAAGTAAATAGAACAATAGGAAAGGAAATTAATACAGTTTCCAGCATAAGTAAATATGTAGGTATGTATTTAGATTAATAAAAATTAATGATTCGCAAAAAAGTTTAAGCTAATCCTCATTTTTAGATTAGTCTATTCTATCTCAATATGTTAAATTTTTAAATATACATATAACATCCGACAATCAAAAATACCCGACTTTTTGTCTTTTAAATGTGGTAACTTGTTACTAAAATAATTTAGCGAGAAGCAGTTTTACCAACTGTTTGGCATCCTTGAAAATACATATCGCTGTTTGTAACTCATATTTACAATATTTGGACTATGTTTTTTTTTGCCAAGAGCTCTTCAATTCTTTTATATGTTTACGCAAAGGTTCGTTGCCCTTTTAAGAAACTTTTTTATAAATTCAATGGTGTCTTATGATTTTAATCATTATACCTACAAGTATTTGTGCGCTACGCATACACTCGTACGTACTACATCTCGTGACAATGATTTATGTGAATTTAAAATGGTTTAGAGAGAGATATATGAGTTGATAGTGAAAGGTTAGCAGACGAATATTGATAGATAGAAAGTTTGTGTTTTATACCGTCGTTAAAAGTTTAAAGACTCTATTATACGCCACCTAGACTAATTAAAATTCACTGCACGTAAATTAGAGCGGTGTTCTAAACTATTATTTACTTGCTAAACTAATTTAAATGTTACCAATTGTATCACACAAAACAAATAAGAGAACTAAGGACTTATACTAAATTATGGAGAATTTATTTAGCTGTAATTATAAGGAAGAGCAAAGTATAATGTTCATAGCTGTAAAGTTTATGGAGAAATCATTTAGCAAACGAGAACATTAATTGTAATATTTATTATATCTATTTCTGACATTAATTCTAAAATATAGTCATCTATATAACAGCTCATACAATGTACATACCGAGTGTATATTTTTTTTACCTGAAATACAATGTTACTTTTTTTCACTCTAAGTTTTTACCAATTGCTTTTACAGTGAAAATGTACGTACAAAAGATGTTCAGAATTAAAAGCTGCATCCAACGACCCGTTATTTATTGTTATTAAACGTTCTGTTCACAAAATAAACGTAAATTAAAATTGACATTTCCAACCCGTTTACAGAGTACCATGAGAACTGTTTACTGTTTTGTCCATGTTGTTATACAGTGTGTTCAAAAAAATTCCTAACTCGGAGTAGGCTTTGAACAAAGAAACATATGTCAATTTAAAAATATTTAATTAAATGTTAATTTGATATGAGATATTGTCAAAAATGTTATCTAAATAAATCAAGGCTTTTCTTTAAATCTTATTTTAGAAATGGAAACAAATTAGAAAACGGCGAATGCCAATATACTGTATCCTTCTTTATTGTCTTTTTTCTTTAAAATTACATTTTAAGATCAATTTTGACTTGACTTTTGAATTAAATAATAATCAGAAATACGTTTCACTGTTCATAGCCTACTCCAAGTTAGGAATTTTTTTGAACACACTGTACTTCAAACTATCAAGTTTGTTTCATTTATAGCTATTAACATACACATACACACATACGCACACACGCACGCACGCACTCACGAACGCACGCACGCACGCACACACACACACACGCACACACACACACACACACACACACACACACACACACACACACACACACACACACACACACATACATACACATAGACATCATCGTGTAAATGTTAAAATTGGATTCTATTTATCTTGAAAAATGACGCGAAAAATCAGTTTTTTCAAAATATCTCTTAAACCAATAAGCATTAGGGCAAAAATAATAATTATTGAATCTGTTGCGTACAATTTTCATCTAAAACATTTTTTCTATAACCAATATATAGTGAGCGTTCCAAACATAGCAAATTTTTGAAAATTTCCAAAATGCTTCATTTGAATCATATTTTATTATATTTTTTTTACATTTTTTACAAATAACTTATTTTTTTCTATAGCAGATTTTAAAGTGTGCTTTGTTCCACTCAAAATAGTTGACTTATGTGACATTTTAACTAGGGATCGACCGATATCGGTATCGGTATATCGGCCATATCGGTCTTCTTGGCCGATATCGGTATCGGCCGATATGTAAACCACGATATCGGCCTATATCGGTATCGGCTTAAAAAAATATAAATTGCTTAATATTTCAGTTGCTAAGGATTTTTTTAAAGGAAATTAAAACAGAAATACTAAATAAAAAACAAATCAAGTTTTTTCTTATTCAAAATTTAGCAAAACAGTCATTAAAAATGTAGAAGTAAAGTTACACACTAAGTTAAACAAATTAATATTTAAAGTTAAGTTTTGGCAAGTTGTAATGGAACAAAATTAATCTTTGTGCTCTTTTCGGACGATTTCTTGCGCTTTCATAAAAATTTACAGCTGAAGAAAATAGCTGTTCACTAGCAACACTACTTGGCGGTGGTGCTAAATATATTATTGCAACTTTGTACATCAATGGAAGAATGTCTTTTTTTGCATTTGCTCTGCATTTTTTTTGTGATTTATTTTTGGTTAATGCGTATAACGGTAACAGTATATCATTATAAATCACTTTTACCTCATTTATACAGCAAAAACTTTACGACAAAATTTTATGGCCGATATATCGGTATCGGCCGATATCGGATATGAGTATATCGGTATCGGCCACAAAAAAACATATCGGTCGATCCCTAATTTTAACCACAAATAATTTTAAAAAATCACAAGCAGGACCTATGCTTATCATTGTTTATTTTCTATTTCTGAACATCCAGCAAATAATTTTCCAATATTTAAAGATGACCTGAGTTAAATTAAGGCCCGATCCTACCACCTCTGGTTAATGTGTCAGTTTATTAACCATTAGTGAAGAATTAAACTTGAAGTTTAGAAAAGATGCGAACAACAGTTTTAATTTAACTTCCAGTTAGCTAGGTAAGAACCATTTTGCAACATAACCGTTGGTTAGCACTGTCACTTTAGCTAGAAGTGGCAGGAGCGAACCCAAGTTCCAGAAATCTATAAAAGAAAGGAAGCTAGAAAGTTGTTTCTTTGATTATCTCAAATTCACAAAAATTGATTAAAGTTGTTTTTGCTTTTTAATTATACCTTCATAATTGTAGACTCTGATGAACTATACAATTTAAATATCGTTTTATTTGTCAGAGAGAGATACATTTATATCCTGAACAAACTTCGAAATAAAGTTGCTCGTCGCGAAATAAAAAAACCGTCCTTTACAAATGGTTTAATTGATAGCATGGTATGAAACAGGTTGCGGGATAAAAACCTTAACAAGTCTGCATAAAACCTACACATCTGCTGCGAATACTAATCTCTTTCGTCTTTCTCAGACTGCTACAGATACAAATACAGATACAGGCACGGAGCGATTCTCGTGCAGCCGACCAAACATCTTTCCTCAGATCCTGGGGAGATTCTATAATAGCCACTAAGTCACACGGGGAGAGAACACGGCTATCATTTATACTAATTACAATCTAAATTATACACAGCTCTAATTGGGATGATATACGCTGTCTATACAGAAGACGATAGAGTTTTTTATAATAACAGCGGGGCGACTTATACTTTACTTTTTTGAGAAATGAATTATGAAAATTCTACAGGTTGTTATATAAGTAATGTGTCATAGATCTTAAAAAAATTATAATCTGAAATATATTCTTCACAATCCGTCAAGTTGTAAAAGCTATAGGACTGCAAAGTCGACCAATTACTAATGACGAATAGGGGATTACAGCTCAATCGAATTAAGAGAAATTAGTAAAAAATAGTGAAAGTATATGCTTAATAATGAATATTAATAAAGAAATAAAATGATATAATTGAAATACTTCGGAAATAAGGGGTTTTTTGTTTTAGCAGCTCGTCACTCATTTGAAATCCATATATATTATTTTGATTGGCGACTCAAAGACCACCTATAAATATATAACGAATACCGAGTTAGGAGGTGGAGTCTACTACCAATGGAAGTAGACATATTCAAATAGCGGATACGTGGCTACCAGTCCAGTACTGCAATTCTCAAACAGTTTTTATTTGATTATAAATTTCTTGCATCAAACTTAATAATTTTGATACACTTGCAATTATAAAGCATGTAGACTTGTGCAGTGTTATAATATTAATTTATTTTTTATAAATATAATTTAAAAATAGCATACATTTCAAGAACATTTTAGATCCACGAAGAAAACAGTTTTATATAAAAACTTATATTCGTGACGTCACATCTATATTTTTAAACTTCGGGGGACCATAACTCGCTTATTAATAGGAATTCGTTCTCCGGATTTTCACCAATAGTCTTAGTTTTACTTATACTTTCTGATGAAATTATAAAAAAAATGGTGGAATCCCCTATTTGTAATCATTGGCGCAGTACTTAGATATTTAGAAATACCTGTTACTTTCACTAATCCAGTTACAACGACATGCGTCTAGTTTGCGACTTAAAATCATCAAAAATGTCAAGTGTTGTTTTCACTCTAACTATTGTGATTTTTAGATATTTCTTTATTCAAATAATAGGGCTATTCTGTAAGAATCGTTATGACTTAACGAATCGTTAAAACGTTATATCGTTATAATAATAACGAAAATCGTTTAATTGGCTTATTCTGTAAACGTTCGTTATGACATTATGCATTGTTATCAATTGTCATTTCGTTAATTATAACGATAATCGTTAAAGTGGTATTCTGTAAATAATAATTTAATTCTACATGACGAAAAACTATAACTAACTGTCGAGCGACGAGAGAAGGTGCAGATTATGCGGGACAGAAGAGGAAACATTTAGGCATCTAAGGATATCGTGCAGAGAGGTTCAGAAAGAAAGAAGAAATGAAAAGGTTCTGTTAGACGACTTAGGGTCAGGACAAGACTGAATGAAAGAAGTCATCAAAAAGCGGGGGGCTAATTTAATAGGGATGTATTATTAATATAAAATGTATGTATATATATATATATATATATATATATATATATATATATATATATATATATATATATATATATGTAATTTAGATTTTACGCCAATTTGGCAACTGAACCCTGTGGTGCACTTTTCACGCCAGAAAGAAGTATGGTGACGCCTGTCACGTGTCCGTACGGTACGAATATGTCATTATAATTACAGATATCAGCGAATAAAGCAGATTAGCACACCCAACAATGGGTAATATGCCGTGCAAAAAATTTAAATGGTTAAATAATAAGTACATTAATTTTTGTTTGAAGTATTATGTAATTATATGATACCTACTTCATTTTGAACAACAAAATGATGAATACAATTAAGAAATAAATTAATTAAATTGTTCATTACGTCTGTTGAATAATTTCTCATTTATATATTATATTTTGATGAGTGAAGATATGTTTCACAGTCCTCGTAAAGGTACTCCATTTTTTTACTTTAAATAAATCAAAATCACAATTTAATATTCTTTTGTAAGTGTATTATAATATTTGTTACAAAAAATCCAATTTTATTTATTCGTTCTTGTTGTTCCAGTTGGCTGTGACTTCACCTTCCATTTCCCTGTGTCAAGAAACAAAAGAAAGAAACAAAAGAAAAAAGAAATGGTGAGTAAATATACTCTAATACGTCTTTAGGCATTCTTATCCACCACTGTATCTAAAAATATCTCGACAATGGATCCATAACTGTGTATGATATTACGTCAAACGTAGTAAATTTCAACGTGGGCGCTTCCAATCAATGGAAGAAAGAATTTGTAAGATCAACATGGATAACAGCCAATGTATACCAAGTAAAAATAGGATATATTTCTTTCGGGTATCAATAAAACAATAGAATTTTCCACAACGCAAATAGGACAATTTAAAATTAAGGAGCTCTGCAAAAACAATCTTACAGTCTTTCGTTTTTGAGATAATCAAAGAAACTACTTGCTAGCTTCCTTACTCTTACAGATTTCTGTAACTTAATTTAAATCAGGATCATGTTTAGATATTAGAAAATTATTTACTGGACGTTAAGAAATAGAAAAATAAACATTGAGGAACATTTATATAAAAATTAGACATTTGTATAGAACGATTTTGTATAGACGCCCGAACTTTAAAATCACTAAGATACTTTTTGCGAAAAACATTGTTACTAAATTGTTTGGTATCCTTTACAGTATATGTCGCTGTATGTATCTAATATTTACAATATTTCGACTAAGGTTGTTGTCAGAGCTGGGCACGTTAGTAGCAAAATGTAATTACATTACCATTACATTATTTTTAAGAAAAAGGCTCAGAATTACACATTACATTTTTAAATGATGATAAAAGTAATGTAATTACCACGACAATTAAATTGTAATGACATTACACATTACATATGAATGGAATTAGAAAAATACCACTATTTAAAAAAAAATAACAGCTAATTACTTCTATATGATGCTAATAAAGTGTACCAAGTCTATAAATTTAAAATGGTTTAGATGCTGATGTTACTTTCCAATTTGCCATAATATAATAAATCCCAAACATTTAAAATAGTCGTAAAATTTGTTGTGATTTTCATAAACCAATATAATTTTAACTTGTAGTAAACACAATAAGCTAAAAGTTAAAAGTAAAGTCATCAAATATCATCCGATTTATTTAACTACTAATATTTTTCAAAAACTTATGTTGTATCTATAATGGATATTTGTTAACATTTTATTAAATATAAAAAATGGAAAACAACAGAACAGTAGGAAAACAAAATTGAAACGGAGGAATGACGGTGCCTTTGATGGATAGAGCCTGTCAAATATTATACTTCTACGTCTACTGAGTTCTTATTAGTATAAAATCGTTTACTTAAGGCTGTTTACCAGTAAGTATACACAATTCGAACACAGTCATATGTTTTCTAAACAAAACACCATCCCAAGTCTTATTCATTTGTTGTTTCACCTACATCTTGTGCCAATTTTTTACTCCGTACAGTTTATTTTTAGAAATTCGCGGAAATTAACGGTACATATTTATTTTTAAGATAAAGTAGATTCCCACAGAATACTCGTATGTTTACACACTTATCGTTTTGGGTTAATTATAATTTGACCTAAAATTTGATTTAATTAACATTAATTAGTCATCAGTCCGAATTTTGAGGGCAATGTTTGATAACAATTCAAAGTTCACTTACAAAAAATGGGACGCAGAAATAATATGTTACTTCCTATTTTTTATTTTTGATACTAATAAAGTTTTATTTTAAAATTTTCCATTAAATCGTCAATGTGTTCCGAAGGCGATGTGTACATTTTGAGCGTCAGCGTCTCTAACAGCTACTTTGGTGTCTTTGGGTACCTAATAAATTTTGACATTTCGAGAAAGTGATACAATTTACAATTTTATTTTGAGTTTTTGCTATTGTATATAAATATTATTCGTTATAGTATATTGAAATGAAAGAAATGAATAAAGAAATTATTTAAAATGTTATATGTGATTTAAAAAAGTCAAAATACCAGCGAAGGTACTGTGACAGAAAATATAATTTTTCTCATAATATATGTGATTTATGTAAACCATTTTATCATTCTTAGTTTCATATTATAATTTATAATATTAGTTAAATATTATAAGATGGTGCATACATGGAAATTGCGATTAAAGAGTTGAAAAACTTGGATGATTGGAAAGAAGAAAGTTTCTGCATATCATGATATCAGTGGATGATGTTAGCATCTTTCTTTTATATTTGCAATAATTGACGAATATTCTTCATTGAAAATATACCAGGCTCTAAGTGGAATCAGTTGCACAAGCTCGGAAAGTAGAATACACGAAAAATACGAACCATGTGAATTTCTGCTTTAAAAATTAATATTGCATGTACAGAATATATAATATGTCAAAAATAAACCTTCTATATGATAGAACTGCAAATATTATACAATTTTAAAATGATTTTCTGCTTCTTTTATTATATTTTGTTCAAATTTTAACGTAAAAAACATTTTTTTATATACCTATATATATATATATATATATATATATATATATATATATATATATATATATATATATAATTCATTGTTTCAATCATGCGACCATTATTTGAATTTTATTGATAAGTAATGATAAGTACCTTTTAAAATAAGAAAATATGTAAATCTAGAAGAATTTTTCATGTTAGTAGAATATATCTGTTGAAAAGTTATTTTTTAAGCATATATTCCTCATATAATATTCTAGGAAATTTATAAAATTAGATACTTCAATCGGTAATTTTGTCAGAATTATTAGATCTCTCACTGCATCACATAATATTTGACGTCCTATCATTCGCATTCATTGCAAACATTTTATAAAATAGATATTGCAAAATTATTCTGACATAAAACATAATCTTGCTATGTTTCAATGAGTAACCATTTTGTCATTTTTATTCGCTGTTGGCGCTGACTACTTTTATGCACATCGCCTATATATACTATTATTCACGAAAGATGACTATTCAAGGTTATTTGTTCGAAGAAAGAATACACATCACTTTATAGCAGTAGCTTAGCAACATTTTGTATTAGAAAGGAAAAGATTATTTGACCTATGTCTATTTAATTCATGTGGTGTGACAGATATACGTAAATAGTGGCATTACTAACACACTATAAATAATAACGACATATGTCGTAGAATTACAGATACCTAATTATCTACTACACTGCCCTCTGTGCTAATATTTACCCAGTGGTGTTGACGTTTAAATCAAATTATTATTCCTTGGTTTATAACTTAAGTCTATGTTTTTGTATTTTGAAAAAACATAAGTGAAGAACATAAATCTTTCAGAAAGGCATTATTTAGAAAAACATATAATTTACAAATGAATTACTCTTATTTTTTCAGTTAAAATGTGCCTATAAATATTTCATGTTGCACGGCTATGAATATGAAATGTAGTGAAGTTATCTGCAAGTAATATTATATCAGACGGCTCACAAATGACCTTGAATAGTCATCTGAATAATAGTTTAGATAAAATTATGCTATTTTGTCGAAAATCAATACGTGAATTTTCAAAATAATTAATGTTACGTCACCATTCATAGTTTGACAAATAAAATTAATAGATAAATTGACCGTTTGACACGGGCTTTGCAGAGATACGAGCCGTATTCATTTAATATTTCCTATTGTGTGATGGTTTAAATTAAACGTTTAATAAATGTTTGTTCGCGCGGGAAAGTAGATAATAACCCCTGATTAAAGTTTTCATCTATTTGAACGGTCGTGTCAACGTGACACAGAAATAATGTCACCTTTGTGCTACGTCCACAATTAAAACCGTTTATGAGACAGTTATTAATTTACAGATAACCAATTTCATAGCCTTCCAAAGCCATTGTCATACATTTTCTAATTAACGGTGAATGTACAGTAACAAAAGATATACAATGCAAAATGCAATGTACGCGATTATAGTTTATTGTAAATCTTGAAAAATCAAACACAATGCAGCCTCATGAAAAATTACTGTCGACCGTTACGTAATCCCGACTTCCTTCTCCATCATTTGTTACGGATATACAGGAGGATCAAATTTATATTCATAGAATTTTTAATTTCGCCTACAGGGTGTCTCAAAGCCCAAGGCGGATCTAATATTAATTTCTTTCTCAAACTACATATTAAACAACTGCTTGCTTGTATGCTTCTACATTTTAAAAATCGGAGAATGTTTTAAATTAGGTGTTAACAATTACTCGAAATCTTAGTTAAACAGCATTTAGCATTTTTGCCTCCCGCTACCCTTGGTAAGGGAGGTATAGGGATCGTGCTAAAAATCGCATATCGAGATTTAAGGTTCCTAGAATCCAATTTTAACATTTTCACAATGATGTCTGTGTGTATGTGTGGATCCTCCACTCTAACTCAAATACTATCATACAGAAAATTTTGAAACCTTGTATTTCTAACTTTTACTGTAATGGATTAGATTTTGGTGTAAATCGGATATCCGGAAATAGGGCCTATTCTGTAACTCAGTGGTTAATTTTTAACCACTGGATCAATTTTTTGACCAATCAAGTATGTTGACATTTAACAAAAAAATTGATTTTTAGTTGTCAAATAAATATCTATTGGATAAAATTTTTAACCAGTGGTTAAAATTAACCACCGAGTTACAGAAGCTCAAAATACTTTTTTGTGACTCGGGCTGAAATGGCGGGAGGTATTGTATTGGCCACACCAGATTTTTTTATTCTCTTACAAAACGGATGTTTTGGTCCACTCTTGCCAATCTGCTTTGTACACAGATATCTGTAATGATATTCGTATCGTGTGGACGTTTACCAGGCGTCACCACTCGGGCACTTATTGCTGGCGCGGAGAGTGCACCACTGGGTCAACTTATAACCATTTACCATTTTAAAAACATCAAAAAACATTTTCATTAATAAAACGTATAACGTATAAGTTATATATTTCTTTATCAAAGTAGGTTGAAAGTCCCTACTATTTGTTTTCAATTTGTTCTGTGACCCTAATTGTAGTGTACACAAATGATGAATAAACAAATTTTAAATATTGCTGGGCAAATATACCGACTTTCTCACGGCACATGGCAATGAACTTACTATAGTATACATTTATTCAGTAATGAGAAATATAATTTATATAGTTATTAGCGTTGAAAGAGTGATTTGCGAGTCATTCTGTTAGTAAGTGTTGTAAAAATGACTGCTAACAGCATATTGGAGATACGAAACGTCGTTTGTCTTTTATTAACAATGACATTCTAGATTATAGCCTTTCTAGATAATCATTTCTAATCTTAATATATTCTGGAACTGACGCTAATGTATTTAAAGTTCAACACAAATATACGCTCGCTTAATATTCTAATGTATAAAATATTGTCCATAGCTATGGTATTAATCCTTATATATTTTTTGGACTATGGTTGTTTATGCAGTGCCGGCCCGAGACTTTTGTGCGTCCCAGGCGAAAATTGTAAATTGCGCCCCTCATTTATTACAATTTTGTTTAGATTATATAGGAAGAAAATTAGAAAAGTGACGATTTGTATCCATAATTCGCGAACAATCACATAATCTTAATCTGAATTAAATTTTTTAGAAAATATTTTGGATATTTAAAATACAGAGATTTTTTTCTTTTGGGTTCTACAGAGTCGCTTTATTTTTGTCTAATACCATATACAGGATTAGTCACGGGAGAGCTACTTTCAAAGTCCGTTTGTGTGCAGTCTGAAATACAATTTATAACAGCGTCTAGTGATGCACGACGAGGCGAAAGTACTCGCGCATCTCGTCTCGTCTCGTTGCATTTTGCGAGACGAGAACGAGAGCGAAATTGCAATTTAAAATTCGAGGCGAGATCTATATAACAACTGCGAGAAGCGAGATATCTCGCGAGATTCTCGCGAGAGTCTCGCAATAAAAATTATTTGTAACTTTATAGCTTTGATTCATAAATTCAATGAAAAATGCACCGTACAGGAAGTGGAGTCAACGGTAATTCGTGCATAGAACAGGTGAATGTAAAAATTATATGAATTGACTATATTTTTTTGAGTATATCTAGAGTCGAATGATATCGGTCGCAGAGTGAGGAAATGCAAAATTAAGACTAAATCGGTTTTGCATCTAATAGAACTAGTTTTTCTCCAACATTTCAGCCCCTAATTCATCCCAGTTAAAACTACGGTTAATACAATTCTTGTCGCGCCTGAAAAGTAAAGGATCTTATATTAAGCGTCGATAGGAGTCAACACGCAGTGAAACGGAGTGGTTGGTTGCCAGAGGGTTCCCAGTGTAGCGATTTTTATGAGTAAATCTTACTTAAATAATGGCATATAGTTAAAGATAAAGTTACAAAAAATATTTTTTTTTAATGTTTAATTAGTTTTACTGATGACAGAATGTATCAAAAGATGTTCGTATTGATTTGGTATTTGAATTTAGTGTTTCGTCTCTTTATTATAGTTATACGACTGTAAATACATGGAAGACGGAACGATTGGTGCGAACTTGTCTTTTCTAGTTCAACTCACGTAAATACCGAGGTAAATACGTAGTGCGCAAGCGCTTATTATTACAGCGAGACTCTTGTGAGTCTCTCGCGAGAACGAGACGAGACCCAAAAAAATGTGCGAGAACGAAAGCGACATCAAGATTGCAGATCCGAAAACGAGACGAGATCGATATTTTATATTTCTCGTCTCGTCTCGCCTCGCGCGTGCATCACTAACAGCGTTTAGCTTTCTCTTTTAAAAAATAGAATATTTAATTCACGATTGCTTTGCCTGTCTAGTGATGGAAATAACTCTTCCGTGACTAACCCTGTATATAGGGAAAGAAAAAATATTTCTCTGTGTAGGTATAAGTATCGGTATAAATGCTTTTCATAATTTTGCAATTTGGAAAATCTAATTTAACTCTTTAACGGTTCATCTTAGGTAAAAAATATAAGAATCTTGTTTTGTATAAAATTTCGATACTGATCACAGTTTCAAGAAAAATGTCAAAAACCAAAGTATGTCGCCTTTTTCCAAATTGGCGAGGGGCTGTTGCATCAATGTATTATTCTGTACAGGATTCCCTATAAAAGCTTTTGTTGCATTTTTTTATGTTGGGGGTATTATTCTGTAGATTTCCTGAACAACAATTACTTCTTCAGTATTTGATATGACAATGTTTTTAATTGATATAATCGTCAACGAATTTAACCTTTCTTCTTTCTTAGTTTAACTTAAAAAAATATAAATAGGATTTAGTTAATATAAGTTTGCTGCAACTGGAATTGTCAGCATTATGATTAAAGCTACACACTGGACGAGCCAATAAACTTAATAATAATTTGATTTTTATTTTATTTTGCAAAAAAATAGTCTCAAAAAATGTCGCCCTAAAATCAATTTCGCCCCAGGCGTTTGCCTGGCTTGCCTGTAGTTTGGGCCGGCCCTGTGTTTACACTTCAATTGTAGTAGTTAAAAAATCTATATTATAATAAATCTAATATACACTGCCTGAATTTAATTTAACGCGTATTAAACTTTCCCATTTTTTTCCTATTTAAAATTAATTTATTTTTAACATTACCAGCTCCTATTTCGAACTTATCTGTTCTATCAGTTTTTTATATTCGAATCCTATAAAAAACGTAACAATACGTGATACGTATTAAATTTCTGACAGATTATACCGTGATTAATAGCATTTGAGTAATATATCCTTAAAAAACTAAAATTCCATACAATAGCCAACAAAATCTGTAATTTATTTCTCATTATCACTTCGGCCAGAGACCCAATTAAATTAATACCACATTGTTTGGAAAATAGGGGATGGATTAGACACCACTGTTTCGTTGGAAAACGTTGAATCGAATACAGTAGACTCTCGATTATCCGAGTCCAGGTTATCCGATTTTCCGAGTCAACCGATGCATTGTAGGAGGATTGAGTTGTCATCACATGACTGGTGCCGAGGATGACCGAACTTCAACTTAATACAAAAAACTCTGAATGAATTTTAATAGCATTAAGTTGAAGAATTTTTATATGCCTTCTAAGTATTAAATTTAAAAAGATATCATTATTTAAATATCCTCAAATTTGAAAATATCACCAAATATCCATTAGGTATTTTACAATTAATTTTTGAAATTTGGATATTTTAATTAATCTTCTTTGGCTCCAATTGGTCCCTTATAGTGTCAATTCTTTGTGTTACAAGTGTTATGATAAATATATTGTCAAAGTTGTCAAACAAGTGTCAAATTTTTAAGTTTGGTTCGTGTTAGATAATACAAAATTCAATATAAAATGAGTAATTTACAGTATCGTATTGTGCCTTCTTACAAAAATGCGCTAGGAACAAACCTACTATTGAATTTATAAATATGCCAAAAGATGCGAAGAAAAGAAAATTGTGGCTGGAAGCAGTAGGTCGAAGAGCTGATGGTTGGGTTTTTACATTTCATTTTATTTAACTCTTTAACACACCTTATTTCGGCAACAGTAAAACAGTCGTTTTCTGATATAAATTCAGCCATCACCCAGCTTTCGATTTTCGGTAAACTGTCCGACTTAGCTTGAGTGTATTCTGTATTAGCCGTTATTACTCATTTATAAAGGAAAATGTCTGCGTCAAATGTCAAATTAAAAGTAGAAGTTTGTTATTAACATGTGACAAACTATCGCCTACGTTTATTTATCTAAATAAAAATAAATGTAGATGATAGAAAAACTGTTTTTCTATTGGCTGTGAATGACGTAATGTATGTGCTTCTACGACACAGGAGTGGGGGGTTGTTTTTCATGACTATTTCTGGCGCCAATATTCGTAACAAATTATTAAAAAAAATATTAATAATAAAAGAATATTGCACA
This sequence comes from Harpalus rubripes, assembly GCA_963082715.1. Lineage (NCBI taxonomy): Eukaryota > Metazoa > Arthropoda > Insecta > Coleoptera > Carabidae > Harpalus > Harpalus rubripes. Next base: position 72,901,205 of record OY720452.1, on the reverse strand, counting down.
AACTTTCATTTAAAATACTTTTTGAAAAATGTGAAACAGGCTCATTGTGTAACCTTGCTCTCCCTTATTTATTACATACGTTTTATATTTTCAACAAATTATAAAATCTACACAAATTTTTAGAAAATTCTACAAAATTATTTCGGCTACTATAAAGATAGACTTAAAACTTTTAAAAAATCTGTGGACTGAGTGACTTGTGATAATAGTTCGACCGGTATTTTAAGGGTCATCTTCTAGTCCAGATTTAGCTTTTACCGAGACCATTTACTTTTGGCACATTGAAAAGCAACTTCGTAAAAATTCAGTGCGTACAGTAAATTCTACCTTGCAAGACATATGGGAAAATACTCACAGGAAAATGTGCAGGACATAGGGGATCCAATTCAATGCCTAATAGAATTAAAACTGGCATTACTAATCAAGGCGATGTAGCCCAATATTAAATGGCGAATTACTTGAATAATAAAATCAGTTTTTGTAAGTTTAAAATCTGTATTTTAAACTAGAGGAAAGAAATTTGTTGAAATTTCTCACCATTTACGTAGGATTTATAATTGAAAATATTAACCGGCTCAACTAATATGCGTTTGGGATCTTATACCATAGAAGACATAGGTAAACTCGCACTATATAGATTAGTATAGAAAGTTATCCTTGTGCTATCAAATATCTAATGTATAATTCATAACGTACATTTTCGTTTGCTCTAAGCCATACCACCACCTTAGCAGTTGAGTGAATAGGGGTTATAACACCCTTCTATCCATAGGCGTAGATATGCAAATATCTGACAGGGCACAACACTAATACATATTTAAAAAACTTATACTATTCAAATTTGACACCGATTTTCGTGTCTTCCTATTGTCTGTATTCTAATAGAGTCATCTCTTGTCATATTACAATTTGAAATCATTTACAAATTCCTAATCACGTATGCCATGACATAATAGGTCACCTTAGTCGCTTAGTCAACTGTTTATTTAAAACAATGCCTACTTTCTAACTGCACCAGTTGTATACGAGAAAAGTTATTAATTATTTTGTCAAATATTTAGTAGTGATATGACTATTAGTGTAACATTGACCAAGCCTATTTTTTTATGTAAATGTCAGTCGAAATTATATGGTTTATGAGCAGTAATTATCAGCTGTTAAATTTATGCTAATTTGGAATAAGATTAATTGGGAGACAGATTGTCATTTGAGCGACAAGGATATCAAAATTTTAAAATCGTTTCAATGAAAATACATTCAAAATATGACTCGTAAATTGTCAAATTTTGATAAAAATATTATACTTACCCCATCTTTTTATTGGCTGAAATGTTATCTGCTTGATTAATATATTATATCCATTAGCATTAAATAAATATAACCATTATTAAAAATGTCAATTGTGTTCATAAAAAAAATGTGTGTTTCTTGTGAGTGATCGAAGAAAATATTTTCGTACGCCACTGCTCGTTGTGACCATGCATATATATCCCTATTTAGCCCTTCGGCCCTTTGTGGTTCCCAAACAGTTGAATACTACTTGCGGTTTAAAATATTTACATTTGAATATCGTATTCTGTACTGATAAAAAAAACCAGGTAGTTCATATAAGAATATTTTTATATTTTTTTAAATCATTTGTATGTATTACGTTTCAAATATCGTTTCTGTTGGTTCCCAACGATTTAACAGTTTTACCTCTCGCTAAGACTCTAAGAGAGATATTGAATTCACGCTAAAAATCGCATATCCAGATTTTAGTGAATAAGCACGTTTTAAGGTCCCTAGAATCCGATTATAACACATGATGTCCGTGTGTGTGTATGTCCACGATTTCTCAAATAAGACTTAAGACATTTATAACTACGGATTCCTCAATCTGACAATAATGGAAAGAGTTAATTAAGTTTTGGTAACAATTGGGTAACTGGAAGTAGTAGTTACAAGAAAAAAATTGAAAATTTATGTAAATACTTATATTAAAGAACGTTAAATTCTTTGTTCGATAAATATAAATTCATTATTATATCTTCTATAAATTTAGAGATATAGAAATGCATATAAAATAATTTAATGTAAAAAATCTCAGATCAAACTACTTCAAGGCAAGAAATTCAATTGTTTGTAATTGACACATAAATGCCTCTGTCAAAAATATTTGTATGCCATTGTCAGAAATATTTGTATATCATTATGAAGATTATGAAAATAAAAAAAGCCAACAACGCAAAAGAATATGCGTAAAAAAAATAAAAAAGGAATTTGCGAAAAAATGGCGAATATAAAGAAAAAGAAAAGGAAAGTACAAAAAGAAAATTTCAGGATATTGAATATAAAGAAAATGTATGTATTGTACATAATTTATATTAAAATATCCCATAGATTTTGCAAATATATGTGATAATTATTTTGTAGTAAGACATGAATATATGTATTTGTATTTAAAAATATTTTTTGTTTTATGCGTACAACCAGGTAAAATATCTGGCAAGAGGTTATGTGCTGGCCACATCATATTTTTTAATACCATGTCTGAAGAAATGGCCCTCTTTGAAACGAGAAAACCATTTTTCCCAATGTCGTTCTCTTCTTAAAAGGCACAAATATTTCTAGCAGCATCCGACGCTCGTTTTTTTCTACTTGACACTCCATTTTATTTGGACAATAATTTACACAATTTTTGCAAAAATTTACATAAAAGATTTTGAATTAAACAATTATATAACATTTAAATAACGTTGTCATAATGTTTAAAAATTGTTTTCCAAGGCCCTAGAAACGAAAAACGCTAGGAACTTATGCTTCAACTCAATATATTTATAAAATATATTATTCAAAAATTTAAGTGCACTCTCCACACCTCAATGTGTGCCTGTGAGGTGACGCCTGGTACAAATTACCGATATCTGCGTACAAAGCAGATTAGCACACCCAGTAAAAGGTAATATGCCGTGATATATTTATTGTTCGAATATTTCATTACATAATTGCTACTCTGTCAATCTCGTAAAACTTAGTTTTAATATCGTTCTTTCAAAATTTTAATTGCTTTCTATCCACAAATTAAATCACTGCAAAATTTAAATTATGCATGTTATAACCTTGAAACTATGAGTCTAAATATGAACCGTTTATCAACTCATTAGCCTTGTCCAAATTTTGTCAATTTCGATAAAAAACGTCATTGAATGAATGGAGCACAATTTACTGTGAAATATCTAATTGAAACTAACCAATAAATCGAATAACTTTCAATAAATAAATTACAGATGACATCACCGAAACTGGAGCGAGGAATGTCAGAAATAAATTAAATTAATAACGAGAGATGAATTTAAATAATATCAATCATTAATAGAATATTTATGAGATGATCTTCATATATAATTGAAGAGCTGTTAACAAAAACATCTTTAGTCCATTTTTACTTCCCGCCATGGAGGTATTGTTTTCTGTCCAAAAATTCGATAGCGTTTTTAGTGAATAAGCACGAATTAGGGTCCCCACTCCTCACAACACGTTTTTACTATTTTACCTCCCGCTATACTTGGTAAGGGAGGTATAGGGATCGTGCTAAAAATCGCATATCGAGATTTTGGTAAATGACCAAGTTTTACGGTCGCTAGAATCCAATTTTAATATTTTCACGGTGATGTTTGTGTGTATGTGCGCGCGCGTGTGTGTATGGACCATTCAGGAAATTTTAATACCTTGTATGTCTACCTTATTTTAATATGTAAAGAAGCCATTAGATTTTGGTGTAAATTAGATTACCGGAAATGGCACTTTACTTGAAGCTCAAAATATTTTTCTCCGAAAAATACCTTTAAATGTTAATTTTTATTATTTTATTAAATTTTCTATAAGTTTACATTAATACTTTTTATATATATATATATATATTATGGATAAATTTATAAAATTATACAGGCTGTCTCACAACTCGCGCCCCAGAGCGAATGAGGAAACACAGTGCACTCGGATGTGTAATTTCGAAGAAAAAAAAATCTAACTTAAAAGATATTCGAGAAAAGACGTCTTAAAATTGACCAGTCAGACACCTACACCTAACGTGTGTTTGCCGTAATTTTACGTTACTATGGTTTTATACAAATCAAATCTTCTTTAAAATGTGTGGGTGACTGTAGTTTTCGAAAAATGTCAATGTCAAATTAAATTTGACAAGGTGAATAAAAAAGGCAAATTCTTACCATGTATTCAGCCGCTGATTACTTAGGAATGATTATAATTTTCGGAGAATGTGGACGTAACGCCAGAGAGGCAGCACGAGTCTATTCGGAACAACACGATGTAGATGATGATGATCTCGGATGACACCTTCGCTAACCTAAATTTGTGAACTCAAAGTGTCAAAATTACAGTAAGTCAAACAAATTTTAAACCTAGCAACCAGTTTTATTTTGTAATAATATCATCACCCCTCAAGATATTCTTCCGGGATTGGTGGATTAAAAAGTCTTGTAACTCCGTAATGCAAGCAGCCGCAAATTATTTTCTTCTATTTGTTGGCAACCTATTGTCGTCGGCAAGTGTCAGTTTCGTCTGGGGCGCGAGTTGTGAGACACCCTGTATATACAACTTCTTGTTTACACAGTTCGTATCTCAAATGTATGTAACTGATAGATAAATGTCACTGTCAAAGAACTAATCATTTCAAATTAATAATAGTAACGTTTTAAAAAGAAAATAGAAAGAATAAAAGTGATTTTGCTGAAAGCTCATTGCTATTTAAAACATTGAATTGTCGGGAATTATGCGTGATTTTATGTATGTATGTATGAATTGTCGGGAGGTCATGTGCTGATCACATCAGATTTTTTTGAATTTGAAATAATCAAAGAAACAACTTTCTTACTTTTATGGATTTCTGCAACAATAAATTTGTAAATGTTGAGAACCCCTTCTCTAACCGTAGGTGTTTACTACATTAATTGGGTCCGGTACCAATTAACACTGCTACCTTAGATTATACGTCGTCCAGGGTTATTTTCCAGGGCCGTATGAGCCCAGAAACCCTTTCCAGTCGTCTCCACGTTCTCTCTCCATCTGTTCGTGGTTGGATGGATAATAACTCTGGTACGTGACGAACATATCTCGATGGTTTTTTGTTTCGCGAGTGATTGAAACTGCGGTGTGTATATTTATTAAGGTGTCAATGGTTTTTTTTGTTTTGTTTGATCACGTTGGCTTGGCTTTGACCGCTGCCGGAGTCAAGGATATGAAATGGCAAATGATTCGCAATTGTTACACGAATAAATTTGCGTATTAATGAATATCATTTGTAAGGATTTTAATATTTATTATTTATTGCTATGCTATTAGGACATTGTTTGTAGGGATTTTTTTTTATTTTTATTGTCAAGGTATCGGTTTCTATTGACACAAGACGTCCCTGTTTTGAGAAATATCAACGATTAGATATTTTAAACTTGTGTGAAATAATTGTACGTTCTTATTATTAATGATTTTGAATATAAGTTCTTTCAAATTGTTTTCCTTTCATAAATATTTCCATTTAAAAGTTACCATTGACTTGTCAAATGTGAAAGACGACATCGTCTTTCTTAGATTTTTTATGGAAATGTAATTCTAAGATCCCTTGATTGAATCTATGAATATTTCAAACAAAGAGGTACGCAATAAATTTCTGTGCTCAATTAAATCCAAATAACAAATAACTGTTAAAGGAGCAACAATCAACATAACAGTGATTGGTGTTTTTTTTTTTTTTGTAGAACGTACGTTATCATTGCGTGAAACAAATCATAGTAGTAGTGGAAGAAATTTTTGACGTCATTCATACGTCATAGATAGATTTGGAATCTGATTGGTAGTGATTTAAAAACTGCTTCTATTCGCCGTATTGAAGATATTTCTCTATCTCTTTTTATCACTTTATTGGAAAGGGATGCAAGTAAGAGAGAGAGACAGGAGATATGGCACTTGTTATTTCTTAGTTCGATAGATAATGACGTGCGTTCTACCAGAAGAAAAATGAATTATAATAGCTTTTAGTGGACAATAATGCGATACCAAATAATGTTTAATCAAATTGTCGCTGGAAACAAAATATCACAATTAACTTGTTTTCATTTTGACAGTTTAGTTTTTTCGATTTGATGCAGCAAAATGTCATATAAGCTAGATATTCCTAAAAGAATTTACAATCTTGTTGGGCGAATGCCTAAGTGTGATATTGTTGCAGTTTATCGCGAGCACAATATCTCTGTGGTAACAATTTATCGGTCAATAAAAGATTGTGAAGAAGGTATACCCTGTGATAATTTGCCCAAAAGTGGTCGACCAAAAATTTTGAGCCACATGAGAGAACAAAGATTAATTATTGCAGCCAGAAGATTCGATGTTTCTAAGACTACTGTTTTTAGAACACTTTCTCGAAATGACGTGGTGTTTCGAAAAAGATGAAAGGCACCAAAATAAATCGTGGCCCAATTAGACAGAATCCCTAGATGTTGTAGTGCGTTAAGGCGCATGCATTTTCTCAATAAACTTATTGTAATGGATGATGAGAAATATTTGACTCTGTCCCATTCAGAGATGAAAAAAACGATGGTTTTTATACTAATGATATGGAAAACACACCAAACAATGTCAAGTTCAAAAAATGGGGTGCCATTTCTGATGCCGGATATATCTCGCAGCCGTACATTGGTCGTGTTCGAGTAGAAGCCTTAACTGCACAACTTTATATTCAAAGATATATTTGTAAATTGCTTCAATTTTTAAATATACATCACGCCAATGATGATATGTTTTGGCCTAATCTAGCTTCATGCCATTACGCCAGAATAACTAGAGACTGGTATAACGAAAACAACGTAGACTTTGTTCCGTAATTGGACAATCCTCCCAATGTACTTCAAACTCGACCAATAGAAAAATTTTGGTCAATATTGACCAGAAAAGTGTACGACAAGGAATGGGAAGCTGCAAATGAAGAACAATTAAGACGTCGCATTTACCAAAAGATTCGAGAAATCAATCCAAATGTTGTCCATAGGATGATGGGGGGAAGTCAGAAGAAAATTAAGGGCCATTGAAGATAATGGTCCATTATTAATAATTTAAATGTTAAATATTAATTGTTATACTTGTTAATTGTTGTGATAATTAATTTAAAATGTAAGAGTTTAAAAAAAAATTCAGTATCAATACATTAAGTGTTACCATTATATTTCAAGCAGAGATTTACCTGCGTAATAAATCTCTGTGTTCGAATAAACCTAAATAAAGTTTTCAACGGAGTAACAATCAACATAATGTCAGAGAGCCAGGCTGCTTTAAAGGCATTAGTTGTCCTCACTCGTATAAAGTGTAATTGGCAGTCTGTTCTTAGTGTGTGAATTTTTCTGTGATGATCAGTCATTAGACTCCAAGTGTGTCAATTGGCCTATTGCCATTTTTCATCATCGCTAAAATTCACACGCTTTGTTTACAACCGAATACCTCGCTACTTCAAAAGCATTCCTGGTGATTATGCACTCAATTATACACAACCATTAGCCAAAAATCTTCAATAAGTGCACTTTCAAAATAGATCAAAATAAGAAAAGGATGTTGTTGAATTACACGTAATTGTTATTTACTATGAAAAGTACTAGATGTCTTCAGTGCCGGCTTATCGAAGGGGGGGGGGCTTTTGGGGTCCAAACCCCACGGCGGTAGATACGTAAAAGGCGGTACACCGTGCAGAGCACATTCTTAAATTTTTTAAAAAGCAAATTCGAGAGCCAAGTATGAATGTCCATATTCTAGCAAAATGAGATGATTGGTACTTATAGATTGAAGGTGGGCGCTTTTAAATGGTACGTGTAAAGGAGGCAAAATGGTAACAATCCTAAGATACAGGCCTCAGAAATTGTAAGACAAGATCTAAAAATGATGATGGTCCAAGCGTCAGGATATAAAAAGATGAATGTTCGACAGCGATATTCGCAAATTATAACATGGTCAGCCGATTTCTGTTCAGCACTCGTACTGAACAGAAATTTATTAAGCGGTGTCAGTGGCTATCTGATGAGAATCTGTAACTCAGTAGTTAATTTTTAGCAACTGGTTAAAATTTAACCAATTAATTCCCTATGTAGACATAATATAACAAACAATTGGAAACAATTTTTAACCAGTTTCTAAAAATTAACCACTGAATTACACAATTAATAAAACCACCAAACGACGCAAAAACTTTGGAAGAGTGACTGATGTAGCGAAAAAGCTCCGACTGCAAAGTCGTGAAACTGGTGAAGATTTTTCCTGTGAACATTTGAAATGCTCTATTAACCAACGTTTCAGAACCAATTCGAAAATAACTTGTCATTGAATTGCAAAAATATGGGGGTTCATGGGCTTTCATAATTTCTACCTATAGTCTATTTCACGAGACCTTTCATTAAATCAGGACTTCGAACCGGAGCTGAATCGAAAATCGTAATAATTTTAAGAAATGACCAATCTGAGTTTTGAAATAAGATTAATACACTTTGTCATTCCAAAAACAATAGATGGGGGTTTCAAACTTTAAAATTCGCGTAATTAAAAAACAAAATTTGTAACATTTATCTTTTTTCCACTGGCTCTTAGCAGTTTGATGTTGAAAAAATTTTTTCTTTGTTGAGAATGGCGGTTTTCAAAAGTTAGTCCCGGGCGGCAAAATGTCTTAAGTCGGCACTGCATGTCTTTAGAAGAAGACAACAAACTCGAAGATCCTAAATAGTGATGCACACGAGGCGAGACGAGCCGAGAAATATAAAATATCGATCTCGTCTCGTTTTCGGAACTGCAATCTCGATCTCGTTCTCGCACATTTTTTTGGGTGTTGTCTCGTTCTCGCGCGAGAGTCTTGCGAGAGTCTTTCTGTAAAAATAAGCGCATGCGCACTACGTATTTACCTCGGTATTTACGTATCAGTTGAACAAAAGACAAAAGACAAGTTCGCACCAATCGTTTCGTCTTCCGTGTATCTACAGTTGTATAACTATAATAAAGAGACGAAACACTAAATTTTAGTCACCAAATTATTTCAATACGAACATCTGTTAATACATTCTGTCATCAGTAAAACTAATTAAATAATTCAAAAAATATTTTTTGTAACTAAAAGTTTCTACACTTTATCATTAACTATATGCCACTATTTAAGTAAGATTTACTCATAAAAAAGCGCTACACTGGCAACCCGCTGGCAACCAATCATTCCGCTTCACTCCGTGTTGGCTCCTATCGACGCTTAATATAAGATCCTTTACTTTTCATGGACGACAAGAATTTTATTAGCCGTAGTATTAACTGAGATGAATTAGGGGCTGAAATGTTGGAGAAAAACTAGTTCTATTAGATGCAAAACCGATTTAGTCTTTATTTTGCATTTCCTCGCTCTGCGACCGATATTATTCGACTCTAAATAGACTCAAAAAAATATAGTCAATTCATATAATTTTCACATTCACGTATTCTATGCATGAATTACCGTTGACTCCACTCCCTGTACGGTGCATTTTTTATTGAATTTATGAATCAAAGCTATAAAGTAACAAATACTTTTTATTGCGAGACTCGCGAGAACCTCGCGAGATTTCTCACTTCTCGCAGTTGTTATATCGATCTCGCCTCGAATTTTAAATTGCAATCTCGCTCTCGTTCGCGTCTCGCATAATGCAGCGAGACGAGACTAGATGCGAGAGTACTCTCGCCTCGTCGTGCATCACTATAGACTTCTTTTACGATTTAAATAAAAAAATTCTTGAACAATAATGTCTGTTTCCTATCAAATAATGCGGAAATACTTGTCTTGTTCCTATTTCATGTGCGATAAGATAACTCAAAAAAAAGTTGTTATAAATAGTAACAAGTAAACTAATAGATAATATTCTATTGAACTCATGTATTTGTCATTAATAAATCACTTCGATTATAACTGTGACATTTGTTGATGACAATGTTGTTAATTAAAGAATCTAGTGATTTATTACGATCATTAAGTATGTTGTAAAAGGTTATAATTTAAATTACAACAATCCTGTGAATTGTAATGTATACACACATGTTTTGTTTTTATAGAAATCATTAATTTTTTATGCAGTCCACATATAAAAGATCGTACTTGATTTCATGTTAAATGTTTCTAAGCAATACGTATAGAATTTATAAATGAATTTCATGATAATATTTTGAAAGAAATTTTTAATTTGATGGAGAAGTATTCTTTTGAGAAGAATAATAAATGAAATAAAATTTGCACAGTATACATACAGCGATAAGAAAATGTAAATAAATAATCTTTAACCTTGAAGAGATGTTGATAACATTCTTAAGGTATTACTAGTCGTATATAAGTCTGTAAAATATTTAGAGCACTCAATTTAAATTATAAACTTTTATAATAATTTTTGCACGATCGGATTATTTTTGTTTATCGAGTGTTTCCAAGACAGTAGGTCTTATTTACAAATTACTGAACGGTAAGTGATGTGACTCACGTCGGTAAGTGATGTGCTTCACTTACCGTTCAGGAGGCAAGCTGGTAATAGCTATTTACATACCTAGGAATGTTATGCATATCATAACTGCCGAAGATGTCGGCTTGAGACATCTAAGGCTTGTTATGATTCATAACATCCGTAGTTTGTTTAATAGTTTATCGGTTTCAGAAACTTAAGACATTATTGATAAATACCATTTTTTGAAATTCTCTCATTAATGCTACTTTCAGATTGCTATGGTTAATAGAACAATTATTTTGACATATGTCAATATGACAAATATTCAAATTATGTGCTTTGTTCCACATGTTTATTACTTTAGAATAAAGTAGACCGTATTTAGAACGATAGGCTAACGTTATCTGTATGTATTAATGAAGAGCATTATATTTTCATTTTATTTTATTTTCATTCTGTAGACCGTTGTTGACAAGTCAGTATGGTAATAATATTACCATACAGATACAGTCATTACTTAGTTACCAGCCTACTTTTGTACATGTAAACAATGGAATAATATCCTGAAACCGGTAAATAAATAAAAACAAAAATAAAAGCTTACTTCAAAAATGACAAGTAATAATTTTTAATGTCAAAACAATTTTCAAATCTTATTTTTCTTTTAAATTTTGTGCGTCGATCGTTCAAAAAATATTATAAGCATCACGAACGTTCAGGAATTAGCGATCTCAGATAAAATAGATACCTTCGCTTATCTCAGTCCCCAAACATTGTCTTCGATCGGTAAACTGTCCTTACCGTTCTTAATACTTAATATACTATTTACGTACATAAAGTGTTTCATAATTTTGATATTTGTTACAGATGCAGCAGCAAAAGTGATCAGTCTTCTGCCAATTCTCTGGAAGAAGTTTTCCGTGCCCCAAGTCCAAATGTCCAGGTATCTGACTTCACCGCTCACAAATTCCCAGAAGAACAACAATTTAACGTTTTGGCTATTTGTCCCATTAACCTATAGATAGATTTACGTATTTTAATATTTCAAAACTTTTTCTGGCAATTATAACATAGTATATTATAAAATAACTATTATGTACTTATTATGTTCAGTGACAACTAGATTAGACATTTTTTAGTAATAAAATTTGTGACGTAAAATTTTTCTCAAAACTTGTTACGTACGTTATTTTTAGTACAATAGTTTAGAAGTTACAGGCGAAGAATATTAGCAAAATTGCTTCACTTAAAAATATTATTGTCAGGTGTTTCATACAGGTCGTTTAAAAAATACAGTATAAAAATTTAAGAGCATATAGTACTGACCAAAATGAGTAAAAAAGCTTAATCGTCGTGGGTCGAATCTTCCATAGGTTCCGAGATTTGAGGCAGTGAAAAATGAGTTTATACGTGGTTTACGTCTGCTATATCGAAAGCTATAAGAGTTACGACTTTGATTAAATGTGATTCAGATGTGCTTCTGTTTTTAAAAAAAAAAATCAAATTGTACTATGTTAAATGTTGTGGCGACCTTGACCAATATTTAATTTTAAATAAATTCGTAACTATTAGAAATTGAGACAAATGTTTCATATAAAATTTTATTGTTTTTTTATAGTCTATTTACTGACATACACAAAATTTCGTTCGATCACTATCTGTCATTTTTTTTTGATTTTTCGCTTTTCTCGGAAACAGTTGAAGATTAGTCCTATGTTGAAAGTATTTTTGAAACACCCCGTATACTTTAGTTAAAAATTAAAAATGCATTTTATTTTAAATAGATTTTCCATACATAAAACAGCGTTTTAAAATCTATCATCCGATTAGCATAAACTAAAAATAAATATAATGTCACCATTGTTGCAAAACAAACTTATTTTCAGCCGTTAGTAAATACAAAAGTTTTTAATACTTGGCAAAGTTACCTGTAAGATTCGATGCGTCTACTCATTACCGACGATATTAGAATTCTTTGAATAGCTTTAAATAGTTTGATATGCATTGTTACATATTGCATGAATGTTTCTGTCATATCAAAAGGAATGTAGTTATTTATTTATTTAAAAATATCTATCACTGATTTGCTATTAACTTTGAACTTTGATACACGTAATTTTGCACATCTTTTTCGAATATTTTTCCGTTTATAATAAAAATAATCAAGCTACAGCTTCACAAATAATCTGCAGATGAAATATATATACATATTTTGGTATGGCAATTTTGTTTCAAATACAAATTAGTAGATTTTTATTGTAATATAAAGATTGCCAACTTATTATAAATATAAGCTGTTATTTTATAAAACAAAATGGCACAGAATGCTTATAGTTTCCGTGAATCAATCTTGTTATTATTTTATTTATTGTTGTAGTATAGTAAACTAGCCTAAACTCGGCTTCGCCGAGTTCAGCCTAGGGCTCCGCCGATGGTGTTTTACGATAGACTAAACGTACATCCAATATGACGGATGACAATGTTTATCTTTTTAACTTTGTACATGTTCTTCGATCGATTGTGATATGAATTCTGCCTTTCTGATCCTTTTCGACGTGTTTCTTTATACATTTTCCAAAATTCTATTTAAAAATAAAATATATATTAAATTAGCATAAAACATGGCTTAAAATCATTTTATATACCTACCTCGTTTAATTCATTATTTTTTCTTCAATTTTACATATTACTTAAGCATTTTTGTTGCATTTAAAAGTATGAAAACCAATCATTTGTCATCATTGACATTGACATGCCAAATGACATAACAGCGTTTACTTTTTAAAAATTTCAAGGAAAACTGTGATCACACACTTGTGTACGAACTTCACATTAATCTAGTTAGGAATATTTGTTTTTTAGCTAGTTACTTATGACATATATTTGGCAACATTTTACAAGTGCACATGAACCGTCAAAATTTATAATTTTTAATTATAATGTTTTAGGCCTTTTTTACCTGTGCAGATATAATTGCCCATTCTCATAAATTATGATTATGAAATAAACTTATTTCAAATTGCTCTCATTTCATAAATATTTCTATTTAAAGGTTCAAAATGACATGTCAAACATGGCGTTCTTCGTCTTAAATTTTTCCCTGTTTTCTTTGATCCATTGTTTCAATAATCCAATTTTCAACATTTAAGAATTTTTTACACGAAAACTATGCTTCCTACAGAAATTTAGCCTATTACGAGGGCACTCGAGACAATCATTTCCTACAACTTGGTGCAAATTTCACGAAAATCGCTCACACCATTCAGGCTGTAGAGGTGTTCAAAGCTTTGGCGATCGTCGTGATTAAAGAATATAACTATAGATAGTGAATCTAATCGTTTAGTATTATAGACTAGCCTAAGCTCGGCTTCGCCGAGTTTACCCTAGGGCTCCGCCGATAGTGTTTTATAATAGTTTATACGTACATCCAATCTGTCTACGCACAATTTAAAACCAAAGTGGTAACGCCAACAGTCTTGTCAGGTACCCAAGTTCCCCCTTCTATCAAACGAATTAACTTTATGCATAAAACAAAAGCCAATCAACCTGTCATAAATTTCCACACTTGTGTCTAAAAGTTCGTAACCAGACCCCTCATTTGATACCAAACACGACATATTTCTAGCACCTTTATACAAAAACAAAAGCCGACCGAGATGTCTATTTGTTGACACTTCTATGTTACAGCCCTGCAGAAAAAAATTCACATGATCCTAATCACTACATGGTTCTGACAACTTAATGTAAAAAACAAAAGCCGGTCAAGTTGATGTCAAAATTTTGAAAGTTCTATAGTTTAGCCATGCAGAAAACTTTTCATTTAATACCAAACAGGATATACAGGTGTTTTATATAAGAGTGCAAGGCTTTGGAATATGAATTCTGATACCAAAAGGGGGAAAAATCCCAATAAACATTGATGCTATAACGCTTTCTAACAGAGATAGGTACCCAGGATTTTATTAAAATAAAAAAAACAGGAAACAGGTTATTTTTATTTATTTTTGTATTGGGTCATAAATAATTATTTATAAAAAGAATCCCAGAGCAAGTGTTTAAAATGAAAGGCATTACAATCAATAAATAAATCAGTATTATTTAAAAATACTACGGTAAATTATTAAAATATTACATTTTCATTAAATACAGAAGGCTTGGCAATACTTTTTTGTATTAGAAATATTATCAAAATATTAAATAACAGGTGTAATAATTAAATAATTATCGGATTGAAATAAGTGGAATTTTTAATTAATTAAATCTCATTTAAATTTTAAATGAATTAAACAAATGCCATCAGCCAACTATTTTCTGCTATTTCAGCATTATGCTTCATTTAAGATAAATCCTCGGTATCTCTGTTATGAAGCGTTCTAGCACCAATGTTTATTGGGATTTTTTTCATGTTGGTGTCTAGAATTCATACTCCGAAGCCTTACATAGTTACATGAAACACCCTGTATTTCTGACAAATTTATACGAAAAACAAGAAATGTTTTCTCATGGACTGTCATAGAGAATTGTCAAAAATACGACAGCTCGATCGGCTATTCTTTTTTGCATAAAATTGTCAATAATATTTCGGAAGTGTAGTATCTATAGCTGAGTGCACGATGTATAATGTATTACAAAGAATGGCTAAATAACCGGGTTAGTTCATACAGTATGCCGCTAGATGTCAGGTTTTTTGCGACCCGGTTTTTACATAAATATTTGAAATAGTAAATTATTCCTATATATCGCACAATATTTTATATTTTCAATACATTACCTTTTATCTTTTATCAGTTCTATGTATGTATTTTATACAAATTCCATACAACAGGCTTCTATAATTTCAGTAAAATTATAAAATAAACATAATGTCATGTACTTGACACTGACATCTTTCAATCAGAATTTTCTAAATCGTAGTACCTGTTTCTATGGTTATATCATGGCTGGCTGCTACAAAATCGCACATTTTGGCACCTTAAAAAGACTATGGTCCGTATTCTTACATCTTAAAGTAGCGCTACTTCCGAAAAATCGCTACTTCAACTGTCAAATGTCAACTTTAACATTAAAATGAGAGATATAAAAATAAATTAAATTGTAAAAAGCATTTATTTCTAATGTCATAGGTTTCATTTACAAAAATATGAAACCTATTCTTATCTACTCATAAAATTATATAAATAAAAAATCGAAATAGCGCTACTTTCGAAGTAACGTTACTTCAAGAGGTGAAAATTCGACGCCTGTCAAATGGTAACGGGTCGCGTTAGCTTCTCTTTTACCACCTAGTTATGTCAACGCATCTCGTACTCTCACCTATAGATACTACACCGTGGTAGGAACTGATGAAAACATATAATGAAATGAACAAATGCTGCGCATTGTATGCGAGCAAACAGGACAAAATTACAGGATAAATATAAACATAATACAAGGTGCCCATTTTATATGTTCCCGCCTGAAATTTTAAGAGTAAGCAAAACCATATACATTTTATAAGCCACTTGGTGAATATTAGTACTTTAAATCGAATAATCACAGTAGGTATAAGAGCAAAACAAAATTTTAAAAACCAAGTCACTAAAGAAATGTATCATGGATTGCCTAATCATGAATTTTCAGGCGGGAACTTTTAAGATGCGGACCCTGTATTAGTAACATGTATATGAGTACACAATACTAAATTTAAAGATAAAAATAAATCAAACAAAACTAAAAGATGTGATATTTTAATTCTAGAGTAAACAGTTAGTTACAAACTACAGAAAAGTAAGTACTTACATTACATTAGATCTGAACTTTTACAACGAATTTGAAAATATATCAATAAAGTTTGGATTGTTAAAAATGATAGGTATTAAAGATTACTTTTCTGGCTCATGCTGTATGATTATGTAATTTAAAATATTTTTTATTAGTACGATACAATAATTGGGAATAAATTTTTTTTAATATAGATAATTTTAACGTAATATAAGAAAATAAAATACAGATTAAATTCTGTACCGTTTTAAGATAGATATCGAATTATGTATAATCTGAAATAATTTTAAACGTAATGTAAGAAAATGAATTACAAAAAAAGAACAGATTAAAACATACTATCTAACATTATTGAATTGTCTTGTTCCAGACTATGATTTTCCTGTACACGTCTTAAAATCATTACATATACCTATATATACAATCGGTTTATAACGTTGTACCATGTCTTCCGATGCGAATTCTCCACTGGTCTTGCCATAGATCTTCATTCTCTCTTATTTCTTCTTGGACTACTGCTACCCAGTTCCTT
Organism: Harpalus rubripes; assembly: GCA_963082715.1. Lineage (NCBI taxonomy): Eukaryota > Metazoa > Arthropoda > Insecta > Coleoptera > Carabidae > Harpalus > Harpalus rubripes. The sequence goes on along the minus strand of OY720452.1, from coordinate 72,884,435 downwards.
CTAGGTCTCCCTCTTTTCTTAGTTTACTGTGGTATGTGTTTTGCCATTACTCATTTGCTGTACGTGATCGTATCATCTTAATTGACTTGTTTTTATATCATCGGTTATAGTAATTGATACATGCATAATTTGTCATTAACATATCAAATATGACATGACAATGTTTATCTTTTTAATTTTGTACATCGATTGTGATATTATTCCTACCTTTCTAATCCTTTTCGACGTGTTTCCTTATACATTTTCCAAAATTCTATTTACAAAATAAAATATGTAACATAATAATAAACATGGCTTAAAATCATTACATATACCTACCTTGTTAAATTCATCATCTTTTCTTTAATTATTACATATTATTTAAACATTTTATTGCATTTAAAAGAAAGAAAACTGATAATTTGTCATCATTGACATTGACATAACAGCGTTTATCGTCTTAAATTTTCAAGGAAAACTGTGATCGTTACTGTGAAAAATATTCTTTAGTTAGAAATATTTGTTTTTTACCTAGTTACTTATGACACATTTGGTAACACTGTCCAAGTACATATGAACCGTCAAATTTTATAATTTTTAATTAAAAAGGTTTAGGCCTTTTCTACCTGCGCGGATATAATTGCCCATTCTCCAAATTTATAATTATGAATTAAACTTCTTTCAAATTGTCTCCATTTCATAAATATTTCCATTTAAAGGTTCAAAATGACATAACAAACATGGCGTTCTTCGTCTTAAATTTTCAAGGAAAACTGTGATCGTTACTGTGAAAAATATTGTTTCTGTCCCAATTTTCAATCTTTAATAATTTTTTACTCGAAAACTATGCATTCTACAGAAATATGTGTTATTACGAGGGCACTCGAGACAATCATTTCCTACAACTTGGTGCAAATTTCACGAAAATCGCTCACACCATTCAGGCTGTAGAGGTGTTCAAAGGATGGCGATCGTCTTGATTAAAATATATAAATATAGATAGTGAATCTAATCGTTTAGTATTATAGATATTCTAAATACTTATGAAAGCAGATGAGAAATAATTGCGTAGGCTTCCACAGTCTGAGTCATGAGAAATATTCGTTTTCCGGTAATGGACTGTGTCATATTTTGAGTCAGAGCTCAACGTTTCTCCCGCAGTCGTATGGGGTATCTTCAGGAGCAAGGGGGATAGTACTGTCTTAAACAAGGTTACCGACGTGTCAACCACGCTAGAGGCCGAGTTTAAGCAACAAGAGGGGGAGACTCAGTTTACAAGTTTACCCGACGTGGAAACCACGCTAGAGGCCAAATAAACCAAGTGACGAAGGAAGGCCGTATCTTTAGATTAGTATATAACTGTCTTCTCGGCCTTCCTTCGTCACTTGGTTTATTTGGCCTCGAGCGTGGTTTACACGTTGGATAACCTTGTAAACTGAGTCTCCCCCCCCTTGTTGCTTAAACTCGGCCTCTAGCGTGGTTGACACGTCGTGTAACCTTGTTTAAGACAGTACTATCCCCCTTGCTCCTGAAGATGCCCCATACGACTGCGGGCGAATCGTTGAGCTTTGACTCAAAATATGACACAGTCCATTCCCGGAAAACGAATATTTCTCAAAGCAGATGAGGTAAGGGAAAGTATTCCACGTAATCGTGTAGTTATCTAATAAACCACAGGCGTCTTTCGGTGTCATCTACTATTCTTGTTTGGCGCAGTTCTTAACAAGTCATAGTAATATATTTTTAATCGTAATGCTGCTTTACAGATATCCTGCATTTCTCAAACCGAATTTCTCTTGTGTCACCGACTGTATGAAGGTACTCATGCATTGATAAAGAGGTTAAATAAAAGATTGTTTTATGAACTTTTACGTTTAGATAAATAGGAAAAACATTACTCGTATATTCCATAACAAATAAATTATTATTACCAATATGTAATTTCGATGCAATGTACCTACATATTTCATAAGCACTACCACATTTTATTTAGGGTAGTCTTATAAATTTATGTTTATTTTTAGAATAAGTAATATATCTATGTACAGGATGTTCATTTTAAATGGGCCACCATTGCTATCTACGAGTATAAAGCTACAAACACAAAGACTGTTAAATGGACAAACAATTTCTATTTCACAAGACTTATTAAAAGAAAAGAAAAATATTTTTTTCGACCCGTGGTTCTCAAAATGTGGGACCTAACTTTTTTATTTTAAATGAGAACATATATTTTTTATTCGCTTATTCGTTATAGAATTTAATTCTGTATTCAGTGATATGTTTTTATACACTTATATAACGATATTATTGAGAAAAATTAATAAATTAAAATATGGCTATAATAAGAGTGCCACGAATAAAAAATAATACATGTTACTTTTATTACATAGAATTAGAACGCCCTGACTAAAAGAAGTAAAGGTTTTGTTATTGGAATTGATCATAAATGTCAACGCCAACAAATTATTCACGTATTACTTTCATGGCATTCTAATTCTATGTAAAACAAGTTAACATGTATTCGTTTTTCCATTCATGACACTCTTATTATAGCCATGCATTTTTCTCAAAAAATTGTTATGTAAGGGAATAAAAATATTATATCACTGAATTCAGGATTAAATTCTCTAACGAATGAGCAAATAAAAAATATATGTTCTTATTTAAAATTAAAAAATTAGATCCCGTATTTTGAGACCACTGGTTGAAACAAATAATTATTCTTTTCTTTATATAGGTCTTGTGAAATAGAAATTGTTTATCTCTTTAACCATCTTTGTAGCTCTTATAGTTCTCGAGATACCAATGGTGGCTCATTTAAAATAACCACGCTATCAAAAAAAAAAAAAATAAGAGTAATATTATATATTTGATCTTTTCATAGGGTTGTTTAAAAGAAAATTTACACTGTAAAAATGCATATTATATGTCATAAGCTTATAAGATACGTCAATAATAAAAAATGCATGTATTATCTTATTACTTGTATGAGTTTTATATAGGGTTATATTGTTACGCATACTTTTATGTGCGAAAAGCACCCTTATATTCTAACTTGTTGTATAAATAGCTATTTATATATTATGTCTGTCTAGTATATTGTATAATCGCAAAATGTAATCACTATAATATCAATAAAAATAAATTATTTTGTTCTAGCTAAGTATTTCAATGCCCCCAAAAAATCATATCCTAAAAATCAAGCATTCCTTTCCTATATCCGATTAATTTAAAAAAATTGAAATCTAAAAGTCTAGCTTCGATTCTCATTCTCGAGCAATGCAGCTTCCAGTAAACATTGTATTTTAAAGGAAAAAAAATGGAGCGTATACCTATTGGGAATTTAAACTCAGTGATTCGTGCATGGATACTTCTTTTAAAATGGGGTGTATACCTATTGGAAATTTAAACTCAGTGATTTGTGCATGGATGCTTCTTTTAAAATGGAGCGTATAACTATTGGGAATTTAAACTCAGTGATTCGTGCATAGAGGCTACTTTCGATATACCTATTGGGAATTTTAATCCATTAAAAAAGAAGCATCCATGCACCAATTTTTCTAAAAAATGGTGCATAGTGCTACTTTAAAGTAGCATCTATACACCATATTTCCTAAAAATTCGTGTATAGATGCTACTTTAAAGTAGCACTATGCACCATATTTCCTAAAAATTCGTGTATAGATGCTACTTTAAAGTAGCACTATGCACCATATTTCCTAATAAATCATATTGTTTTTTAAGGGGTAGGCTATATATATATATATATATATATATATATATATATATATATATATATATATATATATATATATATATATATATATATTTGTATTTTGGTATTTTGCAGTTTGCGGCCCGATGGTCTATATCGTATACTGGATTTCCATAGGCGGTGCTATTGGTAGGAGGTTCTGATTGTTGCTGTAAAAAAATAGGGAGGTTGGTAGGTAGGTATTATGTAATTTGTATTATGAATAAAATATTGTTTTTTTTTAAATTAAATTTATTTGTCACGAGTTTATATACATTACATTTGATCTGGTTCTTACATAATTATTAGTACACAATAATATTGTTTATATGCTAATTAATGATCTATTTACATACTATTACATATTATATTTATATATTATACTATATATTATATTTGAATTGTTCAAATTGTTACATTTATCTATTATTATTTTTGTGACATAAGAGATATTTGCATAAAATAAAAAATCTGATGTGGCCAGCACATTACCTTCCGTCTGTTCTATGTATTTTGTATAAATTTCATACGGAAAGTTCCTTGCTAAATTAAATATTCTATTTCTTGTACATTACCTTCCGGCAGTTGCATGTATTTTATGCAAATTTCATACAGAAAATTATTATTTTGTGACATTTTCTATATACAGTGTAATGTATCTGCAGAAATAAAAGATTTATTATTATTATTATTATTATTATTATTATTATTATTATTTCTTGTACATTACCTTAAAGCAGTTGTATGTATTTTATACAAATTCAATACAGAAAGCAAAAGATCCTATATTTCCAGTAAAAATTATAAGACAAACACACTATGTCCATTTCACTTGACACTGACATCTTTCAATCAGAATTTTCTTAATATAGTAGCTGTTTCCATAGCTATGGCTACTTTATGAAATTTAATTCCTTTATAATTTTTTAACTCTATATCCATTTAATATTAAGTATAAAATGCAGTCAAATCGTATAGAGAATAAAATATTCTTTAATATTTATAATAACATTAAATGTGAAAAAATGATATTTAACATAGTTTTTTCAAGAAAAACTGTTAAAATCTTCAAATGATGGTACTTCCGGTTGACCAATTGTAACCAAAATCTAATCAACTCTTCATATGGATGTAACGAAGAAGTACACGAAAAAATTATAATTTTTGTAACTGTAGTATTAGAGTTATCGCAGACGAAAATTTTGTTACACACACACACACACACACACACACACACACACACATCCACACACACACACACATACAGACATCATCGTAAAAATAGTAAATTCGTATTCTAGGGACCCTAAAACGTGCTTATTGATTAAAAACTCATCATCGAATTTTTTGACCAAAGACAATACCTTCATTACCTAAAGGTGACGGAAGGTAATATACATACGTACATGGCGCCATAGTTATGTGTGATATATACAGGGTGTTTGGCATAAGTCCTGCTTCAATAACATTTCGTTTATTTTGAGAGATACAAGAAAATGTTAATAAGCAAACTTAAACTAGACAAAGTGGCTCATAAGATAAACACAGTTAGAATTTTGTATCACTTCCGTTTTTAGCGGAAATGGGTACAAGTGTGAATCTAGCATAGGGAATCGGTATTTTTATATTTTTTTCCAGAATGTAAATAAAATTAGCTTCACAACGATACCAAAATATCATAGTTTTTCTTTAACCGTTTCAAAATGGCGATTAATTATTTTCAAAATATGTATTAATAAAATTCCATACAAAATTAAACATAGCATGCTTTGAAACAATTTTAATACCTTAAATTAAATCACAAAATTGTTACACTTCAACTTTATGTAGATAAATACTTTTCTTTTGTTTTAAGGTAATAAAATTGTTTCATAGCTTCCTATGTTTACTTCTGTGTGGAATGTTATTAATACATATTTTGAAAATAAATGGTCGCCATTTTGAAATTGTTGAAGTAAAACCATGATATTTGGTATCACCGTGAAGCTAATTTTATGTACATTCAGAAAAAATATATAGAAATACAGGTTTCGTATGCTAGATTTAAAGTTGTACCCATTTCCTCTAAAACCGGAAGTGATACAAAATTCTTACTATGGTCATCTTATGAGCCCTTTTGACTAGTTTAAGTTTGCTTATTAACATTTTCTTGTATCTCTCAAGATAAACGAAATATTATTGGTGCCGGACTTACCCCAAACGCCCTATATATATACAGGGTGTTAATTAAAAAGCGGGCCATAGGCGTTTAACATGGGAAATCAGTTTTTCCTTGCGCAAAAGTTCCCATTTATTTTTAAGCAAATTGTTGTAGATAATTAAATTGTACGCCTAAATCACTAAACAGATTTAATTTTGCTCGTTTGGTAACGTGTAAAATCGAATTTGAATTTGTAGAAAAATTGCTTATTTGTAGCGATAGCCATTACAAAGAAATACATATCGTTTGAATTGTCAAAATTTCGATTTTTCAGGTTACAAAATAAAATTTAAATAAAATCTTTGCAGTGATTTAGATCTACATTATAAAAACAAAATATGTTCAGTGGCTTAGGTGTACAATATAATTACATGTAATTTTTATTCGAAAATCGAATTTCTGAGAGTTCAAAATAAATGCACTTCTTCATAACATTGTTTCTATTACATGGCTATCGCCACAAATAAGCAATATTTATAGAATTTCAAATTCAATTTTACACGATACCAAACGTGCTAAATTAAATCTGTTTTGTGATTTAGGCGTGCAATACATTTATATACAACTTTTATTTGAAACTTTATTGCTTAAAATTAAATGGGAACTTTTGCGCAAGGAAAAACTGATTTCCCATGTTAAACGCCTATGGCCCTCTTTTTAATTAACACCCTGTATATATATATATATATATATATATATATATATATATATATATATATTAGTTGAAAAAATGATACTATGCCTTAAAATATAAAATATATGAAAAGATCACACTTATACCGGGTGTCTACTTCTTTCCCGACCATAGGAAATTCAATGTTAAAATTTTAATTTGGCGGTATCTCTTTACCTATTAATTTTAGAAAAAAAGTGTAATGAAGAAAAAATGTGATTAATTATTTACTTCTAGATTGTCTTCCTATTATTCTAATAATAATAAACTCAAAATAAATGTCAAATCTGTCTGATACGTCAGAAACAACAAACATAAATTATTGTTATTCATGGCACTCTGATAATTGCTTTAATTCGTGTATTTTGCTGCTAACTTGGTACGTAAAAACAATTGAACAATAAACTTGGTACTCGTTGATGCACTTTTCCATTTAGAACATTTTTCTTCATTACACTTTTTTTCTAAAATTAATAGGTAAAGATATCTCGCCAAATCAAAATTTTAACAATGAATTTCCTATGTTCGGAAAAAAGTAGACACCCGGTATATCATATATTACACATAACAATCATAAATATATCTATTTATATACACAACAATAAACTTTTATACGAATTTTTCTTTAAATATTCATAAACAAGTTAAAAAGAAAATTTAAGGTATAGTGTACCTGTAAAAAGATAAGGAACATAATATAAAATAACATTTTTAATACATACAAATATATAATACATAATAAATAATATATTTAGTGGCTACGTCAGTTCATAACACATATATTAAAGTATGACAAAATAAATTTAAAAAAATTCAAAGTTATGGATGCAGCAACTATAAATAAAAACATATTATTGTCAATAATTTTTTCTATGTTGACACTTATTTTTATTTCTGAGTGATTTAGATTACATTATCTTAACGGCAAATAAAATAATTATCACTTTTTGTGTATTATTTTTACGTATGATGTCATACATGTACGAAAGTACAATATTTTATGTATTTGCATATACATGTGTTTCTAGTTGAAATTAGTAATGGTTAAAACAGAGAGAAAGTTTCCTAGGTGTAAAGAATTATGTTTGTGGTCGAAAAATTATTTTAAGCATTTGTAAATGCACAGATGTTCGCTATAGGAAACGTAGTATTAATTTTGGCAATAGTACAAGAAGTAACAAACATATTTTTAAGTATGATACTATGAATACTTTTAATATATAAAAATATCTGTTTATATGCTTTAAAAGATAACATAATTAATTAAATATTATCATCTTTCTTATACGGCAATATTTCACATAGTATTAACTCATATTATCAATAATTCAAATGTCAAGAACTTTATGTATAATAAAAATTACGATATGCAAAATATTATTCTCATGAATTCATAGGTAAATAAACATATCTATTAACATATGAACTTTTAATAGAAATCTGTAATCAATATTAATCACATTTTTTATTGTTTAATGTATTTACTGTCTGTAAAAAGTCAAGATGTACACATATTTTCAAAAGTACGTAATAAGCCGGTATCACATTTTTCAAGTATTTTATATGAAAGTTTATGCAATATTCTTCAAAGCAATAAAAGAAATAATAATCATAATTTGTTATCTTCGTAAATGATTCAATACAGGATTGGTGCCAGAAATAGTAATGAAAAACAGCCAACCACTTCTGCGACGTCAAATTTCATACAGCTCGTCATTTATAGCCAATAGGAAAACAGTTTGTCTTTGTTTATTTTTATTAATTTTAATACTTTTTTCTATTTTGGTTCTTTAATATGTACTTTATGAAATCCATTTGGATGTCATAAAGTACTTCTTTATGACATCCAAATGAGTTTCATAAAGTACATATTAAACAACCGAAATTGAAATTCCTGGACATAAAATAATGTACATTTTTTGAAAAAATGACCAAAATAGAAAAAATAGTATAAAATACACGTTTCATAAGACATTTCAGCGCACTTGTCCCCTTAGAAAACTCGCGGCAAGCCGCTCGTTTCTAAGAATGACGCGTGCGCTAAAATCATGTCTTATGAAACTTGTATCTTAATGTACTAATATTTACGCTGGAAACTATATTAAAATCCTATCTATTATTGTTCTATTACCATTTTCTTTTTAAAATGTTACTATTATTTATTTGAGATGATTAGTTTTTTGACAGTGACATTTATCTGTCATTTTCATACATTTGAGATCTGAGCTTTGTAACCAAGGAATGGAGTCCGGTATTTAAAAAAAGTTGATTACATTTTGTTATATTATGAAAATATGACAAATTTTAAATGATTTTGTACCAAAATATTTTTTAAATATAAAACATTTCATTCATGATTTTAATAAAAACGATTAGCACTATAACGATATGACGTCACAACTGTACTAAGTGAAAAGAATATAATTTTATATTATTCATAACTTACATATATTTACATATAGTCCTATTTTACATGAAAATATATGAAACATTTAACATTTTTATTAAAATAAAACATATTTATTTAATATCTTTATAACAAATTTTTTCCTGTGACAAGGTACAACTATAGTTTTCTGAAAGTGACAGCTGTCACTAGTTAACCCGCCTTGACACCATTTTTTGGCAGAATTAATGACATTGACAGATATAAACAACTTTAGTCAGTCAATAGGCGAAGTAAAATTGAAGATATGACGTGGCACAAAATTAATAACACTTTAAAAAATTATATTTCAAAAACTATACATTTTTGGAAAGTATAACAAACGCTAAAATTCAACATTTTATTAAATCTTTCAAAAAAAAAAAATTAAATACAAAAATGAGCACCGGACCCCATTGAATTTGTTTAATAAGCGTAGGCTCCGGGATTTAAACTACAGATAATTTTATAAATTTATACAAAAAATATATAAAAACAATCTGATGTGGTCAAAACTATACCTTCCGCAATTTAATTTTTATTAATTTTAATATATACTTACATTTATGCTGGAAACTGAATTAAATTCATTTCCATGTGTACCTATTGTTCTATTTACTATTTTCTTTTTAAAACGTTACTATTGTCAAATTAAAATGATTAGTTCTTTGACAGTGACACTTAAGGAGTTAAGAAGTTGTGTTTGTTTAAAGCGTAGGCTCCGGAATTTAATTTATAGATAATTTTATAAAATTATTCATAAAATATGTAGAAAAGGTATTAATGTCAATCTCTAGAAAATTTAATAATCTTTAATTTTTATAACATGAATCTCTAAAAAAAAGTAAGGGTACTTTAACGAAGAAAAACTATTTTGAGCTTCAAGTAAAGTGCCAGTTAGAGTGGAGGATCCACACATGCATACACACATACATACACACATACATACACACATATATACACGCACACATCATCGTGAAAATATTAAAATCGGATTCTAGGGACCTTAAAACGTGGTCATTTACCAAAATCCCGATATGCGATTTTTAACAAGGTCCCTATACCTCCTTTACTAAGAGTAGCGGGAGGTAAAAATAGGCAATAGTTTGTCATATGTTAAGCTGTATGAACTTTAACGTCACATTTTGTTTTATATATAGTGGTTATTACAAAATATTACACAAATTTCTTGACGATTGTCAGTTTTTTATACTCACTTTGAATTTAAAAGCTTTATTTACAAATTCCAAAAATTATAATTGCAAAATTAGTTTACAATCTTGAAGGAAATCACAAATTACATTATTATTCTCATCATCATCCTGTATGTCATACATATTTAAACAATACAATAACAACATTTATAATTAAACACTAAAGTTTTCGCTGTGCAATAATTAGCAATATTCTTAGCTTTGTTCAGTGATATGATCAGTGACCACGCGAACAAGTTCCCGGGATTAAATTCGCGATCATTGACCGAGGTGCAGTTTCCGTTAATTATTTTAATTAACGTCGCAAAGACTGTAATTAAAACATAGGCAACAGGTACAAGTAGTAAAACTTATTTATTATGTGCCAAGAGGCAGTAAAAATACACTTTCTCTAGAAATGATACAGATAAGATGGAGACAGTGATTAAAAATGCATTAAATCACACCATAGGAGAAGTGTAGGCATCAACATATTATATATCACCACGGTGTTTTGCCCACTCAAAAATGATATATTAAATTTTAAAACATATTACTCTTTAAGGCGGTTTTATCAATATAAGCATTTACGATAGTTCTATTAATATATATATATATATATATATATATATATATATATATATATATATATATATATATATATATATATATATACCGTGTGTCTATCTTAAAGGTGTACATAGGAGATTAACATGGGAAATCAGTTTTTTGCAATTTCCTGCTCGCCTAATTATTTTAAGCAAAAATGCGCCAAATAAAAGTTTTAGGGCATAAAATTCTGCATCTAAATCAATAAACAGAATTACCTTTGCATGCTTTGTAACGACAGAAATTAAATATGAAAATGTCGAAAATTATGTTGAAAATATCAACAGCCATGGAATTGAACAAAAAATAAATAAATGCTTGACGTTTTATCAAATTGTCAGAAACGTCAAATGAGTTAACTTACGTTGTGACAGATAAAACGTCAAGCATTTATTTATTCTTTGTTCAATTCCATGGCTGTCGATATTTTCAACGTAATTTTCGAGATTTTCATAATTAATTTCTGTCGTTACAAAGCATGTAAAGGTAATTTTGTTTATTGATTTAAATGCAGAATTTTATGCCCTAAAACTTTTATTTGACGCGTTTTTGCTTAAAATAATTAGGCGAGCAGGAAATTGCAAAGAACTGATTTCCCATGTTAATCTCCTATGTACACCTTTAAGACAGACACACGGTATATATATATATATATATATATATATATATATATATATATATATATATATATATATATATATATATATATACCGTGTGTCTGGCTTAAAGGTGTACATAGGAGATTAACATGATTCAGGGCATAAAATTCTGCATCTAATTCAGTAAACAGAATTACCTTTACATGCTTTGTAACGACAGAAATTATGATGAAAATGTCGAAAATTGCGTTGAAAATATCGACAGCCATGGAATTGAACAAAAAATAAATAAATGCTTGACGTTTTATCTGTCACAACGTAAGTTAACTTATTTGACGTTTCTGACAATTTGATAAAACTTCAAGCATTTATTTATTTTTTGTTCAATTCCATGGCTGTCGATATTTTCAACGTAATTTTCGAAATTTTCATATTTAATTTCTGTCATTTCAAAGCATGTAAAGGTAATTTTATTTATTGATTTAGATGTAGAATTTTATGTCCTAAACTTTTTATTTGACGTGTTTTTGCATAAAATAATTAGGCGAGCAGGAAATTGCAAAAAACTGATTTCCCATGTTAATCTCCTATGTACATCTTTAAGACAGACACACGGTATATATATATATATATATATATATATATATATATATATATATATATATATATATATATATATATATATATATATATATTTTAAACGTTACTATTATTAATATGAAATTAGTTCTTTGACAGTGACATTTATCTGAGATATGAACTGTGTAACCAAGGAATTGTGTTTATTTAAAGCGTATACTCCGGGATTTAAATTATAGGTAATTTTGTAAATTTATTCTTGAAATATACAAAAAAAAATCTGATGTGACATTACCTTCGTCAGTTCCATATATTTTGTACAAATTCCATACAGAAAGTTTCTTGCACAAGATTTCATATTTCAAGTACATTACCTTGTGTCAGTTTTATATATTTTGTATAAATTCCATATAGACAGTTTCATGTACCTAAGAGACTCTATATTACCTGTAAAATTATAACACAAACATGTCAATTGCACTTGACACTGACATCTGTCAATCAGCATTTTCTTAATATAGTAGCGGTTTCCATGGTTATAGCATAGCTAGCTGCTTTATGAAATTTAAATTTCTTTATTATTTTTTAACTCTATATCCATTGAATATGAAGTACAAAATGTAATCATATCATATAGATTATAAAATATTCTTTAATATTTATAATAAAATTTAATATGGAAAATGATATTTAACAGTGTTTTTTCAAGAAAAACTGTTAAAGTCTTAAAATGAGGGTACTTTCGGTTGACCAATTATAACCAAAATCTAATCATCTCTTCACATGGATGTAAAGAAATACGAAAAATTATAATTTTTTGAATTGTAATATTTGAGTTATAGAATCCAAAAAATCGTCACACACACACACACACACACACACACACACACACACACACACACACACACACACACACACACACACACACACACACACACACATATATATATATATATATATATATATATATACACATACACACACATACACACACATACACACACATACACATACATACACATACATATACACACATACACACATATATACAGACATCATCGTAAAAATAGTAAAATCTTATTCCAGGGACTCTAAAACGCGCTTATTCATCAAAACTCACCACCGATTTTTTGACCAAAGTCAATATCTTCCTTACCTAAAGGTGACGGAAGGTAAAAAGTATTCATGTAAACTTGTAGAAAACTTAATAATCTTTAATTTTTACAATAACATAATTCTCAAAAAAATGACATTTAAAGGTATTTTTCGAAGAAAAACTATTTTGAGCATCAAATAAAGTGCTACTTCCGGTTATCCGATTTACACCAAAATCTAATGGGCTCTTTGCGTATTTTAAAAAAAAAGTCGAAATGCAAGGTTTAAAAATTTCCGTATAGAGTGGAAAATCCATACATACACACAGACATCATCGTGATAATGTTAAAATTGGATTCTAAGGGCCTTAAAACGTAGTCATTTACCAAAATCTTACCAAGGGTAGCGGGAGGTAAAAATATATATTGCAAACTTTCATTCACTGGATATTCTGTGTTCACAAACGAATCAACTCTATGAAGACTAGGTATAATAATTAATCATTTTTAAGTTAGTGGTAAACTGAAATGTTCAAAGAAATAAGCGATCGTTGTGCTGTTAAAAGTATTCGACAAATTTAAAGACATTTGACAGTACTTTTTTACCACAGCCATCTCCATCTCAACAGCTAGCGTTCAATTGATTCAACGTCTTTCTAATACATAACATGTTATTTATTTATATTTTTACCTCTCGCTAAGAGAGGTATTGTATTCATGCTAAAAATCGCATATACAGATTTTAGTGAATAAGCACGTTTTAAGGTCCCTAGAATCCGATTATAACATTTTTACGATGATATCCGTATGTGTGTGTGGATGTGTGTATGGATGTTTGTGTGTGGATGTGTGTGTGTGGACGTTGGATTCACCATACCTCAAATACTATAAGACTTAAGACATTTTTAACTACGGATTCCTCAATCTAACAATAATGGGAAGAGTCGAGTCAGTTTTGGTAACAATTGGACAACCGGAAGTAGTAGTTACAAGAAAAAAATCATCTAAATATTATTTATCGAAAATTTATGTAAATACTTATATTAAACAACGTTAAATTCTTTATTCGATAAATATAAATTCATTATTATATCTTCTATAGAATTAGAGATAAAGAAATGCATATAAAATAATTTGATGTAACAATTCTCAGATCAAACTACTCCAAGGCAAGAAATTCAAATGTTTGTAATTGAAACATAAATGTCACTGTCAAAAATATTTGTATGCCACTGTCAAAAATATTTGTACATCATTATAAAGATTATGAAAATTAATAAAAAGTCAACAACGCAAAAGAATATACCTAAAAAAGAATATGAAAGGAATTTGCGAAAAAATGACGAATAAAAGAAAAAGGAAAGGAAAGTAGAAAAAAAATCAGGATATTGAATATAAAGAAAATGTATGTATTGTACATAATTTATATTATAATAATTATTTCGTAGTGAGATATGAATATATGTATCTGTATTTAAAAATATTTTTCGTTTTATGCGTGCAACCATGTAAAATATCTGGCGAGAGGTTATGTGCTGGCCACATCAGATTTTAAATTAATATTTTAACGATTTCAGAAAAAAATATATAATGGATACGTTAGCATTAAAGTATTTTTTATTAGTCAAATGGTTTATAAATTCCAAATTCGTAATAAAAACTATACTTTAGTACACTATTTGAAAAATGTGAAACCGGCTAATTTTCAATAACTTTTCTTCTTGAACTACGTCTCTCTGAATAAATAAAATAAATATATACTTTAATTTTCCTTCTGACAGATAATTATTTCGGCAAGATATACCGTAGTGTATAAAGAGTAAATTTAAGCAATAAATCTTTAAAATAATTAAATTTCGAAAGGCAATTAATTTTTAGGCCAAAAAACAGCGCTAAATTTTGACAGTCCCATATTATAAACGAGAACGAGAACAATAAAACAAACAGCAATAAAGTGAAATATGGACTAGAAGCGAACCGGATTCGAA
The DNA here is from genome assembly GCA_963082715.1 of Harpalus rubripes. Classification (NCBI taxonomy): domain Eukaryota; kingdom Metazoa; phylum Arthropoda; class Insecta; order Coleoptera; family Carabidae; genus Harpalus; species Harpalus rubripes. The sequence goes on along the minus strand of OY720452.1, from coordinate 72,869,339 downwards.
CCCGAAGAGATTGAGAAGATTTATTTCATTGCCAACTTTGCACAGAATTCACGAACCAATTATATTTTTGTGATAGTATTTGTATATAATAAATTAAAGGTATTTTCTATTCGCTACATAGAGTGGAATAATTTTTTGATGACACTTAAATTTTTTGAAATATTAGTAATGTGTATCTCAACATTACACAACTTTACAACATGTTTTCTGAGAAGTGTAACACAAAATATTTTAAATATTCAGTAGACAAATCATTCGCGAAAGAATTATGGTCTACATAAAATATACTACACCTTTATACGGGTATTCAGTAGTAGTTACGGGTAATACTTGGGGGTTAATGTATGACAAATTACAAATTTGAGTTGGTAAATCAGAAATTGAAAATTAGATTAATGAAAAGTAATATCTGTATTGTTGGTCCCAAGGTTTTTTTTTTACTATTTCACTCATAAATTTATAAGCCAATCCAAATTCAGAATTCTACCTAGTTATCAAGTTTCTTCGAGAAAACAACGTCACAATATCGTAGTTATTTATGACATAAGTGTTAAAAGTGACATTTTATTTTGTGAGAAGGAAAGCTAATTTCCGACTTTACAAGGGATATAAAATTAATATTGCTTAATGATTTACATATAAAATTTTATGCTTCACAACTTTTATTTGGATCTTTTTATCTAAAATAATTAGAGAAGCAGGAAATTACGAAAATGTTCGGGGGTTCGAGTCACTAGCCTGTATATACTTTTTTAAATTACCTCCTATCGTTTTAGGGTGCGGAAACATTTTTTAACGCCCCCCCTAATGTACAATATTAAAAGCCGGCTATTTAATTTCAAAAATAGAATTTTAAAGTGTGATGGTGTATGTATTCAATAAATTAACAATAATAATTTAAATATAATATTATGAACTACATACTAGCAAATGTATCAAAACATGTTTATATTCTCAAAACATGAACTTATGAAAACATCATTTCGGCAAATATTTATGAACCTGCGCACTTCAAACAATAAAACAGTAAACATTTTAAATGTATGTACGTGCAAAATTGCACTAAGTAAGTTCCAAAACTTTTATCATACATTTGACAATAAAATGGTTCGAAGATTTCGGTATTGGACACCTTTTGAAATACAAAACGGAAATAGGAAACTTAATTCCTTTAGAAGCTGCGCACATATATATGCTGGTACCACAAACCTTGTTTTGAAAATCTTGTTGTTATTATTATTTAAACCCTTATGTTTAAAGACAAAATATTATGTTAAAGTAGAACATATTTTGAAAAAATCTGATGTGGCCAATACAACACCTCCCGCTATTTAATTTTCATTAATTTAAATATACATACTTACATATTTAGTTATACTAGAAACTGTATTAAAATCCATTCCATATAACTATGGTTCTATTTACTATTTTCTTTTTAAAACGTTACTATTATTAATTTGAAATGATTATAGTTCTTTGGCAGTGACATTTATCTATCAGTAACATGCATTTGAGGTATAAACATTTAACGGTAATTTTCGGAGAAAAACAATTTTGAATTTCAAGTAAAATGCCATTTCCGGTTATCTGATTTACACCACAATCTAATAGCTTCTTTCCATATTAGAATAAGGTATAAATACAAGGTTTCAAAATTTTCTGAATGATAATATTTGAGTTAGAGTGGAGGATCCATACATACATACACACAGACATCATCGTGAAAATGTTAAAATTGGATACTAGGGACCTTAAAACGTGGTCATTTACCAACATCTCGATATGCGATTTTCAGTACGATACCTATACCTCCCTTACCAAGGGTAGCGGGAGGTAAAAAATGTTCTTTAAACAAAAGGGTGAAATTAAATATTGAAATTTGGCATTTGAAAACAGCGTTTTCAAGACAAGGCTTATGGTACCAGCCATTATTATTTTTATCCTGAAAAGGGCACAAGTCCAAAAAAATAAATAAACATCGTTGACACCTCTTCTGAATTATAAGGACTACAGTTTGAATAAACTTACATGTAAACATGCACCATCCCACTTTCCAAAACTCCATTTTTCCACTGTTTATTAGTTAACACATCACTCAAAATTATAAACACTTGTACATACACCGTCCTAAATACATAAAAAGTTTTTAATTTTCAAAAAATGTTCTTATATTTTATCCCTATATACTATCTCAACCCAAACGTCCTGAGCTTTTATGCCTATACTATCCCAAACCTTTCTGGGGCTAAAAGATCGCGAATATCGCGCGGTACTGTCGATTATATCGCGATCCGGCTCAACGGTACTACACGGTGGTACGTAGAGAACTGACCCACGAGTTGCCGACAGCTGAACACGCGGTGTGGTATCAGTAGATCCCACCACGGCGAACAACTATGCATTAGCCAGATTAACCAAAGGTCGCACTACTATTAATAGCGGAGAACGATGAATGAATGGGAAGCGCAGGGAAGTCGGGGAAGTCGAAGGAAGCGCAGGGCTAACGGGTAGGGACCTGGGGGTGGTATGAATGAAGTTCAGGGATCATTGGGTAGGGTAGATTCGGGCAGGAAATTAAGGGAAGGTGCGTTGGGTACAGGGGTGCTCTATTTGATGTACCTATGGGTTGAAAGGTGTGTTAATAGGGAGTTTTTGCATGACGTATGAGAAGATCCCGTCAACGCTAACGCTACGATTACGTCTTTAATAACGGACGTACAAAGTAACGGGTTTTCAAAAGTTTGGATTTTGCATTACGTTTTAATCACACGTACGTTGATTTTGACGTTCAAATGACAGTTGAAAGAAAAAAAATCTGATGTGGCCAACACAATACCTTCCGCCATTTACAGTCCGAATCACAAAAAAGATTATGTTTTGACAGTAACTACCTTTCTTTTAAACCCCTCAACAGGATTAAATCCCAATTACAGAGTGGGTTCACATTCACACACATCCATGCCTTAGTTGGATTCGAACCCAGAGCCCCGAGGGCACCCATGACATGAGGCATTGCTCTAACCATTGAGCCACAGGAGCTATAATAAAATGATGATTGAATTTTAAATAGCGGGATAGAATAGAATTCACTAATCCAAAAATGAGGATTAGCTTAAACATTTTTGTGAATCGTTAATTTTTATTAATCTAAATACATACCTATATTTACTTATGCTGGAAATTGTATTTAATTCCTTTTCTATTGTTCTATTTACTTTTTCTTTTTAAAAGGTTACTAATATTATTTTGAAATGATTAGTTCTTTGATAGTGACATTTATCTGTTACATACATACATACATACATACATACATACATACATACATACATACATACATACATACATACATACAAGTGCCATTTCCGGTTATCCGATTTTCACCAAAATCTAATGGGCTCTTCCCACTACAGAAAAAGTTCAAAATACAAGGTTTCAAAATTTTCTGTATGATAGTATTTGAGTTAGAGTGGAGAATCCACACATACATTCACACACACACATACATCATCGTATAAATGTTAAAATTGGATACTAGGGACCTGAAAATCTTGTCATTTACCAAAATCTCGATATGCGATTTTAGCAGGATTCCTATACCTCCCTTACCAAGGGTAGCGGGAGGTAAAAAATTACTGTGGTCCCATTCAGCTTATTTTAAATGATGTTCCAACCACATATTTTCATAAAGGTTCATTTCCGTTATGTTTCTTAGCAATCTCAAATTATTGTCGATGGTAAATTCTCTCAATTTTAAACATTTTACCCAATTTAAGGACTAAATAAGAAATTGTTGAATTTTTACGACAGTTCTGACTGTGAAACAAAAAGGTTCTGACCAGTTTTGACGTTTTAAAATAAATTCTGTGCCTACTAGGTTATAGGACGTCGACTGGCCCTTCTTTTACCCCTAATGGACGTATTACGTCTTCAAATTTCACGTGCGACAAATAACAAATATGATATTGCCTAGACGTTAGCGTATACGTCTTTCGGGAAAACGCTTTGCAAAAACTCCGTAATAATTTATACGAGATAATGGGGGTCTTCTAATATTTAGTATATTGACTATCTATCTACGTATACCGTGCTGGCAATGCTGTTTGAGAAATGTTTGTAATATGTTTGCTAATTTATCTTCTGAACGTTCTACCTAAACCAATACCAAATTTAAAAGTGATGAATGTTTAGATAACAATCATATGAAAAGGGCAAGAACACAAACTGTTAAACACTTGTACCTATACAGTAAGTCCAGTAAAAATTATTAGGATCACTTGATTCATGGCTTGTAAATTTTGAACTATACTTTAGATGTACGTCGCTTCCGGCGTGATTCATTTTGTTTTATATACATCAATATCTTAGAAATATCGGCTGATAATGACTCAACACTACAGTAAAAATAGGTGTTAACGAATAATCGAAATCTCCTTTATACAACATTTATTTTTAGAAAATCGACGGTATACACTTAGACCTTTTCAGGGCCTACAAGCGAATCGGGGGAACGGATTCGACCCTGACCAACCTCTGTAGTGCATTCTCCACGCCAGCAATGAGTGCCATTGAGGTAACGCCAGGTAAAAACCCACACGGTGTAAATATGTCATCATCATTACTGATATCTTTTCAGGGCCTACGAGCGAATCAGGGGAACCGTGTTGATCCCGGGCAAACCCTGTGGTGCATTTTCCACGCCGGCAATGAGTGCCATTGAGGTAACGCCGGGTAAAAACCCACACGGTATAAATATGTAGCAGTCTCGCCTATAATCTAGTCTACTGCTACATGGCCCTCCCGACCAGGAAAACTAATAGAGTTACGATAACGATAATTTGTTTTGGAGTTCAGTTGTTAAAGTTTCTAAACAATAAATTTGACGTTTAAATATTTTGTGTTTTTTATATTTTACAATTTCAGAGTTTCTTGTTCTATTTTTACAAAGCGTGGCGGCAGAGTGGACCGCCACGCTGGAGGTAGTAGCAACTATAATTTTTATATTTTTGCGTTAGCTACTATAAATATGTCATCATCATTACTGATATCTTCGTATCAAGCAGATTGGTGCACCCAGCAATGGGTAATATGCCGTGTTGATATATTTATTTATATTGTTGAATGTTTGGAGACTCTGAAGTGTTACAATTACACGAAATCTCAGTCAAACAACGTTTTGACACACACTTGCACCTTCTTCTGAGTAAGATCTAACAAAATATTACAGATTCTATTCAACCCCGGATTACCCATAAGAAAACGGAAAGAGAGAAAGAAGAGCCTACAGTTATAACCGTGCCAAATCTCAAGAGTTGTTGCGCTGAAACAGTCACATTTTCTTTAATTATACAAAATCAGTATAGTAGAGTGATTGGTAAATCCTGTTGAGCTATGACAGTCGAAGATTTTAAATAATTCTAATATTTATATACTGGGTTTCTACTTATGAATCTTAGCAAATACAATGGTAAAATCTTCATGACTGTACTACTGTAAAACTGTTCAGAATTAAAAACCGCATCTAATAAGTCTAAAATTATTGTTTACTTGCGTTTCATTTGAGAGATAGAGAAGAAAAATAAAAGTGGTAATCTTAAGCTAGTTATAAAAAGATGGTAAATGTAGCTTTGATGACTGATAATAGTAGGTATATTGAAAACAAATTTCATAAAGCAATCTGTTAACCCACGAGTCTAACTGTAGAAAACAAGCCACTTCGCGGTGAGTTTTATAAAGGACGAGTGAGATCACAGTTCTTATGAAAGATGCTTTTATATAATTTTTTCTATTGGGGCAATTTTATAATTCTATTAGATTTTTAATAAATGCGATTTGTAAAATCAGTTACGTTGGTAGCACTTCCCTCTAACAAATTGAACTTCAGGGATGAAAATTCTTTGTTGACTGTCAGCAATTGATGTTGATATGTCATTTATGTATCAGTTTTAAAAGCAGTAAGTCATACCACCTCTAGAAAACGAAAAGCTCCAAATACAGTACGTTTATAGATCTTCTTAACATGTTTTCAGTGCGTTTATAGACTCATAAATGCACCGATATAGAACAAGAAAATGAAATCAAGCATTATTAAAACTCGGTATATATTGAGAGGGAGAGGGGGGTGCAGTCATGAATTTTGGCCTAGGGCGTAAAGAAATACTAATCCGGGCCTGATTCTATTGAATTTGAGAGCAAATATTAGTAACATCTAATCTATATACCAAAGTTGAGAAATTTTCCACATTTAATATCTAATGTCCAGTTCTTGATAGTATGTATCTAAATTCGAGCTATATAAAAGTACTGTTGAAACAATGTTTATTTTAATACGTCTCCATGATTGTGTAAACCTACAATGTATCCCCAGATTTTTGCCTCAGGTATTTCACGTCATGTGCAATAAAACGTAACGTTCTAATAATAAAGTTCAGTCAAGATATTTAAGTGTCAATTAAAATACACGGGAAAATTATTACTCATTACTGTTGGCTTGGAAAGCGCACTTCCTGTTGTAATCCACACTTCCTTCACATTCCTACCAACCTTAACAACCTACAGAACAACTTAGAGAGAACAAAATTCCTGTTTGGAAATTTCTTTCTCCCACCTGTAGATTAAAACAGTAGAAGATCAAAACAAGTGAGCGAGAGGAAAACAAGTGCGAGATGAGCATCGGTAATTGGAGCGGTCGTTAGAGAGGAATGAAGTAATTTAGATAGTAATTAATGGTGGTATTTAAAATGCCGCAATGCAATGTACACTTACACAGTCAAGTTGTGTTAAAATGCCACCGTGTGTGTTTTATTTTTAACTGTGACGAAATGAACCAATCATACAAGTGGATTGAATGGATTTCAGATTTGTATACATGCCCTCAATTAAAATATAATAACACCAAAACAAGTTTACGAAACTAATTTGTCATATTGTATCTTATAATATTGATTAAGCAATGTTTTTTTGTTGATCACATAGTTTAATGCATAGGGTAAACACGAAAATCAGTGACAAATTTTTTATCTTTTAAATAATACGTATCCTGTAAAACTTTATGTATACTGCCTTAAGCTCGTTTGACACGGTCAGAATGTAGTATTTGTAATGGAATAGAACATCTTATTTGTATATTTAAAGACGTGGTAAAAATTAATTTTATATGCGATTATTTTAAACTGTCACACCAAGTATTATGCAAGATGTTTCGCGGAACAATATTCTCTAATGGTAAATTTCATGATAATTTTGGACTAATTAAATAACAAAGCTAGTTTTGCATTTCAGTTCTGATAACTGCTAGTTGGAAATTTTGCAAATGGTTGATTGACTTGAAAAATTGAAATTTTGCCCAGTAATCTCTTTATAAGACCCATAGCTAGGCGTAGAAATTAAGTGTTGGGAGAATCTGATGAAGTTCTCCAGTTTAGTATACATGTTTATTCAATTCGATGCGATCGATTTCGAAATTTCAAGAATCTTATCATCAGGAAATGACACATGATCATCGTCTAGAAGTTATAGCAATAAAAATAATAGAAATTTGACATTGTTGAAATGGCTGTTTAAATTTAAATGTGTAAGTTAAATGAAAATAAATTTCAATAAATTGAATTGAATTAAAATATTTAAGTTTGGAATAAATGTAAACCCTTCATCTTGTAACATGAGACCTTCGGACATATACTGACTCAATATGCTTGAAGCATGAGACCATCTAATTCACGAATTAAAGGACACTTGCTAAGTTTGAATATCTCTGTAAATATTTTTTTCCAGATATCAGTATCGGGAATGGATTACTAACATCTCGCAAATTTCTTAGCATAAATCTAAAATCTTGTTAAAAAATGTATATAATTATTGGGCATGTAGGTATATATTAGTTTATAAATAGTTTACCTTTGCTGTCGTCCCTCTATTTCCAATAAAAGTTTATTTCCTAACGAAAAATTAAAAAAAAAACATTTAACAACGATTGTTCAATACTAACAACGAGAGATATGCAATTGCTATATTAACAACTCGACGTGACGACTAGTTGTTAAATTTTAGCAACTTGCTGTAATAGTGAATTGGAAAATTGAACTTAGCAAGTGACATTGAAATTAACAACTGAAAATGGTTATTAATTTTAACAATTTTGCTTAGAGAATTAGATCGATACTCCTGTAAGTAACTGGAATACAGTATAAATCTATTTATAAAGTATTTGAATAAAATCACCTTATATAGTTTTAAGTTTTACGGGAAAGATAATAAGTATTTGAAAAAAATGTTTTCTCGACTTAAACTTAATGCAAAAAAACCAATAATAATTTTTGTGCAAAGAAACATATTAGAAATCGGCATCAACAGCATTAAAAAATAAAAAGGACAATTTTTTTCTATTTAAATATTTAAATTATAATTGTCAAGTTTGCGTGACTACAACCTTTATAAAGAAGGGTAACCAATGTAGAAAATGTTTCGGTTATCTAAATGTATTTCCAATTTTTTAAATGGAAAATTTTCTCAGATTGTATCGTTTAGAATATTGTAAACCGGAGGTCTATAGCAACATTCGAATTTCGCGTTCTTGCGTTGGCAATTCTACGTGCGGTCGCTGTTGATGGAATCAATTTCCGGCAGTGCTGCCACTTCCGGGCCTAAATCAAAATATCGAAAATTCCCTATACCAACAACACGCATCGCTTCATCGCACGTTCCAATATTGCTATTCATCGTAAAAGCCGTATGTACATACAAAAACATATTTTATACATTTTAATACAAAGTGGAGCCTACAAACTACCTTTTTTTTGATGGTGAATAAAATAAAAAATATTGTTGATGGACAAAATTTATTTTTGGATAATAAAAGAACATAATTTGAAGTTTTAAATCATGCAGTTTTAAAGAAAACAACTTGAAGGTGGTGGCCACCGTTCCCTATTTACTGATGCAACCTACTTATTAAGAAATAGCCCGAATAAATGGTATTTCAACTTATCTTTGTTAGTCAAAATTGTGTTTACAAATAATTATCATTTTTCCCACAGCGGTTTGTTGGCTATAGCTGTCAGAAGTCTTTGACAGTTATGTGCTGACAATTAAATATTTAAGTTATTGCAAGCTTTCGTGCAGGGTTGATAGTTTGTTATGGATGCCTTGTCCTGTACTCTGCATCCCTTCGAGATATCTGCTCATGAAAAATAACGCTTTGTTTTTGATATAGTCTGTATTAGTTACTTATGGAGTAAACATGAAAATTCGTGGTATTTTTGTCAACAAGACATGTAGTGTGTTTTAGTTTTGGAGCGCGAGCTAAATACAAAATGTAACATGTAATAGTTTAGATCATTTGTTTAATTATGTATTCTGTTATGTTTAGTTTAGTTAATAAATAATTGTAATAATATGTAAAGAAAACATTATTTATAAATCTAAGTGTACATCAGCATGTCTCATCAGTCAACATGTGAGTGGATAAGTGGAAAGTGAAAGTATAAAGTTGTGTATACCTTCCTTTACATAAAATCGTGGACGCCAAGTATCCACCAGTTAGTTAAAGTGTCGTAGTTTGAAAACAAGTAAGGACCACATAATCCACCACCACCTTTTTTGTTTACAACTACGGGGTCTATTCAGGACTCAATATTTGTGTAGTCGTTATGGTCTTTATGGTTGTTATGTACTCTAAAGATTGTTAAAATCAAATTTGGTATTCTCAGTACTGAAAGTGGTTACCGTCAACAATTGTTGACAGTCTTTATCATAACGACTGCTAAAACTATGTATTTATGGTTGTTATCACGTTGTTATTTCTAATATTTGACGTGTGTCAGGTTACTATATCAATAAAATATTATTATTAATGGCCTTTCTACCAAACATTAAGTTTGTTCGTTTTTGCTACTTTGCGTCTGCGGTTTACTGCCGTTTCTATACAAAGTATATGGGCGCGGCAGTAAATCGTAGACGTAAGGTAGCGAAACGAACAATCCTATTGTTGTTTTTATTTTTTAGCAGGATGCAGTTTATTATATGTAGGTATAGATTCTGCTTCGACTTGAATAATGATTACAAGATCGATAAAAACTGCGGTGAAAGAAAGTTATTTTTGACAAATACATATTTCTTTAAAAATATATTATTCTATGGGATTCTTGAAAACTCTTTCTATTAAATATTTAATTAAAATAAAAAATGTCCTAAAATTTTTCAATAACGTTGGGATCATTTGTAGGAGTTAACATACCCGTTCTAAATAATTTAGACGTTTCCAAATATGACACATAAATATCATATTCGTCTTTAGTTTTTGTGGCACAACATCTGCGTTTTAAATATACTTGTCAACTCATTATTTTACAAAAATTAAAACGTTCACAGGTAAGATTAAGGTTAGATTAGGTTTATATATGTATAACGAAGTTAACTATTGACAAGTAATGGTTCATTCACAAGTATTATTTGGTAAAGATTGTCAATAATACAGACGTAGGTTGTTATAAATATATTTATTATATCAATCTTTATATCCCTAACAACCTTTATGACTGTGTTTCTCTGAATAGGCTACTACATTATTTAAAACTTCCAATTATGTTCTATCATTATCCAAAAATAAATTTTGTCTATCACCCATATTTTTTTATTTTATTCGCTTTCAAAAAAGGAAGTTCCTAGGCCCCTGTACTTAGAAGGCATATAAAAATTCTTGTAACAGTCCTAATCTGAGTGAGATGAATAGTATTTTTGTTTATTGAAATGTGTTTGGTTTGCTCTTTTTCTATCATCTACGATTAGTTGGAATGAAAACAATAAGTTGGATGACACAGCAAGAGCTATCGATGCGATGTTATCTTGTCATTGCGAAACAAAAGAATGTATTCAAGTCATCGTCGCCATGTTTTAATTTCGCGAAGTCCAGCTCAATCACTTTCCTTTCAACAGTCATTGCATGCTTCGATACTTTTACTTTTTATCCATCGGATGGGAATTTCTAAGAGCAAGCCAAATTAAAATAGCAACGAGAAAAATTCGAATAGAGACCGTTTCTTTTGTATGTACCAAACAGAAATTTTATCTTACTTATGTGGGGGAATGTCGTTAATCATCAAAATTATTCTGGCAATACAATTGTTTAAGCTTTGAAATATACCTTTGAAAATTGTCAATTAAGTCAATTGTGTCAGCGGAATCAGTGTTTTTATAAAGTTGGAAAATATAAAAAATCGTGTCGTGGTTAAATTCTTTCATTTAAAAGGCAATACGTCTGCGCGAATTAAAGCCGAGTTGGATGATGAATTAATATATATTTCTTTATTAAATTTGTGAACCCACTTGCGCCTTCTGCGTTTTTTAATTTATAATTTTCAAGCAATAAAGGTGCAATCACAAATGAAAATTAAGTTTATGGTTTTGTTTAGGTTTAAGTAAGTTTAAATTACCTGAAAACTAGTTTTGAAATGTACAGATATCTGTGCAAATGCTGCAAAAACAAGATTAAAATATCGGTAGAGCAGTACTCAACGAGACACCTGTGCACCGTGAAACTGTCATTCGCTTGGGATTTTTGGTTATATTTCAGCAATTAAGTTATGACAGTCTCCACGTTCTTCTCGCATTTGTTTAAAAAGCCAAATCCACCAAGTGGATACTAAATAAAAATCGTTGTATATATCTATATCATTTCAGACTCGTTCTGATTGGTGAAGTTTGTGACGCCAAACTAAATCCTAAACCTAAAGTTTGAACATTGCAACGTTTAGCTTTATGGTTTGGATTTAGAGACCCTAAATGCTGAAGTGTGAATGAAGTTATTACATAATATGGGGCCAAATCTTTAAATCTAAAGAATAAACCATAAATCTAAACCTAATTTTCATTTGTGAATGGTGCATTAATAGCCGGCGATTTAACTTTGTCAAAACCATTTTAGCGCTTTACATTCGATGTGAACTTGTTAACCTAAGCGCTTCGCTCAGTGTTTCACCTAGTATCATGCAACTTACGAAGCGCTAAGTAAAGCGCGTTTAGTGTGTACGTACCCTAAGGGTTATAATATGATCTAAGGATGACTTTTATGTGCCAAACACTGTATATGCATGCAACAAAAAAATCACATATTGAATTTAGTTTTTATGAAATTAATTAATCTACCTATGAAAATTGAATTTTCTTTTTCTGAAATTGAATTTACACTTTCCGAAAATGTTTTAATTTTTCTGAAATGGAAGTTGTAAAGGTATAATGGTGGGGGTACTGGGGAGGGGGGCACTCCATATTTGTATCCGGGGCCCAAAATTCAAAAGGCGACTAAAAACCTATCAATACCCCTTTCTATAAAATGATCACTGAATGCAATGAACGTGTTAAAGAAATATTCGTTACGGCACTGTCTACTTAGAAAAATAAACGACTAACAAAACAAATTCAAATTAGTTTTTCTAGTCGAAATGTATAAAGCAGTCCCACTTTTTCACCGTGTGAACGTAACTATCTGCTCCACAGCTTACAAATTTATTAAGACAAATGTATAAAAATAAAAGCAAAAAACTTGTCTATAATTATAACAGGCCTGGAGGCACACTCATCTTAATTAATTCTTATTATCTCTGCAGAGATTTTCAACTCTGACTTTTTTCGCTGCAGATATAAAAAGTCAAAACAAAAGTTAGTGACGGAAACCGTAACAATTGCTCGTGTTGATTGAATTAAAATAATCGACGATCGGGTGGATTCTTTTTCTATAGGAAGTGCAGAAATAAAGAACTACGGACGTAGAGAGAATAGATGGAGATAATAATTGCGCATCGTTCGCTTGGATTTTACGTCTTTAACACGTTCAATTCTGGGGGACTCATGTTCTATCACTCGAACCCGGATGCACTAATATAAACACTATATTGATACAGACAGAATGGGTATTCACTTTCACACAATATCCTGGCGAACTATTTGCTGCCTCCCCCGAAAAAAGGCAATCTACCCAACTGTGAATCATGATCCAAAACAATCTATGATTCTCCATAAAATGACATTATGTAATATGTAAATGGTAGCCGGTAATAAATGCTAGCCATTTTGAATAGATGCAGGGGGCGCTAAAGCCTTTTATTACTGTGAATTTTACCTATTAGAAATTGTCCATGCCATTCCATCCGGGCTTTAGTCAACTGACAATTTTTACCCTAAAAGAAACAAAATATGCAGGTCCAATATAGATTACCTAGATTCTAAAAAAACATTTTTTAAACAAATTTGGGTCATGACCCACAGCTGTGTACATTGCCTTTTTTTGGGGAAGGCAGCAAATCGTTTCTCCAGGGTATTTAAAGTGAACACCAAGGGTCAGTATTTGGAATACCATGATACATTTTTCACATTGCCCTAGCCCTTGGTCTGATAGGTTAGTACTTAGTAATTTTTAAGGTTGGTAGCAATGAATATCAAATGTCAAATTTCGCTAAACAAACGAACACAAACGATTGTTACGAATATTATTTTTATATAATTATGAATTTAAAAGTAGTAATAATAAGAACAGAATAAATAGACTAGTAAAGTTAGAAATAAATAGAATATATCGTAGATAATTGGTTACAAAAATAAGGTTCGTTTAAGAGTTACGTTGTTGAACGTCAAATGTCACTTTAGTAGCACTAACTGAAACAAAATTCCCTATATTTTGTAACTACAATTTTTATTTAAAAAGCGCAATATAGAAAAAAATAGTATAAAGAACTCATTTCATAATTGTCAAAAAATGATCAGAGGGTTGGGCAATTTCGGTGCGCGTTGTAACCTAAACTCCCTTCTCACAAAATGAAATGACAATGGGGTCCGGTATTATAAAAAAGTTGCATATATTTTGTCATATTATGAAAATATGACTAATTTTAAAGAATTTTGTACCAAAATATTTTTAAAATATAAAACTTTTCATTCATAATTTTTTAAAAAACTATTTGCGCTATAACGACATGACGTCACAACTTCAATATTGTTACAGTCTACCAAACGAAAAGAATTTAATTTTATATTAATCAAAACTTGTGAAAATCAAATCCATATATTTATATGTAGTTCTATTTTATTTATAACAAATTTTTCCTTTGACAAGGTACTACTACAGTGTGTTCAAAAAAACTCCTAACTCGGAGTAGGCTATGAACAAAGAAACGTATGCCAATTTAAAAATATTTAATTAAGTGTCAATTTGACATTAGATATTGTCAAAAAATTTATCTAAAGAAATCAAAGCTTTTCTTCTTGAATCTTATTTTAGAAATGGAAACAAATTAGAAAACGACGAATGTCAATATAGTGTATCCTTCTTTATTGTCTTTTCTCCTTAAAATTACATTTCAAGATCAATTTTGACATCTTGACTGTTGAATAAAATAATGATCACACATATGTTTCTCTGTTCATAGCCTACTCCAAGTTACGAATTTTATTGAACACACTGTATAGGCGATTTCGGGCGACATACCCGTTCACTTCTTAGGATCAGTTACGGTCACTTGCGGTATGCTATGGTCAGTGGTGGCGCCAAAAATCAATGGTTCACTTGTTGACACCGTGCTTGGAGGTTATGTATATTCTGCGACATTTAAAACTGTCAAAAATAGTGTCTGACAATTAAAATGCATTAACGGAGAAAGATAGTTTTTTCCATATTTGTCCAAAAAAGAGTCAACGAAAATAATGTCACCCTGTTTGACATAAGACCACGACTCCGACTGTTTTGACTTTTGACATTTCAAAAAAAGACATGATAAAAAGAGATAGAAATAGTGAACAGAGAGCTGACCGAACTCGCAAACCCGTTCAGCTGTGAGCACTGATCCAAGCATACCGGGTATGTTGTTCCTAGCGCCCGAATGTGTGAACGTACCTGAACGCAACATACCGCAAGTGAACGGTTGAAATCGCCTTAGAATTTTCTGAAAGTGACAGCTGTCATTAGTTAACCCAACTTGACATCAATTTTTGGCAGAATTAATGACATTAACAGATGTAAAGAACTTTAGCCAGTAGGCGAAGTAAAATCAAAAGTATGACGTCACAAACTACACACATTTGGAAAGTGTAACAAACGCTAAAATAAATAAATAAATAAATGTATCATCACGGCATATTACCCATTGCTGGGTGTGCCAATCTGCTTTATACGTAGATTTCGGTAATGATGATGACATATTTGTACCGCGCGGGCGTTTATTAAGCGTCACCTCATGGTCATTCATTGCTGGCGTGGAGAGTGCACCATAGGAGTCAATTTTATGCCATTTAAAATTAGAAATATTTGACGTCGATCGGGAAACGCTAAAATTCTTCATCTTATTCAAACTTTCAGAAAAATAAAATTGAAAAATGAGTTCCGAGCCCCATTATGACATTCGTTTTTTAATATATTATTTTCAACAAATATTTTAGTTACAAGTTATTACATTTTAAAGATTGAGTCTTAACATCCAGTAACTAGTTTTCTAACATTTTAACATGTTCATGAGGAAAATTATGTTACAGAAATCTATAAAAATAAGAAATCTATAAAGTTGTTTTTTTTATTATAACAAATTCAAAAAGATGAATTAAAGTTTTTTCTAAGAGCTCCTAAATTTTCAAAACTCTGTACCCATATACCAAATATTCTTAAGAATCCTGGTGTACAGGAATTGAATTCATTTACATTATAGTTAATTGAAGAGAGAAGTCGTCTTTTTTATTCTACTGTTCAATCCTGTGTGTCAAAATCTAAGGTCAAGGTCAATATGCCTTAGGACGAATTGTATAACAAGTATGACATTCCATCCACACATACATACAATCACACAGCATATGTATTGACGTATGTTATACAATACAATTCACATACACTATCACAAAACTGTGTTTGATCTTCCACCGAATAATAACAGTTTTTTATTGGAGTGAGGTAATATATATTTTTATGTGAAGATACGGATTGTTGCAGTACAATTGGCAAATTATTTTTAACATTTAAATACCAGACACGCTATTAGAAGAGAAATTTCATATTTTGACATTTTTTACCACCTAAAAATGTTTTCATGATAATTGTGATAATTGTATTCGCCCTTTACTAAAACGTAAATATAAAGTAAAAACTTTGTACATGATGTTCACTGTAATTAAATGAAAACAAAATGTTTTTTTTTTTAGAGAGATAAAAAGTTAATTGAGAGAAAAACTAATATTATATGTTGTTGATACGGTTTTAAATTGCTTCTAAATGAAACATGAGTTAAGAATTTTAAATATTGGAGAAATGTTACTTGCATTTTTATTACATACAGTTTGTATATTGTTAGTATATTGTTATTAAGCACGATTTATGCCCGGTTGCACCGCTGACACTTAAATTTTAAATGTTCTTTAAATTGACAATATCGTATCGAAACAAAACGTCAAATGAGTAATTCAATATTGCTGCCATAATTTCGATTTGAATTTTTTTGTTTAAGCCTGGCTTAAAATTTAAGGGTAAGAGGTACAAATGGGCCTTAGGGTCCCTAGAATACGATTTTACTATTTTTACGATGACACACATTAAGACGAAAGGTTACCCCAGTACTAATATATAATGCGAAAATTCAAATTAATTCCTGTACTAGAACTATTTATATTTTTAAAAAAATCAATACACGACAAACATACCTCCGATATTAACCTGAATTTTAAAATAAAAAAATCTGATGTGGCTAGCACATAACCTCTCGCCAGATATTTCATCTGGTTGTACGCATAAAACGAAAAAGATTTTTAAATACAAATACATATTCATGTCTCACTACAAAATAATTCTCGCATATATTTGCAAAATCTATGGGATATTTTAATATAAATTATGTACAATACATACATTTTCTTTATATTCGATATCCTGAAATTTTCTTTTTCTACTTTCCTTTTCTTTTTCTTTATATTCGTCATTTTTTCGCAAATTCCTTTTATATTCTTTTTTACGTATATTCTTTTGCGTTGATGACTTTTTTATTTTCATAATCTTCATAATAATGTACAAATATTTTTCACAGTGGCATACAAATATCTTTGACAGTGACATTTATGTGTCAATTACAAACATTTGAATTTCTTGATTGTACAGTAGTTTGATCTGAGATTTTTTACATCAAATTATTTTATATGCATTTCTTTATCTCTAAATCTATAGAAGATATAATAATGAATTTATATTTATCGAATAAAGAATTTAACGTTGTTTAATATAAGTATTTACATAAATTTTCGATAAATAATATTTAGATGATTTTTTTCTTGTAACTACTACTTCCAGTTATCCAATTGTTACCAAAACTTAATCAACTCTTCCCATTATTGTTAGATTGAGGAATCCGAAGTTAAAAATGTCTTAAGTTTTATAGTATTTGAAAAATCGTGAATCCAACATACACACACACATACGGACATCATCGTAAAAATGTTATGATCGGATTCTAGGGACCTTAAAACATGGTTATTCTTTAAAATCTGGATATGCGATTTTTAGTATAAATACAATACGTCTCTTAGCGAGAGGTAAAAACACTGCAATTGATTTTAATGGCAAAGCGAGAAATGCTATTGAATTTTAGTTTTTCCAGTATTAATCAAGGTATTAATAGATTTAAATAATTTTTATTTTAAATGCAATTTTTAAAAAATATTAACACTTTAAGTGCCATGTGGTGCCAACATGGTCTCACACTTTTTTGACCTTTGTGGCCGCGTGAGACCCATGTGGACTCATAATGTCAAATTATGTTTGGCTGCTTCGTGCCGCACTGGTTTTGAATATTGAAACTTATGTTAGAGGGTGCAATGCGCCCAGACGAATCAGAAACCGTGCTTGGTCTACTGATTTTGTGAGACCAGTGTGACATTACGCGGCCATAAATTAAGGGTTATACAGATAGTAATTTTGGAAGTATATTTGTTCATATTTTATGAAAAATTTATTTAATATATAAAGTACATTCAGTTGAATATTAGGGAGTTTTTGCATGACGTACGAGAAGATTCCGTCAACGCTAACGCTACGTCTTTAATAACGGACGTAAAAAGTATCGGGTTTTCAAAAGTATAGATTATGTTTTAATCACACGTACGTTGATATTGACGTTCAAATGACAGTTGTTTAAATATCTGTCATTTTCGTTGTATTTTGGTTTGCTAAATAGCTTTAAAAGGTGTTCTACAGGTTCACTGACAGCTTTGAAAAAAAAATTAAAGTTCTGACTGCAAAACAAAAAAGTTCTGACGTTTTAAAATAAATTCTGTGCCTACTAGGTTATAGTAGACGTACGTGAACTGGCCCGTTTTGTACCCCTGACGGACGTATTACGTCTTCAAATTTCACGTATGACAAGTAGCAAATATGATATCGCCTAGCAATCAAGACGTTAGCGTAAACGTCTTTCGCGAAAACGCTGTACAAAAACTTCCTACTACTATTGGAGTTATAAACATGATTCAGACTAGGCTGTATTGGACAATATGAACATATTCAGACATGTAATGATGAGGTAGCAAACGTTGGTCTCACACGTCCTTATTGGACAATTTTAAAAACTGGAGGCCGAGCGAGACTAATGTGTCACCAGAAATTAATTTTGCTTTAATTAACGTAAAATTAATTAATTAATTAATTTCATAATCTGATACCTTATAATGAATTATTTTAGTATTAGCAATCATACAGAGAAAAATGGTGGTGGCCCTTGGGACCCAATTTTTTTTAATGGTAATTCTAGTACACGAACAATTTATTTGAATTTTCGCTTCATATTTTAATACAGGGATAACTTTTCTTCTTAACGTGATACTAGACAGCGTTTTTAAATCAATCTGAGATTTCAGCGCAATGAACCACTATTTTCTCCATTGCATTTGGTGATTCTGTTGAGACCCTGGCCAAGAGTATTGTCTGGTGTAAACTTTTTATAAATCTTATTTGTGTTGATCACATGGTGTTTTCTCCAAAGCAATAACACTATTTCTTTAGACGCGGTCACTCCCATTTGCACTTCATATATTTTACTCGGGCTTTTCGCTGCAACTGCAACTGCACTGCATAAAAACACACAAGGAATTCCACCAAGTGCAATGCGGAACACAAAAGAATTAAAACGGAGAAATCATTTATCATCGAGCTTTCAACGCTTATTAAATTCAGAATGGTGTTATCCGTTCAAAATTATTTTAACAAGAACAAAATAGATTAATTTACCGATGAATATATTTTTTAAGCAATTACCTGTTTAAATATTAACTGTATTGATCATGCTTGACCCTGGCACGGTTTACATGTTGAGTAGTCTTAATTACTTAAACAATAAAATATCAAGCAAATAATTAATGATTATAAACGAAATAAATTGTGGATAGATCATGTCATCCACCGGGAATTGAAACAGAGCCTTTACAAAACGGAGTAAAGCTGGGGCCACAATGGCGTACCGATCCTAGTCTCCCACCCTTGCCCCTACTATAACACTAGCCATAGATAGCTCTAAAAACATCGCACCTAACCTCGGACTACCAGCGTCCTGAACGACACATTGCACCCATAGAATTTGATAAGACAATCCCTGATTAAAAAATGTTTTCATCGTCATCCACAGATGGATATTTAATAAATAATTCAAATTTATTATATTTCCTAAAAAAACTACCGACAAACAGGAATCCATTGTTTAAATAAAAGAAGAAAAACTTACGGGGTATTTCTTCCACTGTTTATTTAAAATAAATAAATAACGGTAGTTTTTGAGAACTTCATTTCATATTGCATTTTTCAAGGCAAATACTATTTTTACCTCCCGCTACCCTTGATAAGGGAGGTATAGGGATCGTGCTAAACATCACATATCGAGATTTTGGTAAATGACCATCTTTTAAAGTCCCTGGAATCCAATTTTAACATTTACACAATGATGCCTGTGTGTATGTATGTATGTATGTATGTATGTATGTATGTATGTATGTGTGTATGTGTGTGCGAATCCTCCACTCTAACTCAAATACTATCATTACTACCATAAAATTTTGAAACCTTGTATTTAGAACTTTTTCTGTAATGGAATGAGATTTTGGTGTAAATCGGATAACCGGAAATGGCACTTTACTAGAAGCTCAAAATAGTTTTTCTTCGAAAAATACCTTTAAATGTTATTTTTTCGAGATTAACGATATTATCTAAATTATAAAATTTTCTGTACATTTGCATTAATACTTTTTCTATATATGGATAAATTTATAAAATTATCTATAATTTAAATCCCAGAGCCTACGCTTTAAACAAACAAAATGAGTTATTCAAATGTACGTAACTGACAGATGAATGTCACTATCAAAGAACTAATTATTTCAAAATAATATTACTAACGTTTTAAAAAGAAGAAAGTAAATAGAACAATAGAAAAGGAATTCAATATGGTTTACAGCATAACTAAATATGTAGGTATGTATTTAGATTAATAAAAATTAACGATTCACAAAAATGTTTAACCTAATCCTCATTTTTGGATTAGTGAATTCTATTCTATCCCGGTATTTAAAATTTAATCATTTTATTATAGCTCCGGTGGCTCAATGGTTCGAAACCCACTAAGGCATGGATGTGTGTGAATATGAACCCACTCTATAATTGGGATTTAATCTTGTTGAAGGGTTAAAAAAAAAGATAGTTACTTGGATTAGATTAGACTAT
Source organism: Harpalus rubripes (assembly GCA_963082715.1). Lineage (NCBI taxonomy): Eukaryota > Metazoa > Arthropoda > Insecta > Coleoptera > Carabidae > Harpalus > Harpalus rubripes. Next base: position 72,848,620 of record OY720452.1, on the reverse strand, counting down.
ATTTAAAATTTTAAGAAATAAACTGTCAAAATTAGAGTAAAATTCGCTAATCCAATAATAAGAATTTAAACTAACAAAATGCAGTTATTTAAATGTATGTAACTAACAGATAAATGTCACTATCAAAGAACTAATCACTTCAAATAGAACAATAGAAAAGGAATTCAATATAGTTTCCAGCATAACTAAATATGTAGGTATGTATTTAGATTCCTAAAAATTAACGATTCACAAAAATGTTTAACCTAATCCTCATTTTTGGATTAGTGAATTCTATTCATTTTATTATAGCTTCGGTGGTTCAATGGTTTGAGCAACGCCTCATGTCATGAGTGCCCTCGAGGCTCTGGGTTCGAATCCCACTAAGGCATGGATGTGTATGAATATGAACCCACTCTGTAATTGGAATTTAATCCTGTTGAGGGTTTTAAAAAAAAGGTAGTTACTTGGATTAGATTAGACTATATTTTAAGAAATAAACTGCCAAAATTAAAGTAAAATTCGGTAATCCAAAAATAAGAATTAACTTAATCTTTTTTGTGACTCGGGCTGTAAATGGCGGGAGGTATTGTGTTGGCCACACCCTGCTTAACGCTTTAACCATCGATCTAAGCTCTAAGCTATGGCCGCTCTTCTTCGATGGCTAAAATGATCTTCCACTTAAACTGCTTATTTATCTAACAATTGGCGATATTATTCGTCATATCATTAAATATGGGGTTGTAATGTCACCACTACATTTAAACGTCTTTTGAATACGTCACTAATTTGTGGGAAAAAATATTGACCCTATATTGACCCTTTGGTGCGATGATGCGTTCAATATCGGTATAATTATAATGAAATATGCAAATGATGATTTGAAATTTAATCAGTATAGTTATCATTAACTGCATCGCGCCATTTAATTGCACAGCGCATATTTCGCATGTTCCGTGCAAATAATGTTTACCTTCAATATAATTACATCAAATATTGGTTTGTGGGTGAGATTAAATTTGTGTTTAACGCGATAGCCGTTCGCGACTAATTATAAGCGAATCCGCAAACACGCCCAAAAGTTATGTGCCAGAAAAAGTCAATATTTGAAAAAGTTGGAAAGTCTTTCGATTCGAGTGGAGTGTAAATATAGAAATGTAAGAAGGTATCGACGATATGTTGGAATTACTCCAAATAAAAAAAAGTATCGTCTGCACTCTTAAAGAGATATCTCTATATAAATGGAATTATCAGACCGCAATCATACTTTTTCATAAACTGTATTACATAAATTTGCTATTGCTGGGACAAAAAGTCGATTTTTACTTCCTTGTACATAGTAAAGGAAGTATTGTAATCGTAAAAAATTTCGGTTTACAGATTTCAACGGAAATATCCATTTTGACAATCCCTGAATCCATTTTGACTAATTTTGTCTTGACGTCTGTACGTACGTATGTATGTACCGATGTACGTGCGTACGTACGAACGTATCTCGCACAAAAACGTTAAGGCGTAGAAGGTTAGGTTAGGTTAGTTAAAATTTGATACAGAAACTATTTAAATTAATGTACATAAAGATGAAAAATAATGTACTACTCTTGCCCTACGGCTTGTCACCCCAATTTTTTTACTGGATATAAAAGTATATGGCCTCCTTAATATTCAGTTAAAATTTTAAACAGAAACTATTTAAAATAATGTACATAAAGATGAAAAATAAAAGAACAGAATAGAAACTATTTAAATTAATGTACATAAAGATGAAAAGTAATGTAGTACTCTTGCCCTACGGTTTGTCACTCCAATTATTTTACTATATATAAAAGTATTTTTGGTCATTACATAATTTCCAAAAGTGGTACTCTACTTGAAGCCTATAATAGATTTTAATGAAAAACTATTTTAAAATATAATCCAATATTTTTCAAATTTGGTATATATGACTTTTATGTCAATGGGAATAACATAGTAGATTAAAATGGTTTATTTTGAATTTAGAAATAAATGCTTCAAATGTCGGTAATGATGAAATATTTGCACCGTGCGGGCGCTTACTAGGCGTCACCTCACGGGCACTCATTGCTGGCGGGAAGAGTGCACCACAGGGGTCAATTTTGTGCCATTTAAAATTCGAAATATTTGGCGTCGGCCAGGATCAAACCCAGTTCCCCAGATTCGCGACTTGACACCCAGGCACGCGGCCACTAGATAAGTATATACCGAAACGTCGGTTTTGTAAGAATAAATGCTGTATGATTGAAATTTCGAGTAAATGTTAACACTAAATTGTGGTATTAGTATAGGTCACCCTTCCCTAAAATATTTATAGTGATGCTAACTTGAAATAAATGTACGAGGATAAATTAGCTTATTGATTTTTATACGGCGACCCTTCCCAAATTTACCTGCAATGATTCAAGCTTGCTTCCATAATTAATCTTCATTTAACCCACGCCCCAATTTACGCTACAAATAAATCATTGTAATTCATGTAAACTTCATGAAAATTCTATGTTTGTATATGTATATTCGCTGAATGATGATGAATGAATATTTAAAATCCCTACACAATTTTTCATGTTGTAAATATTCATGTATATGTACCGTGATTTTGTGTAAATTATGCAACGAATAATTGTTGCAATAAATAAATAAAACTACAAAAATATGACTCACTTAAGTCAAGACAAGATTAATGGGCTTTAAAATTGTGTTACGTAACTGACATAGCCTTACAAAAATATTAACTGTTAAATTTAATATCCATCTTACGTAAGATACTGTTCTGGTATTAATAAATACCTATGGCGAATTTGCAGTGCCCTGGAAGATCCTGGAGTTTTCTGGATGATTCCTACATGTTTGGATGACGTCTGGAACTGTCTGGAATGTTTTGGAATTTGGACTGGAAATCTGATGCACCAACACGCGAAAATGGATACCGGAAATGATATCTGTGTAGAAGTAAACAAAAAAATTGTGTAAACAAAAAATAAATAAAAATAAACGTTCAATAATAATAAGGGAAAAATTAAAGCAATAACAAAAAATTTTTGTAGGTAAAGCAAGAACAACCAAAATTTATAACCATAAGGAATTTATAGAAATCTATGTTTGTCATAAAACAAAGTATTTATTGTAATAATAACCAAAGTAAATATGTCAGTAAAATCTTGAAGGGTTTTAATGCAAAACACTTTAAATCTATCATTCCCTATAATTTGCTAGTCAATTTTATTAATCTACAAATTTGTTATTCAAGTATTCCGCCATTTAATATTGGGTTACATCGAGGCCATACGAGAATACAGGCCTGAATACTCAATTCGTGACGTCACAGCGAGCCTCTTGCTATCACGCCACGCCTCGAACGCTAGCATTGTAAGCATAGGAAATATACGGAATTTTAAATAAATAGGCTTGGAGAGTGTGATTTATAAAGATATACAACTCCTAAATAACTATTTAAATATTATGTATTACCTATTTTATATTCATAACTAAACAAATTAAATAAGAAATAAGTTAGAAACAGCCTATATGTTTCACTTTAAATTATTTATTTTTGTTCCAATTGTACAAGAATAAAAAAAGAATAAAAATTATATAACACAGAACATAATATGAAAATGATAATAATGAAACTAAAAATGATGAATGAAAGACTTTTAGGTGCTATTTTATATACGAGTTGTATTATTTATTTTAATATTTTTTAAATAAACGCTACATTTCAGATTTTCCGTTATTGTTAGATATATATATATATATATATATATATATATATATATATATATATATATATATATATATATATATATATTTATTTATTTGGGGAATATTGTTAGACAATTTTATCTTAAATATTGTTAAATGGTTATCTACCTTTTTAAATATGAAATCATTTACACATTTTAACTTTGTTTCATAATTTGCGAGGTCATTCCAATTTTGGTTTTTTCATATATTCCTGGCAAATGTCTGCATTTTTTCTCTTGCGGGATACATACAGTTCAGATAAAATTGAGGACTGGATTTTAAATATAGTGGGCCAACCGTCAATTTTAAACGTTTTCTTTGTAAAATTAAACGTGTACCATCTTTTCTACTGACTTCGAGATCACGAATAATACATTTTTCCTCAAAATGCAAACAGCTGAGGAATTTGTGAACTTATAATTTAGCCGATGTATTGCATTTGACCATTTTCTCTGCATCTCACTATCGCGTGGAAATTTAAAAACATTGATGAATTTATTTGTGTTACTTCGAAAACGATTTTTATAGTTTCCTACAACGAGAAATAATAGAAATTTGACGTTCCGTCCCGCTTTGTGTCGTGCGTCCGCTCCCGCCGACTGCTATAAGTCGACTGTTTGTAGAAGGCTAGACTAGCGCTCGGGCCTCTTAGCTAGGCGTGACGCATTGAGTAGGGATAAACATTCAGGCCTGTATTCTCGTATGGCATCGGTTTCATCGCCTTTATTAGTAGCATCATCTCACTATTTTCTTTAACTATGTGTAACATATACATATACCTAAACACCGAAATATAAAAACCATTTTGATACTTACATTAATTGTTCTATTTGTTCTTTCAGTTTTTCAGCGCCCCGTTCTTAGTTTGTCTGCAAACTGCGTCTGAAACAAAAAAATAAATTAAAATATAGCAATAAATATATGAGCTTCAAAGGTTGTGGTATCAGTAAAAAATGTCTTTACATCGAATATTTGCGTATGACAGTAGTTAATTAAAATAGAGTAACATACAAAGACTTGTGATGTCAAAAACCAATACTGTAAGTATTATATAATATGAGATGAATATATTGTAAAGTTGATATTTATTTATATGAAATATATTGCAATACAAGAAGAGGAATATATTAAAATATGGAATATTATTTCATTGAGTTAAATGCAGTTAAATTTTAATTACCATATTCTGATGTATCTTGCTACTACAATAATTTAATTATTGTGCTGCACGTTCTATTAGAAACCGCGTCCTATTGCTCGTTTTAATTTATAAACTAAATAATGTAATTACTGTTTTAAATTAATTAATTTTAAAAGTGGAGCAATATTTTGAATATGTTTGAATATGGCACACATATAACAAAATTATTTTCGACATTTTGGGCATATAATGTTCGAACAGTTAATAATAATATAATATAATAATATACATCTTTATTCCTTTATAAAAAATTTACATTTTATAGGAAGCGTCAACATTGATTAAAACATAATCAGCCGTATGCATAACTGCAAGCTTAAAATGGTACAATGGTATAATCGAGCGCACATATTAACGAGGAATGTTGTGGGAAGACTGTTTGGAACAGAGAAAAATAAATTTTGATGCTTTTATAATGGACTACAACTTCATATAGAAACGGCAATAATTGCAGTGGTTGTTTTGCATAACATTTGTGTTAATGAAAAAATCGAAGAGCCTGATGAAGAATTCGCAGATTATGAAGATGGCAACATTCCTGAGAGGCATCCTTCGAAGGCAATATATTGAAAAACAAACATAATGCAAAAAATTAAAGTGTTAACAAATTACTTATAGTTACATGTAGAACAAAGCTAAAGACAAACAAACTGTGAACTCCAATGTGAATAAATTATTTCTTTACATGTACAAATTTAATGATAAATACTAAATAAATTTAAATATTGACACTATTTACAACTCTTTCCGTTTTTCCCATAAAGCTGCAATTCTTGCTTCTTGGTATTGTTTCTCATAATTTATTTTTAATTGATGCATCTCTTCGGCATACATTAACACAACTACAACTACTTTTTTTTATAACTACTAAAACCGTTGTTTAGAGGTTTACCATAAAAGTGTCTTAAACAAGCCAACTAACAATTTAAATCCTACTAAATGTCACTATACATAAGGTTTTGCTTAGTGATATTTTAAAATGTTTTTAAAATGATCTTAGTGACCACTAACAAATTTATGCATACGGCTGAATAAAATTATTTCTCATACAAATATTACAAGTTATTCATGTAAAATTCATTTAGATCATAGAAGCATCTCTCTATGAGGTAATTTTAATATTTTTGTTTAAAATTTTTAGTATTTTTAACCTCTTTTATACTTATAGGTAATTTATAAGGGCCACTTTTACAATCATTAGATAAACCTCGTATAACACTATATCTAGTATAAAATTGGAAATTGTATTTTACAAACCTCGGATAAACCTCAGATAGAATAAACACCAGTATTTCTTATCCCATGGAAATCGGTCGTGTAAACGTCGGATAACTTTATCCCTGGTTCTTATGGATACCACGTAAACACGAACGATGTTTTGTTATTCATACGTTTGACAGATGTCAATCAAGTATTTCATCATCACTGTCAGAATCAAAAATAACATTTATATCATCTAACATCGTGAAAAATGTAAATTAGAAGGCAGAAATAATACTAAAATTGAAGAAAAATGGTCTAACAAGAAGATAATTTTATTGTGCCAATACCAACCTAAAGTGTTTTAATGTAATTCCTGACAGATAAAAATGCATTGTAAAAGACAGTCTTGTTTATCGAAGGTATAATTGCTAGGATAAAGTTATACCTCCGATAGCTATACCAAAGTTTATCCATCAATTGTAAAAGTGGGCCTAAATAATTTAACTCCTAAAGAATTTGGAGCGTGACTTCCAATTTTTAAATTAGTAAAAGAAGTTCTTAATTCATTTTTCCCCTTAGTATCAAAGTGATGTAGATCTTTATTGCATACTAATGTATCCTTTTTTTTGAAAGATATACAAACAATTTTCCTAAATAAATAAGCCAGTCAGGGTTAGTATTTTTAGATTTATAAAACTGTCCCTGCATGTCTCCTTCGATTTTAAATTAGAAATGCACCGAAGGATTCGTTTTTGACTTTGTTTATAGTTTATTATTATGAATAGTCGTAGAAAAAAATAGTGTATGCAAATCATGTATAATGACTATTAATATTGATCTAATACTTTTAGAAGATCAAAGCAAACTTTAAGTTTTGTTATAAAAAAAATAATATTGTTGTAATACATTTGTTTTGAAAGTGAAGCAGTTAAAATTATTTAAATTTGTCTGCAAATCGTCAAATTTATTCCCAAATTTTATATTACCTGTTTCATTATCTTTAGAAGTAGGCCCTTCCCCCCTTTTGGTGTTCTGAATCCTTCAAATGTTTTTCAATTTAATTCGTTGCACTTTTGTAAATTTTCTTGACGTACCAGTTTGTATTACTCATTTAAAATAGAGTAAGTACAATCAAAATACACACTTGGATATATCAAAGTCAAGAACGATGTATGCACTGTCAGAGTTGGCACAATACTAAATTATTAATTGGAGATATAAACACGTAACTTGCCAAGCAATTAGTACTTAATTAAACGTTGAAAAAATATGTTTAATTGTGTTATTATTCGGAGGATGTATTACCTAACACAGACTACACAAAATACAAATGTATTCGCAATCGAAATTAACGATAGAGGCGCTGATTTTCGAAACAAGATGGCCGCCATACGATGGGTTTGACATATGACAGTTCGCACTGTTCACTGTTTATAGAAATCGAGTTTAAAAACTTATTTATATAAAGGCGATAAGTTAAAATATTTAATTATTAATTACTACACTACTTACTCAGCTGTCATTTATTCAATATGGCGCTTGTACGATTGCTTTTCGTAGTATTGATTTGCACTACTAGAGGGAAAATTTTATTTACGATTACGAATAAAAAATAATATTTAATTTTCCAGGATCGGGTGTTTTAAATGTTTACCAGTAGCGTTCCCAAAGACAACAGATTTTATTTACAAATTACTGAACGGTAAGTGATGGGATTCACTTACCGTTCAGGAGGCGAGACTTACTTTAAAAATGACACCTAAAATTTATTAATATATGAAAATAATTATCAAATCTTATTTTTTGTGCGTGCAAATAATGTTATAAACATCACGAACGTTAAGGAATTACCGATCTCAGACAACATTGTTTTCAATCGGTAAATTGTCCTTACCATTCTCAACACTTAATATACCTACTATTTTGTCAAGCAAATTTAAGATGAAAAACCATGCGATAGTTTTCTCCTTTTTTATGTTTTCTTTCCAAGACAAACGTACACAAAAGTCTATGTAAGTCCTCCTAAAGTACACATTCACATATCTATCTCTATATGTCTTTGTTCTCTCCTCCTGGTGTCTCGGTTGAGTTATTCCTGCAAGGGATCCAGTAGTTCCTGCTGTTATAGATATGTGCTTTATTGTGTTACTGAGATTGAGCTTTCATCTTCAATCTCTAAGCCAGTAAGCTTTATTTTATTTACACTAAGCCAATTTGTCTATACTCGCTGCACATTGACATTGGTGAAAGAATAGAAATAAATACAATATGAAAGATGGTTTATAGTTGGAAAAAGAGCAGATAGATAATGGATAGGTGAACGGCTATTTATCAGTAAAATTAGTATTAATTTATTCTCAATTATAAAACTTACTCAAATGGTGAGAAACTTCTACAAATTTCTTTCGGTTACTGTAAATACAGGGTGCTGTGTAAGTAATCAATTGGATTTTCTACAAATTTGTTTACATTAATTTAATCTTACTTATATAACCGAACACAATACGTTAAGGTTAATGGATTCTATTCAAGTTCCTTTATAGCATATTCGGGAGTTCCTCAAGGCTCTGTCTTAGGGCCTTTGCTGTTTATAATTTTTATCAACGATATAACTTCGCCCGTTAAATATTCGAAATGTCTATTTTTTGCTGACGATTTCAAAGTGTTCCACTGTATATCGTCTATCGCTGATTATATGAAATTGCAGTCTGATATTAATAACGTTCTTCAATGGTCTTTAAAAAATAAATTGTATTTCAATGAAAATAAATGTCAAGTTATGAGTATTACTCGTAAAAAAAGTCTGTTGAATTTTAACTACAATATTAACGATGTATCTCTGCATCGAGTAACTTCAGTAAAAGATTTGGGGATATTGTTTCCAAACAATTTCATATTTAATTTACATATTGAAAAGATGCTATCTGAGGCTTCCAAAAGTTTGGGTTTTATATTGCGTATCACATATAATTTTCGTAATAAGAATACTTTACAATCTCTGTTTTCCGCAATTGTGCGCAATAAACTCGAATATGGTAGCATAATTTGGAATCCATACTATGTGTATCAAATACAATTAATAGAAAATGTTCAAAAAAGGTTTGCCAAAATATCTTACTACAGAATAAATCACGTATGGCCAAATTTGAATTATAGTGAAAGTGAGTTTACTCAGAATAACTCACATCAGTTGTGTCAAAAAGAACAACGATTTCCTGAGTTTATCTGAAGTGACCTGATATAAGCTGAGATTTTGTCCAAAAAGAATACAGTTATTTTGTACAAATTCCATACAGAAAGTTTTTTTGCACAAGATTCCATATTTCAAGTAAATTACCTTCTGTCAGTTCTATGTATTTTGTACAAATTCCATACAGAAAGTTTCATGTACCTAAGAGATTCTATATTTCCAGGAAAATTATAACACAGACATGTAAATTGTACTTGACACTGACATCTGTCAATCAGCATTATTAACATAACTGCCGCAAATGTCGGTTTGAAATCTGAGCTGATGATTTTAAGACATCTAAGACTTATGATTCATAACAGCCGTGGTTTGTTCAACAGTTTATCGGTTTCAGAAAATTAATACTATATTGATAAATATAAATTTTTGAAATTCTCTCGGTAATGCTACTTTCAGAATGCTATGGTTAACAGAACAATTTTTTGACATATCAATAGGACAAATATTCAAATTGTGTGCTTTATTCCTTATGTTTATTATTTTAGAATAAAATAAACCGTATTTAGAACGATACACTAACGTTATCTGTATGTATTAATGAAAAGCATTATACTTTAATTTTATTTTATTTTCATTTTGTATACCGTTGATGACAAGTCAGTATGGTAATAATATTACCATACAGATACAGTTATTACTTAGTTACCAGTCTAATTTTGTACATGTAAACAATTGATTAAATAAACAAGTCACGGCATATTACCCATTGCTGGGTGTGCCAATCTGCTTTGTACACAGATTTCGGTAATGATGATGACATATTTGTACCGTGCGGGCGTTTACCAGGCGTCACCTCACGGGCACTCATTACTGGCGTGAAGAGTACACTACAGGGGTCAATTTTGTGCCATTTAAAATTCTAAATAAACAATTGATTAATGTTCTGAAACCGGTAAAGAAACTTATAGTTGCCGATATATTTAAAATCAATTGGTAACTATCTTCGAATTCAATTTCATCTTAAAATGGTTTAATCTTCTAATCGCTTTTTGGAGCGTATACGTGAAAATGAAACTCGGCGGGGATCTAGCGCCTCTTGGTGCTTCACGGGCGCTTCATCACGGTTTTCGCGTTTACATGAATGTGGAATAATTACCAGGCGACACCACTACCGTAAATTAATTTACTCCAATAAAATACGCAGATGAAGAGAGGTTCATCTACATACTGATTTGCTCGTACTCGGAGAGCGGAGGGCAACATGCATGGATATGATTGTTTTCAAACTTCACTAGAAGAGGTAATCTAATAATGAAGAGGTTACACTGTATATGCAGATTTATAAAATATTATGCAGGTGACAAAATTTAATAACTAGATGCATAAGATATGACAAAGCACAGTACATGTAATATATTTTTGTTCATTTGTACAATGGGGGAGTTTAATCATGTTGAAATGTAATGATTTTTCCACATTACTGTAGTATTATACATGTAATATTACTATTAATGCAATAAAAGTAATAAAATGTGGCGCATTTTTTTGTACAAGCGATATTAAATTTAACGTTAGTTAAATCGCCCGCAATACGATGATATATGCAGCAACTTTGGTTCGCCGTAGTTGTCCGCTACGAACGTATATCTTCTATATTTGATATTAAAACATCAAATTCAATGGCAAATCGCAAAAAGCAAATTATTTCATTATTTATATTTAAAATATGTAAATGTGAAACCTAGAAAATACGATAAACACAGAAATTAAATTGTCAAGTGTCAAATGTAAACATACAGATGGCCGTATTTTGCTTCTATCTCTTTCTATGAAGCACGTTTTGGGCACATATGTCGAAACCTAATTCGCAAATAGTTGATGTTATGTACGCCGTAATGGCGGGAAGAAAATGTTGCAAAAGTTTATTATTTTTTCACCTTCCGTCACTTAGGTAAGGAAAGTACTGTCTTTGCTCAAAAAATTCGGTGGTGTTTGTAATGAATAAGCACGTTTTAAGGTCACTAGAATTCGATTTTATTATTTTTACGATGATGTCTGTATGAGTATGTGTGTGTGTATGTGTGTGTGTGTGTGTGTGTGTGTGTGTGTGTGTGTGTGTGTGTGTGTGTGTGTGTGTGTGTGTGTGTGTGTGTGTGTGTGCGTGTGTTATAATTCTTTCGTATTCCTCTTCGTTGCATCCAAATAAAGAGCTGATTAAACTTTGGTTATAATTGGTCAACCGGAAGTACCCTCATTTGAAGATTTTAACAGTTTTTCTTGAAAAAACGCTGTTAAATATCATTTTTTCACATTTAATGTTATTATAAATATTAAAGAACATTGTATTCTCTATACGATTTGACTGCATTTTATACTTTATATTAAATGGATACAGAGTCATAAAATTATAAAGAAATTAAATTTCATAAATTAGCCAGCTATACTAGAAACAGCTGCTATATTAAGAAAATTCTGATTGCAAGATGTCAGTGTCAAGTGCAGTTGACATATTCGTAGTATAATTGTGTTATAATTTTACTCGAAATATAGGATTTTTTGCTCCAAACTTTCTGTATGGAATTTGTATAAAATATAACTATCGAAAGGTAATGTACAAGATATTTAGAATTTTTTGCAAGGAACTTTCTGTATGGAATTTGTAGAAAACACATACAACTGACGGAAGGTAATGTGCTGGCCACATCAGATTTCTTTCGGTATTTTTTAAAATTTAACAAAATATAAAAGTAAAAACGCTTTAGATTTAAAAATATTTTAACATATAAAAAAATCAAAAATTCGAAAACGTACATATTTTTATTGCTGTTTAAAATCAGTGAAAAATGTCGAGCATAGACGAACAATATGACGATACTAAATTCTGATAAAGCTTGCCTAGTCCTCAGATAACTTTACAGATGCTTAAAACATATGTGCTAGATACTCTTGTTTATCAAAATGATAAAAATTAAAATACAGGATTTCATTTTAATAATATGTGCTCAAACAAACAATTATAAATCATATGGGAACGGGGGAAAAATTTCTACAAATTTCTTTCGACTAGTTATTCAAGTATTCTCCTAAAATCAACTGTACTCGATGTCATGCAAAAGATATTGAACCTTTATAATATGTATAGTATAAAATAAATGTCGTGACTTCTAAAGTTAAACTTCGATTTTACCCATAAATTTCCTTTGAGAAACCGAGTAGTTTTGATCGGTCACAGTCTTCCCATTACCTTCTACTAAACTCTATTGATCTTCGCTTAGACTGTGACCTTCCAATCTTTATTTTTATTTTCGTAAAACTCGACATTGTTTGAAACTTCTTTAAAAATAATAAATAAAATTATCACTTTCCACTTTCGCAAGACCGAAAATAAATTATTAAGGCCTTGATCGGCGTGACTGACAAATATAGGTCGACGGAAAATAAAATCAGATGGAGATCTGTCGGATTCTGAGACACAGTAGACACAGACACCGTGGTAATTAATAATAAAAGTGTAGTGGTTCATTTCACACCCAATGACAATTGGAATTAGACCGGCTATTTGTCACATTGACGATTAATTTGTTGGGAATTGATCTCAGAATGAATGAGAATAAAGTGATATTTAAGTTTGGACATATTAACTAACAGAACTGTAACGGAAATATTTCACAAATCTATGTCGAAATATCGTAAATTATGACAGGATTCTACACAGTCTTCCAAGATTTGGTATTTACTAAAAATTAATAATAGGCAGTTAGCGAACCTTTTACGTATATAACGCAACATGATGTAACTCAGAAAATTGATGTTTCTACGGTAAGTAATCTACATTTCAACGGTACGGTATTACCAGTTTTGATTCACGTTATAAAACAAAATAAGCTTCGCAAATTATATCTTCCGTTATATGTAACTAAGGTTCGCTAACTGCCGAATTTATTTATCAATATCAAAGCCAAAATATAGGGTATCCAGCCAGTTAATGTGCTCACGTCATCGTTTAGGGATTTTTGAAATTTTCTATATATTTTAATGATATTTTATTGGTTTTTACCTTCCGTCACCTTTAGATAAGGAAGGTATTGTCCTTGGTCAAAAAATGATGAGTTTTTAATGAATAAGCACTTTTAGGGTTCCTAGAATACGGTTTTACTATTTTTACGATGATGTCTGTATGTATGGATGGATGGATGTATATTTGCATGTATGTTTGTATGTAGGTATGTATGTATGGGTGTGTGTGACGATTTTTTCGGATCGCATAACTCCAATACCACCTTTCCACAAATTATAGTTTTTGCGTATTCCTTTTCTATAGATCCATATGAAGAGCTGATTAGATTTTGGTTATAATTGGTCGACCGGAAGTACCCTAATTTGAAGATTTTAACAGTTTTTCTTGAAAAAATGCTATTAAATATCACTTTTTCACATTTAATATTATTATAAATATTTAATAATATTTTATTCTCTATACGATTTGATTACATTTTATACTTCATATTCAATGGATATAGAGTTAAAAAATTATAAAGAAATTAAATTTCACAAAGCAGCCAGCTGTGCTATAAACATGGAAACGTCTACTACATTAAGAAAATTCTGATTGACAAATGTCAGTGTCAAAGTGAAATTTACATAATGTTTGAATTATAATTTTTCTGGAAATATATAGAATCTTACAAGAAACTTTCTGTATAAAATTTGTACAAAATACATAGAACTGACTGAAGGTAATGTACTGGAATATGGAATAATTTTTTTAAAAAACTTTCTGTGACGAATTTGTACAAAATACATATAGAACTGACGGAAAGTAATGTGCTGTGTATTTGAAACCATTAATAGAAATAATTGCATTTGGAAATATTATTATTAAATAAAATTTTGTTCATTTTTGTAAAATGACGTTTTTAATTTTCTGTGGTCAGCATAAATAGGGTAGAATATGACGTAACTTTATGTTGGTTGTAATTTTATGACTTTTTTCATTTAAAAGGTAACTGGAACGGTTTATGAACAAGACCTTGTTTTCTTGTTAATAGTTGTTTTAATAATAGTTTAATATTTTTCGTATTAATTTATCTTTCTCAGCCATTAAAAAACCTAAAATTAGGATATAACGTAACAGAACCATTTCCTAAAAATATAATATTCATTTAACTAAAACTATTATAATTACCCCTTAACCTGAAAATTAATTTTAGTAGAAACTAAATACGTTATTCGAGACCTAAGTTCTCATCATCAGTAGTACAACAAGGGAAAGTTAAACAGAGTAGTCAAGATTAGTCAACATGTCAACCATGCCAGAGGTCCTAACAACTCCAACTTTCCCTTGTTGTACTACTGACGATGAGAACTTAGTTCTCGAAATACGTATTTAGTTTTTATTAAACCTTTAGACTCCATCTATTATTAATTTATAATATGCATTTATTCACTGAAAACTCACTATCGAATTTTTGGACCGATAACATTACCTCCCGTACCTACGTTATAACGAGAGGTAAAAAACAATGACCAAAAGGATATATATTTAATACTGTCCTGTCTTTCTGCGTCAATCTGTGATCAAAGTAGGCTACAATGAATAAAATATAAATACTTAATTTCTTTATTATGTGTGGCCAGGCCGTGAACTTAGGTCAGTCTACAACTAACTTACACTACATCTGATCCCAACTGATCTGAAATGATATTTCTTTTCCGTCTGTCTATTACATATACTCGTATAATGAAAAATGCTCCTTGCAAAAGCCTCGCCTTTGAAAATCTTTCCATCTTGTCAAAATGAATGATGAAAAGCGATCAGCTCTATGATTATTGTATGTCCTATTAAACTTGAAAACCGCTGAGAATGATGAATGTTTGTTTAGAAATCAAACCGATAGATTTGTTACTTTACAAATGGAATGTAGCCTTGTTCAGAGGTTAAGAATTTCAAAGTTTCAAATAAAAATCAATAAAAACATACAGATAGACATGCAAGGTTAAAAATGCATATTATAAATATATGCTATTGGTTTTAGTTTTCTTTGACCTAAAAGAAACAAACATAGTTTCCTTAAAATTACAATTTTTTATCGAGGTAAACTGCCGCATTTGAAAAGAAAAATACTATAATTATAAACAAACATACACACAATAGTATATTGAAAGACAAGAATTACAAACAGACATTGTAATACGTGTTCTTCATACTATTTTTCCTATGCACAAATGAAAATTAGGTTTATGGTTTTCAT
This sequence comes from Harpalus rubripes, assembly GCA_963082715.1. Classification (NCBI taxonomy): domain Eukaryota; kingdom Metazoa; phylum Arthropoda; class Insecta; order Coleoptera; family Carabidae; genus Harpalus; species Harpalus rubripes. Next base: position 72,833,034 of record OY720452.1, on the reverse strand, counting down.
TTAGGTTTAAGTAAGTCATTCATAAATGTAAGTTTAAATTAACTGTAATTTAGTTTTGATATGTACAGACATTTATGTAAATGCTACAAAAACATGATTAAAATATCGGTAGAGAAGTAAACAGATACCCGTGCGCCGTGAAACTGTCAATAGCTTGGCATTATTGGTTATATTTCAGCAATTAAGTTTTGACAGTCTCGATTTTCTTGTGTGAATAATAAATAAAGATGGTGTATATAACTATATCGTTTCAGACTCGTTCTCATTGATGAAGATTGTCAAACTAAATCATAAACCTAAAGCTTGGACCTCAAATGTTAAGCTTTATGATTTGGATTTAAGGTGCATTCACAAATAAAAATTAGGTTTAGATTTATGGTTTATGCTTTACATTTAAAGACTATGGCCGCATATTATGTAATGACTCCATTCACACTTCAGAATTTAGGGTATCTAAATCCAAATCATAAAGCTAAACATTGCAAGGTCCAAACTTTAGGTTCATGATTTAGTTTGACGTCACAAACTTCACCAATGAGAACGAGTCTGATATGATATAGATATATACACCCATCTTTATTTAATATCCACTTGGTGGATTCGGCTTTTTAAACAAATGCGAGAAGAACATGGAGACTGTCATAACTTAATTGCTGATATATGACCAATAATGCCAAGCGAATGACAGTTTCACGGCACACAGGTGTCTTGTTGAGTTCTGCTGTACCTATATTTTAATCTTGTTTTTGAAGCATTTACATAGATGTTTGTACATATCAAAACTAATTTTCAGGTAATTTAAACTTACATTTATGAATGATTTACTTAAACCTAAACAAAAACCATAAACTTAATTTGAATACAAATCATAAAGCCAAACATTGCTAGGGCCAAACTTTAGATTTATGATTTAAGGTGCATTCACAAATGAAAATTAGGTTTAGATTTATGTTTTATACTTTAGATTTAAAGACCGCATATTATGTAATGACTCCATTCACACTTCAGAATTTTGGGTCTCTAAATCCAAATCATAAAGCTAAACATTGCAAGGTTCAGACTTTAGTTTTATGATTTAGTTTGACGTCACAAACTTCACCAATGAGAACGAGTCTAAAACGATATAGAAATATACATCCATCTTTATTTAGTATTCACTTGGTAGATTCGGCCAAATGCGAGAAGAACAAGGAGACTGGCAAAACTTAATTGCTGAAATATAACCAATAATGCCAAGCCAATGACAATTTCACGGCGTACGGGTATCTATTAAGTATTGCTCTACCGATATTTTAATCTTGTTTTTGAAGCATATACGTAGTTGTCAGTACAATCAAAACTAAATTAGAGTTAAATTAAACTTGCATTTATGAATGACTTACTTAAATCTAAACAAAAACCATAAACCTAATTTTCATTTGTGAATGCACCTTAAATTTTGAAGTGTGAATGGAGTCATTACATAATATGCGAACAAAGTCTTTAAATCTAAAGTATAAACCATAAATCTAAACCTAATTTTCATTGGTGAATGTACCTTAATACTTTAACATATATTTTTATAATTATAAAATAACAGTAGTATCTTTCAGAAGAACTAAGTGAACGATACTGACACTACTGAATTGGACAGAATAAAATCTTAATTCGTACAATTCGTAGACGACCTTGTTTTTTCAATTATTTTACTGTACAATGTTTATTATTTTATTGCTGAACTCGACAGAATCACTTGCTTAGTCGGGTGCTCAGAATGCTAGTCAATATGATTAAGAAAAGAAAGAACAAATAGTTAAGAATTTAATCAAAATGAAAGAATATTTGATGCCAGTAGTTCTCTCGTTTGTGGGAGTTGGTTTAAAGAAAGTAATAATTCTGCATAGTAAAGATAGCGCTTAAATTCCCTCTGAAAGTTACAAAACTACCTCTTTTCTTGTCTCGCTGTTCGCGGGGGTCTATAAAAGTACTATAAAAGTAAAAGCCGCGTAGTAAACCCAGCACCGCCGATTAAACTACGTCTCTGTACAAATCTACGTGGCCAATTAGCATTTGAGGCATTGATAACTCCGGAGATATTGCACTCACGTTGCGAACGGCCGCGACTTCCAAGAAAACGAATTTAAATTTACACTTTACCGCAACTAAATTCTATACACGACCATGAATAATTAATCTGCAGTGAGAAAATTACAACGGGAAAAGTAAATTATTTTAAAGAGATTTCCCTGAAGAGAGACAAGTTCGTGGAGGCCACTGGTGATTAACGCAGTAGTGTCTCTGGACACTAGCAAACATTAATATTCATTTCGGGGCAAAAATCACATTACACTTTCTTACATTTCGTAAATATACACAGGGAGGAGTGAAATTATGTTTAAAAAGGTTGCCAACCGAAATTACAAAAGTTTAACACCCCTGAAAATACGAGTGCAGCAGAGAATACGAGTGTAATATATGGGTTCATTTAACTCCACCATAAAACAAGACAACAAGAGGCTTGCTTTGTGTTCGTTTTAATAGTATTTGCATCTCTTATAGTTCGACTCCGCATAAAAATTATTTCCTCAAATTCCTGGATTCAAATCCCAGTTAGTTCCATGAATTTTTCAAAAATCCTTCTTCGAAATTAGAAATAAAATATTTAAGTTTTCTCTTGTCTTAAGATACATTCACAAATGAAAATTAGGTTTAAATTTATGGTTCATACTTTAGATTTAAAGACTTTTACCGCATATTATGCAATGACTCCATTCACACTTCAGAATTTAGGGTCTCTAAATCCAAATTATAAAGCTAAACATTACAAGGTCCTAACTTTAGGTTTACAATTTAGTTTGACGACACAAACTTCACCAATGAGCAGGAGTCTGAAATGATATAGATATATACACCCATCTTTATTTATTATCCACTTAGAGGATTCGGCTTTTTAAACAAATGTGAGAAGAACATGAAGACTGTCATAATTAAATTGCTGAAATATAACCAATAATGCCAAGCGAATGACAGTATCATCTGTGTAAATGCTTTAAAAACAAGATTAAAATATCGGTAGAGCAGTACTCAACAAGGCAACTATAAGTTATGACAGTCTCCATGTTCTTCTCGCATTTGTTTAAAAAGCGGAATCCACCAAGTGGATACTAAATAAAGATGGGTGTATATATCTATATCATTTCAGACTCGTTCTAATTAGTGAAGTTTGTGACGTCAAACTAAATCATAAACCTAAAGTTTGCACCTTGCAATGTTTAGCTTTATGATTTGTATTTAGAGACCCTAAATTCTAAAGTGAGAATGGAGTCATTACATAATGTGCGACCAAAGTCTTTAAATCTAAAGTATAAACCATAAATCTAAACCTAATTCTCATTTGTGAATGCACCTTTACTTAAACGTAAACAAAAACCATAAACCTAATTTTCATTTGTGAATGCACCTTTAATGTCGCGATATAAGACAAAATGAAACGGTGAGATTTACAAGTAAAAAATTCCACTTTCAAACTGAGATAGCAATTCTATATTATAAGCTTCAAAGCCGCGTCAAATGACTTCTAAAAAAATATTCCTACCTGGTAAATGTCTATAACCAAGCCAAATTTATATAGACTGTCCCGCGACTCCATTGCCATAGCTTAACGGTGTATTCCTTAGGTCGAAATAGCATATACACTTATATTCGAATCTCAAAATTAGGTGAGTTATGAGCGATATTTAAGGAGCTCTTTACAAAAACTACATTAGTCCATTTTATAAGGATGGACAGACGAAATATGAGAAAAAAGAGGACAAAAAACCAAAATTGAGATAGGGTCATAGAGAAGACGCTGACAGAAAGAAGAAGCGAAAATTTGTGCATGTCAAAATTATTATCCTACCGTCGTCCTTAAAATAAAATAATACGACCTAATTCTCTAAGCAAAGTTGTTAAAATTAACAAATATTTTCAGTTGTTAAATTGAATGTCAGTTGCTAAGTTAAAAATCCGAATTCACTATTACATCAAGTTGCTAAAATTTAACTAGTTGTTACGTCGAGTTGGTAATCTAGCAACTGCATTTCTCCCGTTGTTAGTATTAAACAATCGTTGGTAAATGGTTTTTCTTGAAAATTTTGTGTTAGGAAATAAACTTTTATTGGAAATAGAAGGACGACAGCAAAGGTAAACTATTTATGAACTAATATATACCTACATGACCAATAATTATATACACTTTTTAAACAATATTTATGCAAAGAAATTTGCGAAATGTTAATAATCCAATTTCAGTATCGGGAAAAAAATATTTACAGAGATATTCAAGCTGAGCAAGGTGTCGTTCATGAGTCAGTATATGCTCGAAGTTCTCATGTCACAAGATGAAAGATTTACATTTATTCCAAACTTAAATGTTTTAATTCTTAATATCTGAATATTGAACAAATTTTCAGATTTTATCCCGAAAAGATCTAAATTCATTTTTGCATTTTATTTTCGTTTATCTTACACATTTAAATTTAAACAGCCATTTTAACAATGTCAAATTTGTATTATTTTTACTGCTAAAATTTCTAGACGCTGGTCATGCATGCTTGATAAGATTCTTGAAATTTGGAAATCGATCGCATTCAACTACAGGATTTGAATGAACATGTATATTAAACTGGAGAATTTCTTCAGATTCTCCTAACATTTAATTTCTACGCCTGGGTATGGGTCTTATAAAGAGATTAAAAGGCAAAATTTCAATTTTCCATGAAGTCAATCAATGATTTGCAAAATATCCAACTAGCAGTTATCAGAAATGAAATGCAAAACTAGCTTTGTCATTTAATTATCCCAAAATCAACATGAAATCTACCATTAGAGAATATTGTTCCGCGGAACATCTTGCACTCATTATTAAAAACTCAAACGCCAAACTAATCAAAATCTGTCACTTTACGTTATCAACAGAGTAGAAATATGTACGAGTATAATTATTGACAATCGACATGCCTTTTAACTCACTTGTTAATAACTTCACTACTATATTTAACAACGATTGTTCACAACGACCGTTTTTACCAATGTCGTTAATTATGTATTTACTGAATACCAAATGAATGACTGTTGTTACAAGAGTTGCTAAATATCGTTGTTAACTCTCAGTTTTTACCTAACGACTATGTTAACAACTATCTTAGTGAGGAAAGAAAGCTGAGGTACAGATGGCATTGTATAAGGATGGACAGACAAAATATGAGAAAAGATAGGTCAAAAAACCAAAATTGAGATAGGGTCGTACAGAAAACATTGACAAAAAAAAGATGCAAAAATATGTGCATGTCAAAATTATTATCCTACCGTCGTCCTTAAAATAAATAATAAACAAGCCAACCCCCCTGTCATCAGTGTCATCAAAGAGCGGTCAGGGTCATCAACCTAAAATTGGAAAAGTTAGAGTGCTTCGCACCTCCGTAAACACATTACCATATATTACGCACCAAAAATACGACTGCCTTACCATGTAGGGCGCAATCCGGTATGGTTATATTTCAACGTTGATTTAAATGTTACTGGTATGGCATCTTCAACGGCTCCGAAGCGGGTTCGTATGGCCAGCGCGTTATTTATTCCACAGAACAGACTTTATGTAGCGAATAAAATTTTAAAACTGCACTTGGTTCGTATTTAAAGAGAGATACAGATGCTGTAAGTCTTTCAAAAGGATAAGTTATACGAGCCCCGATGCATTATAGTTCGGCCGGCTTGCGTTTCCAACAAACAAATTATAAAACTTACACAAATAGTTATAAATTTCTACTTTAAATGTATACATAATACCGGTAATTAAAGTGTTATGTTCCAGTCTAGATTTATCTTCTACCGAACTCTTTACTTTTGTGACAATAGAAAACAACTTCGAGGGTTGTGCTGAAAATTGTTAGTTATTAAAAGACCGTTGCATTTTTAAACAAAAAAATCTTTATTGTTTTTCTAAATATTCTCCATTCAGACTAATACACTTGTGCATTCTTCGAAACCATTTTTTAAAACATTCGGAAAATTCATTTCCGAAAGGTTCTCAAAAATTCTTTAAAAGTCTCTAACTGGAAATCTTTTACCTCGCATCATTTTTTAACAGTTGGAAAAAAAAATTACACGGCGTCAGATCTGGGCTATACGGAGGATAAGTTACCAATTGAACTCTCGAATCTTTGAAAAAATCCAATGTTCTGGCAGCATTGTGGGAGGATGCGTTATCATGTTGCGACCTGTTTGTTAATTTGCAAACATCTGTGATAAAGCCACTTCGCAGTACCATTCAGAATTAACAGTTATGCGATCTTCAAGTTCAAGTGGAATAACAGCAACAGAACCACTTCGGCGGAAAAAAACAGCTTTTGCCACGAATTACTTTTGTGGGCAAGTCTTCATCTTCGAATACCCAAACACTAGACTGCTGTTTAGTTTCAGGGTCGTAACTGTATACCCAAGATTCGTCACCTGTTACAATGTATGCCACTTGCTTAGAAGCTCCACCGTCAAATTTTTGGCAACATAAATTTACACCAGTCTACTCGATCCTATTTTTGACTTTCTGAGAGCAAATGCGGTATCCAACGGCTTTGATAGCTTTCTTACCCGAAGATGTTTATGCAAAATTGTATTCACCGCCGAAGATCCAATCTTCACTTTCTCCTGCATCTCCCTATAAGTAATATTTCGATTGGACTGAATCAAGCTTGCCACGCGATCAACATTTTCTGAACAGGCAGCATCCGCAGGTCTTCCTTCCTCTTCTAGCAGCTCTAGCCCTCGTCGAAATTCGCGGAACCAATGACTAACAGCTGCTATCAAATTTTCATGGCTTTGCTCAAATCCTAACGGTCTTTTATAATCATAGAAAATCATAGCTCTAAAGGCAGTTCGCGGGATGCTCATTTTAACTGAATTAAAAATGCAAAACTACTTAACTTACAAAATTAACTACGTTTCACAAGGAAATCGGAACGTTTGACAAATTGTGGATAACTAATATCAACTAACGCGACATTCAATTTTTGCAATTTGTTTCTAGCCAATTGAACTTCCATGGCCGGCTACTAACTATTAACAGAACATCCCTCGTACCGTAATACTGTATTTCGAAATTAAACCACAGTAACCACGGTTACTTTTTCAGTAACCGATTGTATTTCGGAACGCGGTTGCTGAAAGTTCTGGTAACTTTCCGTAACCTAGCTAACCGCGTTAGATCGGTTGTGATGCGGTTATATTTTGGCGAATGACAGATGAGCATTTGCATACAAGTACCACGTGTTTTAGATATAGTTTGTTTCTATAGATTTTGACTATTTCAAATATCACGAGATGAGGTTAGCTGTTAGCTGGTTACCGAACATTGATAGAAAGTCATTCTATTTTTCCAGCCGGTGCCGGTAACAATGTAACCGCGATTAAATCGTAACTATTTTCAACAACACTCTAATGTCTAACACAAGAATGTCCAGACCTTGTGGATACAGTGTCTAATAGAATTAAAGCTGGTATTACTAATAAAGGCGATGTAATCCAATATTAAATGACGCTGTTTTGTAAGTTTAAAACCTATATATTAAACTAGTCGAAAGAAATTTTTAATAATTTCACACTCTAAGGGTTTTAATCCCAGGAAAGGTATAGATGTCGTGTATGTGTTTTCCTAATTTTATCTTCATCAGCAAGGAATGGAAAGTATTAAGTTACAAAAAGCTTCAAAGAAAACTGCCTCATTCCCATTATATCACCACTTATATACGAATTTAAGAAAAGCGCGTAATAATAAATAAAAATATTTTTATATAGAAAATATAAACCGGCCAAACTATTCTGAGTCTGAGCTTGCATATTTAATTCATTTTTTTTCTCATCCATGTCTATCTCTCATCGAGGCATATTGTATTTGCAACAATATGTAACACTTTGTGTTATATCTTTGGTTGTGTATGTTTTGCGTTGCTGTGGATTTTATTACAGGCAATTCATTAATCCTGGCGCCGCGTGTGAGTTGCAGCTCAGCTAGTGATAGTCGGAGACGCCTTGCCTTGTACAGAACACCATATACTCGCACTAACCAAGGATGATGTATGGACGTACATCTGACTCGGGCGAGAGAGTTATGTGTGGCCAACAGCGTAAATACTTCCCACATACAGAAGATCATGATACACACTACGAAAGGAGAGTGGAGGAAATGTAATACATAGAAAAACTTATTAAATGGGAGAAACATTTTAAAAGATGTGGATAGATGTGCACTAAGATGTATTGGCGAAATTGACAATAAATATGAAGCAGATAGTTTAAGAATTCTATCTACACGTCAATATCAGGGCCTTAGACAATCGGTTACTAAATAAATTTAAAAACCATAGGTATACACCGATTTTTCTCACTTGATCCTCCCGTCATTGATTTCTGAACCATAAAATTACAAGTAATTGTATATTTATCTATGTCTTCCTAATGGGTTTTCTACATTCTGTCTTCGATACGTAGTTTCATATTTGTCTTACAAACGCAGAAAGATAGTTATACGAAATTTAAATATGACATTCGACAACAGTGGTACTTAATATTTTTGCACACTCGTTCGCAACCCAAATTCAGGTGAAATTAGAGAAGTTACCCTTATGCTCACTTTGTTTACGTTAAATGTCGCGATATTCAAGAAGAATGAATATCATTTTGAACATAGAATAAATAAAAAATAAATATATTATCACGGCTGGGTGTGCCAATCTGCTTTGTACACAGATATCGATAATGATGAAATATTTGCACCGTGCAGGCGCTTACCAGGCATCACCTCACCGGCACTCATTGCTGGCGTGGAGAGTGCACCACACCACAAAATTCCCCAGATTCGCGATCTGACACTCTGGTCTCAATTTGGACAAAAAATGTGTGAGCTGAGTTTCAATTGGGTCAAAAAGAATACAGCTATTATTTCGGAAAATGAAAAGGTCAATACATTCGTATTTTATAAGTGTAACCATGGCTAGTCTATGACGTATTAAGGCCTTATCACACTAGTATCTCTGACTTGTCACGCATTACCCATGACTTCGGTTCATATCGCTGACTTACTCCAATGTGATAGCTATAAGGAAGTCATGGATCCCATTGTCAGATGAAATGGAATTAGTTTCATTTCCTCTGACTAATTATCGCTGACTTCTGTACTGCGCATGCGCAACTGTCTCTGAAGTACAAGAATGTAATTTCACGCAGTAAAATATAACTGCAGAAACGTCAGAAGTTGACATTTTTTTATTTGATGTGTATAAAATTAGTATGCTTTCCCACAATTGCATTATTTTTCCATCGTTTTCATTCATTTTACTTGAAATATTTAGATATGTCAAACAAATTTGAAATACAGAATGTCTCACAACTCGCGCCCCGTAGCGAATGAGAAAACACGAGACTGCACGCGGATGTGTAATTTCGAAGAAAAAAATCTAGCTTAAAAGATATTCGAGAAAAAACGTCTTCAAATTGACCAATTAGATACCTACACCTTTAACGTGTGTTTGCCGTAATTTTACGTTACTATGGTTTTATACAAATCAAATCTTCTTTAAAATGTGTGGACAACTGTAGTTTTCGAAAAATGTCACTGTCAAATTAAATTTGACAAGGTGAATAAAAAAAGGCAAATTCTTACCATGTATTCAGCCGCTGATTACTTAGAAATGATTATAATTTTCGGAGAATGTGGACGTAACGCCAAAGAAGCAGCATGAGTCTATTCGGAACGTTTTCCGGATAGAAATCTTGTGGACCATAAAGTAATATTGAAAGCCATCGCAAGAACGCATGAGACAGGTCAAGTTATGCCAGATCAAATGACAATAATATTTTCGTTTAACACATTTTACACAGCTGCTAGAACACATTGCACTGTACGATATAAATGATGATCTCGGATGACACCTTCGCTAACCTAATACTATGTTAGTCAACCAAAAAACCTGTATCTTGATTCCGGGTACACCATGGTTCCTGAATATTTTCATCTATTTCGGAACAGATTGACATTAATTGATATGACATTTAAAATTGACACAACCTAACAAAAATACAAATTAACTAAATGAATGATACCGTTGAATAATGCCAATAAAAATAACACAATCTCCAATATCTCAAATATAAATAATGTTTCCATACTTACATCTATAATAATTATTAGTAATACCACTAAAAATGCGGTTTAGAAATTTGACACTGACGGATATCGTTTGATTTTGTTATGAACCAGGATTATTTCGTGGTTGCCGTGGTCCGACTTTTTACCAACCTTTTTCAGGAATCGCGTTCCAAATGGAAACCGGTAAATAATTTCAGGACTTACGGAACACAAAACCGTAAATCTGGTCGAACCGGTTGCGTTACGGAACATACTATATTTGTTGACAGTGAAAAGACAACTCTAAAGTGTCAAAATTACAGTAAGTCAATAAATTTTGTAACTCACTAGTAGTATTTTTAAAACCTAGCAACCTGTTTTATTTTGTAATAATATCATCACACCTCAAGATATCCTTTCGGGATTGGTGGATTAAAAAGTCGTAACTCCGTTATGCAAGCAGCCGCAAATCATTTTCTTCTATTTGTTGGCAACCTATTGTCGTCGGCAAGTGTCAGTTTCGTCTGGGGCGCGAGTTGTGAGACGTCCTGTATGTTGTCATTAAAGAAACCATATCATTACAACTTGAAGTATGAAAATCCACTAAAAGTCAGAGAAAACGATTGTTCGAAAAAAAAGAGTCAGAGGTATGATTTTAGTGTGATAAGGCCTTTATATGACGTAATTGCCCTGTACACAAAAGTGTTTGAGATCTGCTGGTAATCACATTTTCCTCACTACCAGTACCATTTGATTCATACGAACATCAAACTATGACGTAAGGGCCAAGTGATAAAAATCGGTGTTTACCAATTCCACTGTACTTTAAGCAGAGATAGAGGGTTAACTAGCAACTTATAAAAAAATGTAAAAACAGTTTTGTATGTAACTTTGCACAATTTTTTATCTTAAAATAGACAGGAAAGCAGGAAATTTCACAAAACAAAAACCCAATGTTAATGTAAATATCATCATAATTATAATTTTTTGGCTGCTGTACTACATAAAGCTTCATATGATTAATTTGTCACGTGTATTATCTAAATCAGCTAAACTGCATATGTCCAAAATAATTCATCACTCAAATCAATCAGTTAAAATATCGTGCACCTGGTACCTGGTCCTGATATACTATTTTCGTTGAAATTCCAATTAATATATCAATGGTGCACAGAAATTCATCAAACTTTATTGAGATATCGGTGCACAACACAAATTAATTTGGATTATAAATTGTAGTAATGTGCGATATCGATTCCATTGAAATAATTTCAAGTAGCTATACCGACCGATAACTATTGGCAATTATTAATTAAATTGATGAAAATTCACAATTACTGGCTAAGCCGCCACATATGAAATTTTTAATGAACGCGGTAACCTGATTAAAAATGCACGTAGAATTTAATAATACTCGAGTACAGTGTTTTCCTAGCGAAATGTTGCGAGTAAAATGAGCTGAGATTTTACTGCTTTTGTATGTATCCTTTGCTTCTTATTTATATTTATTAGACCAGTATAAAGGGTACAAGGGATGACAAGGGTTACGTAGCAACTTGTTAAGGGTTCTAATCTCGGCTTATGAGATACGCATATAATTATTTTAGTTTAATTAGAGACAGAGCTCGGAAAAGATTTTTAAATAATTTACAAAAAAGCAAACTCCCCAATTTTGTAACAAAGTTGCTAACGCTTAGAAACATTGCTATTATTAATATTATTATCTTAGAAACATTGCTATTATTAATATTATTATCTTATTAATGTATCCAGTTAGTGATGCACGCGAGGCGAGACGAGACGAGAAATATAAAATATCGATCTCGTCTCGTTTTCAGACCTGTAATCTCGATCTCGTTCTCGTTCTCGCACATTTTTTTGGGTCTCGTCTCGTTCTCGCACGAGTTACAAAGTTACAGTTTTTATGAGCTTTTTGTCTAAGCAGCCATGGATTTATGACAAAAAACAACGTATTTGTTTTTTTTTGTCATATATCCATGGCTGCTTAGACAAAATGCTCATAAAAACTGTAACTTTGTAATTAATTTTTACGTTTATATCAACAGATAAAATAATCATTTCACATGATTTAGATGCTGCATTTAAATCTCTATAACTTTTATTTATTAAAGTATTTTGGCATAAAATAATTAGGTAACGTTTGCGCAAAGAAAAAATGATTTCCCATGTTAAACTCCTATGTTTCACTTTTCGATTTACACCCTGTACTTATGCTGGAAACTGTATAAAGTTCCATTCCATATAACTATGTTCTGTTTACTATTTTCTTTTTAAAACGTAATTTGAAATAATTAGTTCTTCGACAGACATTTATCTGTCAGTTACATAAATTTGAAATATGAACTGTGTATCCACTGAGTTGTATTTGTTTACAGTCTAGGCTCTGGGATTTAAATTACAGATAAATCAATATATTTATCCATAAAATTTTTATTTGATTCACGCGGAACGTTAGTTAAAAATTTCACCTGTTTTAATAAATATTATGAAACTAAAAAATAGTATAGGTTGTATTTAAATTTACAAAGTTGATGTCACTTCCGGTTATACCGGAAGTTCCATAATTACAATTTTCACACAATTCAATAATCAATATGTGTATCTACAATAATAACCGAGAGAAAGGGTGTAATCACTTTTTTGTAAAAAATATCGAATATCTCGAAAAAGAAAAGAGATATCGACCTGTGGTTTTAAAATCTTAAATCTACACCCTTCAAACTACTTAAATACAAATTTTCAGAATTTTTAATTTTTTCAAAATTTCGACCCTTTTTTAAACCACACCATCCTCATACCCAAAAATGGGTGTGTGGTACACCTTCAACGACTTCACCAGTAAATTCCTCGTACCAAAAAACATAAGTATACCAATTTTCATCAAAATATTCTAACGGATACATTAATTATTAAACATTCCTTAAAATTGTCAAAAACTGAAAAAATCGCAAGGGGTACACCTTAGATTTTTTCGATTTTTGGCCATTTTCAGACTTTTCCTTCTGGAGATTGTAATAGTTGTTCAAAAATTATGAAAATTGGTATGCTTATGTAATTTTGCTCGTAGAATCTAATGGTGATATCGCCAGCGGTGTATAATTGATCATTTTTGGGATATGACCCAAAAATGGGCATTTGTGAGCAAAGTTTTGAGGACGAATATCTCGGACACGGAAAGAGATATCGACCTGCGGTTTTAAAATCTTAAATCTACACACTTCGACCTACTTAAATAAAAAAATTCAGAATTTTTAATTTTTTGAAAATTTTAATTTTTTTTTAAACCACACCATCCTCATACCCAAAAATTGGTGTGCGGTACACCTTCAACGACCTCACCAGTAAATTCCTCGTACCAAAAAACATAAGTATACCAATTTTCATCAAAGTATTCCAACGGATACATTAATTATTAAACATTCCTTAAAATTGTCAAAAACTGAAAAAATCGCAAGGGGTACACCTTAGATTTTTTGCGATTTTTGGCCATTTTCAGATTTTGGCTTCTGGAGATTGTAATAGTTGTTCAAAAATTATGAAAATAGGTATGCTTATGTAATTTTGCTCGTAGAATCTAATGGTGATATCGCCAGCGGTGTATAATTGACCATTTTTGGGATATGACCCAAAAATGGGCCTTTTTGAGCAAAGTTTTAAGGATGAATATCTTGGACACGAAAAAAGATATCGACCTGTGGTTTTAAAATCTTAAATCTACACCCTTCAAACTACTTAACTATAAATTTTCAGAATTTTTAATTTTTTAAAACTTTCCACTCTTTTTTAGCCAACACCAAACCTCCCGCTATTTAATATTTATTAATTTAAATATACATACTTATATATTTAGTTATTGCGGAAACTGCATTAAGATCCACTCCATATAACTCGGGTTCTATTTACTATTTTCTTTTTAAAACGTTACTGTTATTAATTTGAAATGATTAGTTCTTTGACAGTGACATTTATCTGTCAGTTACATACATTTAAGATATGAACTGTGTAACCAAGGAGTTTTGCTTGTTTAAAGTGCAGGCTCCGGGATTAAATTTATAGATAATTTTATAAATTTATCCATAAAATATATAGAAAAAGTATTAATGCAAATCTGTAAAAAATTGAATAATCTTTAATTTTTATAATAACATGACCTAATCTCGAAAAAATAACATTTAAAGGTATTTTTCGAAGAAAAACTATTTTAAGCTTCTAGTAAAGTGCCATTTCCGGTTGTCTGATTTACATCAAAATCTAATGGGCTTTTTCCATTACAGAAAAAGTTTGCAATACATGGTTTCAAAATTTTCTGAATGAAAGTATTTGAGTTAGAGTAAAGGATCCACACATGCACACATACATGTAGATGTCAAAATTTGGATTCAAAGATTTGATCAGTCCTTGATTTATAAAATAAGACGAATCAATTAATCATTGATTTTCAATGGTGAATTCGGCCGTAAGTGCTTTGTGGGTTAATTGTCACTTTCCAACCGCTAAAATGTCATTGCCGTTTTAACAATTACTAATTTACCTAACAAAACCTGACAATGATAGTAAAGATACTTTCAGATGATTTTGAGTACAAATTTTTTTTTCGCGGTCCTAAAAAGAGGCTAAATAAAATCTATAGCTATATGTATTATTTTATTTTTTATATTGAGGAAATAAGAAATAAATAAATAAACAACTGATCGCCATGGAAACATTCATGTAGGGATTGAAAAAGTTACTTTCCGATGCCTTATAGACAATTTTCCTATTTGCTATTTTCTGGGCGATCGCGAAAAAATCAAATTGAAATAAAAACTATAAGAGGGGGGCAATTCTTGAAAAGTGAGATGTCAGTGAGATATGACAGAAGTGAGAAAAAACGTCACGTGACTTCCATGTCACGTAGTGAGATTTTTTCTTTAATTCTTGAAATAATTTTGTCGTCTCACTACTTCACAATTCATCTCACTACGTGAAACTTATCTCCCCACCTTTGTGGTTGTGAGAATCAATGTCACTCGCTAATGTTAAATAGAAATTTGCTTAATACTAAATTATATTAACTAATATTATAAATAAAATTATTACAAATATCATGGTTGACGAAAGAGTAGTAGCTGCTGCTTTAAAGCATTTGGAAAATACAGAAATTACTTTGTGAACCAAATTTTTGAAATATTATTTCGGCTGAATAAAAATTTAGTGGATCGCTTGGGTGACAATTTAAACCAACCAACCAAGTCATAGCAGCATTAGGGATTCCAACAAAAAATTTAACTACTGTTGGAAATGACATTATATTAAGCTATTCGGTGTCAGAAATAGTCCTACTAGAATAAGAATATTCTTAAAGCAATAGAACGCTCAGTAGCAAATAACTGTCAAGTGCTGTCAAGTAAAAAAATAAATACAATAGACCAGTGGCAGTGGCTATGTGATATTGTTAGTTAACAACTAAAGATAACTTTGTATGTTTATTTTGGATCTTCGAAATGTTGTTATGCAAATATTACAGAGATTATAATTATATAAAAATATATTAAATAATAAAACCGTAAAGGAGATATTTTTGTTGAGCACAGTCTACTCTAAACATTCACAAATGTGACAGAAATGTACGCGCGACAGTCGGCTAGTAAAATTTTGAATTTATCTCTACTCTTATATATCTTCCTACCAACGCTTCCAATTCTGAAGTTGGAATGATTCGTAGAAATATTTCGATTTTTTTGACGCAAAAGGACGACCATTGATGTTCTACTAGAAGAAGTAGGACGATTTCTGACACTAATAGAACGTACCTTATGTTAATTCTGAACAGAGTCAAATTTTTCATCATTCTCCATATTAGACCACCTAGATTTTAAAGTTCTTATTTATATAATCCACTTACACTTTTTTAGTCATCCTCTAAAAATATACGACTATTTTTTTACCCTACTTTGTGCAGGTGTGTTTTTTCATATTTATAAATCTCTTTTAATCTCATAACTAATTACATGAGTTTTAAATTTTAAGCTGAAAATAAAAATACTAAGTGACACTAATTCTCCCTGAACTTATACAAATCTTTTCCACCTGTTAGCTTAACTTTAAACAAGGGATTAAGATGATAAACAAAACCTCTTTAAAGAACTGTCACAACATTCTATAAATTAAAATAAAAATATTTGTGAAAATATATTGATTTCTGCTAACCCCGTGACGTCTGCATATCCAGACAGTTTAATGTCGTACTAACGAGTCCTGAGATCCCTAAAGGATCTGCAGTCCTAAATTCATCCCAGAAATATCCTTTGCTCCTGTTTTATGTAGAGATAAACGACAAATATAAACAGACGTACGTAAAAACTGTCATACCGTGAAATAACCAACGTCATAGGGTAATAACTTCAAATGGATGATGGTGAAAAAATATCACAAGAAAAAGAAATTGTATTTGATGAATAAATATAAATAAATAAAAATAAATATATCATCACGGCATATTACCCATTGCTGGGTGTGCCAATCTGCTTTGTACACAGATTTCGGTAATGATGATGATATATTTGTACCGTGCGGGAGTTTACTAGGCGTCACTTCACGGGCACTCATTGCTGGCGTGGAGAGTGCACCACAGGGATCAATTTTGTGTCAATTTAAAATTTGAAATATTTGGCGGCGGTAAGGGATTGAACCTGGTTCCCATGTGGAGCTTTCAAATGGTATATTTAAAGAAAGCAAACACGGTAACAGTTCTAAGATACAAGAGATAAAAAGAATGACGGTTTTACCGTAAAACACACATGTACAGTTACCATTTTAAAATATTTTTTTATATTCAGCTTAGTTTATTGTAGTCATCTTGGACAATTTTTTATTATTTGACGATTTTCACTCTGTGATCTGTGTTTTTTGACTATTTTTTTTATTTATATTTTTTAAATGTCCGACTTGTATGTATCTACGCTTATCCACACGTGTGCTTTTTCCTTCAACTGGACCATTCTACCCCTGAAGAAGACTATTGTATAGTCGAAACGTCGGCGTGAATAAATTGTAATATTGACTGCCAGTCCGAAACTTTATTTATTCCATCCCCAACACAGTCGAACATAATTTTTTGAATAACCAATAATGCCACATAAATGACAGTTTCACGGCGCACGAGTGTCAGTTTTAATCTTGTTTTTGAAACATTTACATAGATGTCTGTACAATCAAAACTAAATTGTAGTTAATTTAAACTTCCAATTATGAATGACTTACTTAAACCTAAACTTAAACCATAAACCCAAATTTCATTTGTGAATGCACCTTAATACCTTCTTCAGGGCAAGAAAGAGCTTAGAGTTTCTGAAACAAAAAATCATGTACACAAAATACATTCGATTAAACATTTAGTCAAACATCCTAAAAAATTCGCAATAACCCACACACTAGTTCGCTTTCAAAATCTACATTATTATTAGTTTATAAATTGCTGTTTTTTGTTCGATCATTCTTCGTTATATATACTGAAATATATCCCAGTGAGAGTGGTTTCTGTGTGTAAGTGATGTTTGGTTTTTGTACCAGCAAGAGCAGTAATTTGTCAATAGTGAAATGTACGCCGGTAGGCCGGTTAAAAATTCCGTCTCACACTGAAAACGAGCTCCTAAATGGCGAATTTAGTTCAAGCATCTCTGGCCCGTAAATCTCAGGCATCAACAGCCCTAAAAACTTTACTAAACATACTTCTCATGCCATACACGCACGCACCCCAGCGGAGAAGTACTGAGGAAAGACACTCTAGCTAGCTCTAGAAGATTAAACACAGTCAATATCTTTGACGCTTTTCAATTAAAATCTATGCCATACACGCACGCACATCAGCGGAGAAGTACTGTGGAAAGTCACTCTAGCTAGCTCTAGAAGATTAAACACAGTCAATATCTTTGACGCTTTTCAATTAAAATCTATGTTTATTTCGTACATTTTTGTGTTGTGTGAAACAACTATACTAGTATTGTGTTCTCTGTGCAATGATGAAAATAAATGTGTGGAATGTCAAACATTTAATACACCTCGAATTCGCTCATTTATCCAATTAAGTTGGGATATATCTATTATAACTAGTGTATTTGATATATGAAAATTTAATCAGAAATCGATATTAGCCCGTATTTCATGCACAAATTACTACATAGTGTTGCATTTCATACATAAATCATAAGGATCAAATACACTATTCATATCTAGAATAACTAAATTGCTATTAAGGCAATGCACGAGAAATTGCTACCGATTCTAGGGAGCATGTTATTGGAATGAACAGCTTTGTTGTCAGATAGATCTAATTACCTAGAAGAAATATTTATCTAATTCAGGCTGCTTTAAAACAAAAATGTCCTGTCAAATAGAATGAGATGTTGAAAAAAAATTAACATATCTTTTTTCTTCTGAAGTTCAAATTCAAAGTTCTGTATATATTAAGCGCAATAGCAGTTTAAAAGTATATTTTTTGAATTGTCGTCAAATTACACTGCCTGTGACGTCAGAAAGACATTAGCCAATAACAAAACTGGAAAGATAATGAAAAAAAAACAAATGTATCATACATCAACGTTAATAATTGCTTTAACGACAACTGTGTGACATAATGTCTGACTTATAGTGCAACGTGATTTTTGGTTCTTTTGCGTAGTTCTTAGTTATTTATTATTATATTATAGCGTTATATTTTATAGTTTATGCCCAGTTTTATAAAAGTTGGATAAGTAAAGTACTAGCAAAGTAAAATTTATTCTTGAGTAAGAATGAAAATACTAGCTAAGTAAATCTACAGAATAAATTACTCCACCAATTTTCGAAGAAGTACTTAAATTTTATTCTGTAGAATAAATTTGACACATGTCAACATTAATTAAATTGAATTCGTTATAAATTTCATCTCATGTATTATTTTTACTTTTATTTATCTCTAACATGTTTGCTTTGTCTATTTCAGCGCATTTTTTCCCCGTTCTCTCTTTTTTCCATGTTAGTTGACACCTGGCACTTTATGACACACACACACTTTATTTTCTATTTTGACTTTTGGAATTATTTCGTGTCAGGAACATACAGAATACAATATTATTAAAACATATTCCAGCGGCACATTGTTTGGAATAGATCCTCTTCAGTTGGAGATTGACATTATCGTCAGTAGTGGTCTTAAGAAATACCGTCTAGTAATGTTTTATCCTGGATTTATCAATCTCTCTTATGCTCCAGTAGTGCAAAGATTAGCCGGTATAAGAAACCATAGCTTGAGTGCATCATTTTCCAGCTAAAAATTTAAATACATTCAATAGTTCTCATTATTATTTAATTATAAAAATATTTATATTTACATCAAAATGATCTTCACAACAAATAAGTTTTGATTTCATGTTTTTATCTTTATATGCGATAACCATTTCATTCTTCTTTCTTGGTTTTGAGGCACTACTACAGTTTTTTATAACCATGTTTGATTATTTCCAAATACAAAAATCAGTAGTAGTTGACAGCTGTCATGACTGTCACTCGTTTAAATTCCGTCGGTGGCGAATGTAAGCCACACCCTCATTGGTTAGGTCCTTACGAACGTCATCAGGCAAAAGGGGAAGCGGAAATTCAAACAATATATTTTCAATGACAATTTTCTCATGAATAAAGAATAATACGAAAAAAATAAAAAATAGGGGTAAAATATTTTTTCTTATTCTTTCGATTAAAGCAAAGAAAAAAAATCTGATGTGGCCAGCACATTACCTTCCGTCAGTTCTATGTATTTTGTACAAATTTCATACGGAAAGTTCCTTGCTAAATATTATATTTCTTGTACATTACCTTCCGGCAGCTGCGTGTATTTTATGCAAATTTCATACAGAAAATTTATGTCTTAAATTATTATTTTGTGACGTTTTCTATATACAGTGTAATGTATCTGCAGAAATAAAAGATTTATTATTATTATTATTTCTTGTACATTACCTTAAAGCAGTTGTATGTATTTTATACAAATTTCATACAGAAAGCAAGAGATCCTATATTTCCAATAAAATTATAAGACAAACACACTATGTCAATTTCACTTGACACTGACATCTTTCAATCAGAATTTTCTTAATATAGTAGCTGTTTTCATAGCTATAGCTACTTTATGAAATTTAATTTCTTTACAATTTTTTAACTCTATATCCATTTAATATTAAGTATAAAATGCAGTCAAATCGTATAGAGAATAAAATATTCTTTAATATTTATAATAACATTAAATGTGAAAAAATGATATTTAACATAGTTTTTTCAAGAAAAACTGTTAAAATCTTCAAATGATGGTACTTCCGGTTGACCAATTGTAACCAAAATCTAATCAGCTCTTCATATGGATGTAACGAAGAAGTATACGAAAAAATTATAATTTTTGAAACTGTAGTATTAGAGTTATCACAGACGAAAATTTTGTTACACACACACACACACACACACACACACACACACACACACACACACACACACATCCACACACACACACACACACACACACACATACAGACATCATCGTAAAAATAGTAAATTCGTATTCTAGGGACCCTAAAACGTGCTTATTGATTAAAAACTCATCATCGAATTTTTTGACCAAAGACAATACCTTCCTTACCTAAAGGTGACGGAAGGTAAAAATCGTGCAACACGTCATACGAGTACACGAAAATATATGCACATGTTCCATTTTGTGACAACTTATTGAACACTCCCTATTGTATTATTTATATCTCTCTGTTACCATTTGTAAATATTCCTATTTCTTTTCTACCCTTAACCCGAATAAATCTTTCCACAATGCAATGCGTTCTCTATCTGAAAATCTACATCCCCTAACCTGGAGAGAGATCCCAGATCCAGAGGCAAATTCTCGGGGAGTTTATGTGCCGTAAACAGACAAATCCTAATTTACAATAAAATTTAAACTGGGCCTGAAACAGGTAGAACATGTCTGCGTTTATAAAGAAAAGACAAAGGAGGGACAGGGCTGTAACGAGGAAGAATTATTAGAGTTAAAATAATGGGGTGCTACCATGGACAAATGTTTAGACTATTTTAGATAAAAATGCGAAAATGTACGTAAATCAATGAGTATTAGTGAAAGAATTTTGTTTAAATATTAATTAGTTCGCAAACTATGAGTGATTGAAGTCAATTAATAATATCACGTCTTTGCAATTTGATTGGTTGCCTGATTTTAAAAGCGAGACTCGCTCATTCGCCGTAATAGTTTGTATCACAATATTGTCAAACAATGGTCAAACTGTTTCAATGTTCTATAGTTTATTAAGAAAAAAAAAATGCATAAGTTATTTATGCTAATAATTTCTTCATGTATGTAACGAATAACAGTTTGTCAACCTTTGGTGAAGACCTGCTACGTCACACCCCAAATTCTCGGTTCTCTAGAGCAACTTAGGAATTAAGTCGTGAATTATTCCTAAGTTCCACCGGAAACTGTTGCACCACGCAAAAATGTCAAAATGTGAGACGTAAGTAGCACTTAAATGTAAGTCGAAAAGACTTATGTGTCATATATGTCAGTTGTCATATCAGTTCGCGATAAATTTGTTTCATTTTGTGGAGTTACGGTGCAAGTCTTCAACTATATGGACAAGAAACGTAGAAATTAAAGTAAAAAAAAAAAAATTCTATTGGAAGTTGTGGATCAATATAAAGAGATCAGAAAAAAACTAATGCGGTGTCAAATATACAAAAGGACAATACTTGGAATTTAATTGCCGCAACATTTAATAAAAATTTATTAAATGTATACAGAGAAGGAAAAGGTTTTTGTTTATAAAACTGGCGGTGGTCCACCTATAAAAATATTGATCAACAAATTAATTCTGTTCTAATAAGTCGCAGGATTCTAACATTTTTGACAGTATCGACAAACTCAACTTCGTTCACATTATCCACGACGTTAACGTCGTCAAATTTAGGGAAATCCGGTACATCCATATCGAATATTGTTGAAACAATACAAACATATAAACACTGACAAACACAATGACAGCTTTGACATATTTAACGCTGTTGCCAATGTAATTTGTGACATAAGTTAAGTTAAGTTAAGTTAAGAGCAGGCGGTAACCTTGTTTGGCTTTAAGCCTCATTCACAATGAGGTTTTATTACCGATGCCGATGCCACTAATTCTTGCCGATAATTTTTCTACTTTATTTAACACAGTTGGAAGAGTATCGGCAAAGAGACAAATGTTTGGCACAGCCAAACTTTTACCTCTACTTCGGGTTACCGCGCTACTACTTGGGCCTAATCGCATTTGAATAGACAGCGAACAGCGTGTATTTAGGGTTATATTCTTCTAGGTTATATTTTATGTTTATGCTTTGTGAATTTTGCTTTGTACATGGACGAAAAGTTAATAATATTAATAGAATCACAACCTGTAATATGGGAGAAAAAGATAACTGGCTTTAGAAACCTGAATATTAGAGAACAAGCTTGGAAAACCATTGCAAAAAATATAAATCTTAGATTGAAATTGTACTCATTCGAGTATAATTGAAAAACATATGTGTCTGACAATCTCATCGCTTGAATAAGATGTTTATAATCTCCTTGCTGTTCTCTGTTCAAATTTATTGGTCTTGTCCACAAACATCGACGATTTTTACTTCTTTAGTATAAGATACAAGCGCAAGTCCTATAGTTCCAGCTATTAATATATATATATATTTTTTGTGATAGTAAATGAATTACCCACTAGAAAGGTTATGTTTAGTAGTAACGGCATCGGTAAATCTTCCTTATTGTGAATGGCAAAAGGAAACGGCAACAAAATCAGTTAGTGGTAGAATTAGTGGTAAGAGTATCGGTATCGGCATTGGTAGTGTTATCTCATTGCGAATGCACCTTAAAGCATCAAAAATCTCGTCCCCGGTCTACAGAAGATAAATGAACCCTCATGTTAAATTTTGGAAAATAATTTCTTTTTCCGATTTTTGGTAACCTATGTATCT
The DNA here is from genome assembly GCA_963082715.1 of Harpalus rubripes. Classification (NCBI taxonomy): domain Eukaryota; kingdom Metazoa; phylum Arthropoda; class Insecta; order Coleoptera; family Carabidae; genus Harpalus; species Harpalus rubripes. The sequence goes on along the minus strand of OY720452.1, from coordinate 72,809,855 downwards.
TTAATATTTGGACGACTTTAATAATGTACCGATATGTTTATGTATCTTTTGTACAATTTGGGAAAGTATGTGTTCCCGTCCCACATGTGAACAACCTGTGTTGTGTATGTAGTACAATTAGAATGTGATAAATGTGGGATCAGCTACTTGTCCGACAAAGCATTGTTATGTACACAGGACCTGTGACATTGCTCGTTCAGGACATGGTCACGGTCGCAATATATCACACCGCGTTCACATCACATCACATACATACGAGTATGACTCATACCTTTCTTTCATTATACCTCTATTCAAATACTGTCGCTATTTCGTCAGTAAATTAAGAATGATATCACTCTGTATTTGGTGACTACATATTTCTATGTCATTATATAATGCAGATCTATTTTACGGTGTTTGCTGTAAATTATTCTGGCATAGATACTAATTACACTGAATAGAGATTAACAATTTACGGCCTAGTATAAATAAGTAATGTAAATGTTTATCTGTACGCGAGGAAAACTGGCACAAGTTGAAACAACATTCAAACGAAATAAATACATTTCAACTCATTATTATACCCACATACATAATATTTACCTACGGGCACAAAATGCGCTGCTAATAATAAGATACAATGAAGAGGGCAATTTATAAAGCTCGCTATAAAAAAACACCATTCCGTCAAAAAAAATTTCATATTTTAAATAAAAATAAGTCACTAGGTGCTAAATTGGGGCTATACAGTGGATGGCGCCGTTCTATAAAACCGCAGTCCCTGATTATGTCTGCAACTTTACGCGCTTTGTAAACCAGTCTGAGTATCCACCGTGAAAACATCTTCCTCATGCACAAATCATCATGCAAAGTTTTCCAAACACTAGTTTCAAATAAAAACAGTGCCTTGGCAGTATGGTATTACTAGCGAATGAAGCATGCGTTTAAATTATTTTATATTATTATTGTTATTATTATTCGTGACCAAACCATATACATAATATAAATAATTATTACACAATAAATATATGAAACATTACAACAAATATTTCTCACTCCTTAGATACTGAAGTGACCGATTTTCGGTAGCGAAATACCGCATCCGGACCACTTGGAGTGTGTTAGCTGAGCTTGTTATATAAATAGTCAAATTTGAAAATTATGGCAATAGGCCTTATGCATCGCCCGGCATTAACTAGGACGGAGAGAATGCATCTTCTCTGAAGATTCTCTTCTTCATGCCAGAGGAAAAAACCGTCCGCAAAAACTGGCACAGAAGTGGCCTATCTAAATAGTATTCATCCAAAAAATTGCCCAGCTGGTGTTGCCTTAGCCAGATCTTCTCTTGAGCATTCCTCTTCTAAGTTGGCGCAAGTGAGCAGGTGGGCCATTGTTTGTTTTTGACCACAATGACATAAAGTGGGTTCTGCTTGGTACCCCCAGTTGAACATGTTTACTACACATTTTCCTACTTGACTTCGTAGACGATTTAACGATTTCCAAATGGACCATTTCTGATCATTACCTGGTGGTAGTGTCTCATTTGGTAGGATATCCATTGCTTTATCTTCTGGCTTTAATGTCTCATCCCACATTAAGCCTCTTGTTACAGTCTTGGTCTCTGTCATTGGATACACTGAAGAGAGGAAACTGTGTCTACATTTTAGATGTGACCGAGGAGGTTCTTGGCCGAACTTTGCGTGTGGTTTCTTTTGAAACCCTAGAGAAGAATAGATTTGTACAAAATATTCAGATCTTAAATTGACATGGTTTTCGCAATTTCTCTAAATATACCCCAACATTACCCAACCTAACGCCTAAACTCAGGCTTGGAAAACGCGGGCCAAGTATTATGCGTTAGGTGAGGTTATTGTTGTTCTCTTTAGAGTAATATAAAAGCAACCTTAGTAAGCTTAGTAACAACGGTCCCGAATGTTAAGACACGTCTCTTCGACGTTTCTAGTATTAAACGAGGTACTAAATCACGCCATTTGGAGTTTTGTACAGTAACCATTTGTATATGCATTTTTCGGGAAAAACAAAAACATCTTTAAAATAGTCTACTAATGGGGAAACTTTGCCCTAATTTAATTGACTTCGTATCTCTTATAGTTTACGAGATCCCAATGTGAGCCTCGAAAAACGGGCATATTAAATTAAAAAACTTGAGTCTTATTACAATTTTGCTCGCTGTGTCGCCCCTGACCAAGTGTCGCCCGTGTGCCCTCGTATATTTTGTGTAATAATTGTTTTCAGTAAGTTGAATAACAAAATATATTTTTGAACATACACTCAATTGCTCAAAGTTCTTATGTTGTATGAAAGCACGCACCACAGAGATTATTACTGTTATTTGAAAATTGGAAATGTTAAAATCGAAGGTAACTAAACCAGTAAAATATATTAAATTTCCACCCCAATAAAACAAAAAAAGTCGCATTCTAAATGACTGTTTTAACCACTCTTTCCACTATTATTTTCTTCCACCCTCAGCAAAAATTTACCCTTAATCCTATTCTTTATCTCCTATTTTCTTCTTTATCTTTCGTGCAATCTTTATCTCTGTCTAACTGCAGTTACTGCATTATCTCCACCTTGCAACCCTTATCATACGGTCACAGACCTCTACATGATACAGAGGGTGACTTTACTTTGTACGAGCCAGATAGGGTATGATTTAGACATACTAGGGTTGGAACTCTTTGTTGGTATAACATCAGATTATACATTATGGGAAACATTTACGACTCAAACGAGATAATTTAATTTTTAAATAAAATATCTTTATAATCATCAAAAATATTTTTTCTACAAATCTATTAAAAGTGCTTTTTAAAGTCTGTTTTTAGCGTTAAAAATGTCATTTTATGACACCAGTGTAAAAAGAGGCAGATCATTGTTACTTTTGAAATTATTAGAAATACAAATTTAAATTAAAAAATAGTATTTGTAGAAAAAATAGTGTATGATATACGTGTTAAACGTGATTTTATTTTGTTCGCGTCGTGTTCCAAAATTCCTTCTCACAAAATAAATTGTTACTTTTAACACTTATATCATAAATAACTATAATGTATCCATTTTGTTAATAAACCTACACTATGTGGAAATGTAATAAACTTACGAATAAATGGTTATTCGCTACCCAAGTACAGAATAATTTATTCCGTGAATAACAGATACGGATAAAATTATCTAAACCTTTATTCGCAAGTGAAAATACCGGCCCTTATTGAAATATATATATATATATATATATATATATATATATATATATATATATATATATATATATATATACACTCTATATCTCCCAGTTGATCCTCACGTCATCAATTTCTGATGCAAGAATTACAAAACTTTTATCTAGCATCTTTTTCGTACAAACATTGCATATATCAAACTTTTATTCGCTATCTCATTGCCGTCCGTAATTTGGAGGTGTATAAGCTATCTCCGTCTAAGTAACGGCAAAAAATGAAATAGAAACTGTATTGTAACTGCGGTTAACGAGTGTCATTTTCAAATATTTGAATTATTTGAATATTCATGTCATTCTGTCATTCATGTCATTAAAGTGATTTTGGCGTCAATAATAATTTGTGCTGTTCTGCTTCGTTGTGTGTTGGTAATTTTGTTAATTCTTGTGATTATATATATATATATATATATATATATATATATATATATATATATATATATATATATATATATATATATATATATATATTGTATATATAGCTATTGGAAATACGGTGTTTCTAAAATGTCCCACAATCATTGCAATTCATTGAAGACTTTTCTGATTGGACACAGCTTCTATGATTTGAGTGAACATGTAATTTGTATTTTTTATATTTCTCTGACTTGTTCTATACACTGTATTTATTGTGTCTACAGAATCTAATAAACTTATTATTATTATTATATACTTATTGCTTTTGGACAATAAAAAGAGGTATATATCATCCATTATACTAACATTGTATTTATTCAATTGGTTTGTTATTTCTAAATAACCATTTATACTTCGAATTTTGTCAGTTTTTACCAGTTTTGACATTACATCATAATTATTCAATTGCGAAATATGTGTCACCTCAATTTTTGATGAATAATAATATTCACACAGTAGGTATATATTAGCGAACAACAAAATTATTGCAAGCAAAATATTGGAAATGTCAAACATGACAAAGTCCTGTCATAGTCCACCTTACATCAAACTATAAAATTAAATCCCTATAATAAAACCATGGTAACAATATGACGACATCAATTCTCTCCCACCCCTGGCGATTTGAACCATATGTTTACTATTGATGACATAGGGATCAAGTCGTGGAAACGGAATTATATATATATATATATATATATATATATATATATATATATATATATAGAATAAGAGTTTCAATTATAAATATCTGAAATATGTTCAGTTATTCTTACACAAGGAAATATCTTCTTGAAATTGTCAGATTTCGTATTCTAATTAAGACAGAAGTTAAACAGGGTATCTGTTAAATAAAACAGAAGTAAACTTGACCTTGCTTAAGTAGAATAGATGTTGCATCATTAAATAGTTTAAAAGTTACTTAACGTATAATTAAAGATGATTTTTCATTTGGCAATTAGGCATGAAATCTTACATAACATCTACATATGATGCATTGACGTATTCGAGAATTATCTAGAGCAAAAAATGATAGATCTAAATGGAATCATACACCGATTCGTTCCAATTTGTTAACAGCGAACATGTTGCGTTTTCTGCGTAGAATTTTGACTCTTACAGACATTATAATCTTACAAGAAATTATGGTAAAAAGATAGGAATGTTTACAATGTTCGGCATGTTGTAGGAGTGTTAATATATTTATATTTATTCTGGAAAATAGAAAACAGTATGCACAGCAGACGTGTACGAATGACAATACACAGTTGCATATATGTGCATAATTTATTATTTTTAATTACCGTACATACTTGTCATGGTGATTTATAGATTTTTAAACATGTACACTTTCATTTTATTTGTATGTTAATAAATATTTATTTATTTTTTACCGTATTCTATATATAAATGCCATCGTAATCAAACAGTATGTAATCACTTTTTACAGAAGCATGAGTATATATATATATATATATATATATATATATATATATATATATATATATATATATATATATATATATATATATATTCATACTTAAAATGTGTCAAAAGTTTTCAGAAAATTTACTGAAGTTTAAGGTCAGTCTGTGCTTTTGAATGAAAAGAAGCTCTAAATTTTTTTTAATTTTGAAAAATCTTACAAATTTGTGTAACTAATTTTTATCATATTATTAAAAAACTTGATATTTTGTCTGTAACTTTTTATATACTTTAGCGTTGAAAATACATAAAACACGTCTCAAGTTTTTATTGATAATGGCTGTATTTGTCATTCATTTGTAATAATTAAATTAAATTAAAATATTTATTCTTTAATCGAAAACTGAACTTAATCAAAATTTTTTCCTTGCGACAGATATAGGCAAGGCCGACCCAAACTACAGGCAAGCGAGGCGACCGTCTGGAGCGAAATTGGTTTTAAGGCGACATTTTTTGAGACTATTTTTTTTCAAAATAAATTAATAATAAGTTTATTGACTCGTCCAGTGTGCAGCTTTAATCATAATGCTGACAATTCCAGTTGTAGCAAAATTATATTAATTAAATCCTATTTATATTTTTTTAAGTTATACTAAGAGAGAAGGAAGGTTAAATTCGTTGACGATTATAGCAATTAAAAACATTGTTGTTCAGGAAATCCACTGAAAAATACCCCCAATATAAAAAAAATGCAACAAAAGCTTTTGTACAGAATCCTGTAAAGAAAAATATGCTAATGCAACACTCCCGTTAATTTTGAAAAAGGCGACATATTTAGGTTTTTGACATTTTTCTTTTTTTTCTTTACTTAGGATAAACCGTTAAAGAGTCAAATTAGATTTTACGAATTGCAAAATAACGAAAAGTATTTATACCGAGACTTATACCTAAACTGAGAAATATTTTTTCTTTACCTATTTACAGAGAAAGTCCGTTTGTTTGCAACCCAAAATACTAATGCCAACATACCATATTTAATTGTTTAATGTCAAAATGACAGAACCATCACTAGACAGGCAAAGCAATCGTGAATTAAATATTTGTAAATATATTTTTTTTTAAAGGAAGCTAGACGCTGTTGTAAATTGTATTTGGGGTTGCACACAAACGGATTTTGAAAGTAACTCTTCTGTGACTAATCCTGTATATGGTATTAGACAAAAATAAAACGACTCTGTAGAACCCAAAAGAAAAAAATATAAATATCCAAAACATTTTCAAAAAAAACAGATTAAGATTCTGTGATTGTTCGCGAGTTATGGACACAAATCGCCTATTTTCTAATTTTTGTACCTATATAATCTGAACAAAATTGTAATAAATGAGGGGCGCAATTTACAATTTTCGCCTGGGGCGCTCAAAAGTTTCGGGCCGGCACTGGATATAGGAACAATGATATTGCAAAAATAAAAAGTTACACACATATCAAGTTGTTTTAATAAATATTTTAAAAATAAGTAGCAAATTCCTAAAGTATCATTCACAACAAAAAAATTAACGTAGCGGTAGAATTAGTGGCAGTGGTAGTGGCCTGGGTAAAAGATTGAATGCGTTATAGCAAACGTATTCGTTCACATCCAAAAATTAAGAAAATTAGTAGTAGCGCAGTGGCAATGGCAGCGGTAGGAGTTTGCATACTCCAAACTTCTACGTTGCCACTACGCTACCGCTTAATTTTTTTGACAGTTTTGACGTTTATTGACATCTGATTTCTGATTTCATCAGATAAAATGAGCAATAGAAAAATGATCATTTTGTGGTGTGCCTCAGACGTTGCGCTATAAACAAACAGCCTTATTAAAAAACTTTGCACAATTAAAAGTGAACACGTAACTTGTCATCTTCGCTTATTTCAAAGGCAATTTGTGCCCACGCATTTTCTTTTTTTGAAATAATTTTAAATTCCCTTAATCTCTTCGCTTATCTCACACAAAGGAGTGCTTGTGGAAAAGTGTAATTAATAAGTCATCATCTATGTCAGTTGTGTTTTGTGCAAAAATAAAATAACAGCTATAACTGTCAACCTTGCACCCTAGTAATTTATAATAAAAAATTCCTAGAAACTATAATTTCAATAATTTTTCATTGTGAACGGAAATAATTTTTGCTATAAATTTCTTACGCTACCGATGCCACTAATTCTTACACTACCGCAAATTTTTTTGATTCTGAATGGGCCTTAACAAATTTTGCATAATTGGTAAACATGTACAGCCCTTAAGGCGCAGGATTTTCAAAAGATACGTGAAGTAAATTTTGTAGCTTGCCAAAGAATCATGGGACATGTCAGAAGTAAACTTCGTCGTATAGACGAAATTGGGCCATTAGCTTTATATTAAACTTGAATGGTAGGTCAAAAAAATTCCAAAAAATTATTTGACACGTTATTTTTTGCCGTTATAAAGCGTGCAGAATTTTATGCTCTACAACTTTTATTTGAAACATTTTTACCTAAAAGCAGGAAATTAAAAAAAATTATTTTACATGTTTGGGAGTTTCAGTCACCACTCTATTTTTTTAACCCACTGTAAAACATTTTGAAATTATCTGCATACCATCATATGGGAGCATCACAGTAAATTACTTCCAAACATGAAAATATCAGCTATGTAACTATTATATTGCGTACCGGTTCTATATGTTGAAATGCGGGTCTGTTATACATGTAGTTATGCGACGGATATTACTATCTGGCCCTAAATAAAATCACTACACATTGTAAATACCATTTCAGCTAGGATTATACAGAGATATGTGTGTCACATAAAAACATCGGAAATTAACTGGGATATAAATTTTGCTCAGCTAGATGAATAAATATGACAGATATATATTTGATTTATATTTTTTCCCACTTCCAATATCGTAAGTAGGCTATTAGGACATTGTTTGAAGGGATGTATGTTTATTTTTGCACTCCCGAGACTAAAGAGCGATTCTAATCAGGTTCAAATTCAGTCCCAGAGGGATTAAATATGAAAAAAATAGAGTATATACCACAGGACTAAAGTGCATTCTATCCCTCAGGTGATTATTTCCCTCACCTACGGCTCGGGAAATAAACTTCACCCACAGGATTGATTATGCACTTTAGTCCCAGAGTATATAATATACTATTTACTGTCAAGATATCGCAGTTTATATTAGCGACGGGAAGTAAGGCTTGTCCTTACTTCCCTACAGCTGAACTTACCTCCCTCTTTGTGAAATACCAACAGTTAGATATTTTAAACTTGTGTCAAATATTTGCTAATTCTTTTAATTTTAATTTTGAATTTAAATTCTATCAAATTGTCCTCATTTCATAAATATTTCCATTTAATAGTTACCGTTGATGTGACAAACGTGACAGATGACTGCGTTTTAATTCTTAAATTTTCCATGGAATACTTAGATTTTTTTAAATATATCAATATTCAACTGTATTTCTTGACAGCATTGACCTATCTGGCAATGAAAATGAACAGGTAAAAATTAAATCATCGAGAGTGGAAAAAGTCTTATATGCAACACGATATGTAGGTACATTTGACCACTCTAGAACTTATTTGCTAGCAAAATCGTCCTCGATTACTTAAATTTAATGTACTTATTTCATTTACATCCTGTATGTAACTAACAGATAAATGTCACTGTCAAAGAACTAATTTCAAATTAATAATAATGATATTTTTAAAAAAAATAGTAAATAGAACCATACATATATGGAATGGAACTTAATTCACTTTCCAACATAAATAAATATGTAAATTAATTAGTTAATAAAAATTAAATGGCGGGAGGTTATGTGTAGGCCACATCAGATTTTCAAATCTACATATCTCGCTTATTCAAAGCGCTATTTTAATAATACTTTTACTACACGCAGAATTTAATTCTCTAAATCTTTTATTTGCAGCATTTATTTCTAAAATCAAAATAAACGCATTTTATTTAAGGAAAACTGTTAACAACTACAGGTAATATATCACTTCCGTTTAGCCTATTTTAAACAAAATCTATTATGTTATTCCCATTGATATAAAAGTCATATTATACTTGAAAAGTTTATTTTTTTATTTTTTGATAATAATATTCATTTTAAATTTAATTTCAGTATAGTTATTCGAAAATATAATAATAATAAGGTGTAAATTTTAACACCATTCGATTTTTGTTACGTAAGGTCGTCTGCTGTAGAACGAACTAATTTCCTGTTGTCAGGGCAACGTTATGGATGAACCAGAACGCAGTATGTGTACGATAATACAATCGTTCATTTTATTATTTTTATTATGAAATATACTCACCATTAGCAAGAGGCGAAGACTTCAACACAGGATCTGTAACAAGAAAATTAAAATTAGCAAAGTTTTTAACATACAAAATATATAGTCATTATAAGGCTCCTCCACCATAAAATACAAACAATATTTTATTTCTTGTAGAAAAATATGAAAATAATTATTACAGAGAAATATATTCCGGATCTTGTCAATCGAAAAAAAATATATTTTACTACATACAGAGCCATCTATCAAGACAGCTACGAGATTAGTTACCTCTGCGGGCATCATATCATTTTAGGATGTTTAAACATTCGTCCACTCTCCACTTAACATAATCAGTGTCTCCTAAAGGCTTCAGTCTTCAGTGATGAGCTCCAATAAGAGCGAAACGCGTCTGTGGTTCTGGGTCAGAGACTGAAATCTAGTGTAAATTGTCAAGTGTGATTTTTTATAAATTATTTACCGGTTTCAGGATATTAAACCCTTGTTTACATATATAAAAGTAGGCTGGTAACTAAGTAATAACTGTAACTGTATGGTAATATTATTACCATACTGACTTGTCAACAACAGTCTACAAAATGAAAATAAAATCAAATGAAACTATAATGGTCTTTATTAATACATACAGATAACGTTAGTGTATCGTTCTTAACACGTTTTAATTTATTCTAAAATAATAAACATGAGGAATAAATCACATAATTTGAAAATTTGTCATATTGCCATAAATATCAAAATAATTGTTCTGTTTATCATAGCATTCTGAAAGTAGCATTAATGAGAGCAAAAATAATGTTTATTAATAAAGTCTTCATTTTCTGAAACCGATAAACTATTGAACAAACCACGGATGTTATTAATTATAACGAGCCTGAGATGTCTTAAAATCCTCGCTCTACGAGCTCAGATTTCAAACTGACATTTGCAGCAGTTATGATAGTCATAACAATCCTAGGTATGTTAATAGCTATTAAATCGTAGAAATGGGCTTTAGGATCCAGGAGAAATTTATTTAAACGGAGAAAGAATTGTGAAAAATTCATGGACCTCGCTGGGATTCAAACCCAAAGCCTCCCAATCGGTAGTCGGGCGCTCTACCAGTTGAGCTACAAGTTTCTGTCGAAGGCTATGAATCTTTCACGAGCCTTTTTACAAATCGTAACGAATACACTCTCACAATTTGAGAGATAAATACTCAACGCTAACATTGCGCAGTAAATATTCTATTATTGTTAACTTTAAGCCGTCACACACACATAGAATAATTATTTGAAATCCAACCTAAATATTTAAATCATAGAAACGATCTTTAGGATCCAGGAGAAATTTATTTAAACGAAGAAAGTCGTTACGATTTATAAAAAGGCTTGTGAAAGATTAATAGACTTCGACAGGAACTCATGGCTCAATTGGTAGAGCGCCCGACTAGCGATTGGGAAGCTCTGGATTCGAATCCCAGCGAGGTCCATGAATTTTTCACAATTCTTTCTTCGTTTAAATAAATTTATCCTGGATCCTAAAGCCCATTTCTAAGATTTAAACATTTAGGTTGGATTTCAAATAATTATTCTAAAAATTAATAATAATAATTATTATTATTATTACAGAAGAATTTTTCTCGCTAATGTTCTAACAAACATAGTATAAATGTATAAATGCTTTCAATTTTCAATAACAGAGTTCTACAGTTAAAATCAAAGTATTAAGAGATAAAGGAATATTTTATTTTTATTTGGTGTCCAGCGCTTTACTATGTCTTTATCTTTGTTGTATCCAAGTGGCGGCCATTTTTTGCAATTAAAACAATGAATAGAAATAGAGTGATGAATACAAAATTGAATTAGATTCCATTAAAATCGTTAACGAAAACAAACGACTACCATAAAAACAATTGAAACAAAAGAGACGAGCAATAAAAATCGCACATCAATGCAAAGCAAATTGCAATTGTTTTTCTCTTCGTTATCACGTATCTGTTTCTAATTAAATTCCCACCAAAATATTTCTTCATTTGTTTCGTCGACGAGCTTTTGTTTCCAGCTTTTGTTTACGGGATGCTTTTGTTTTTCTTATGTAAATGAACGTGTTACAAGAATGGAACATTGTAAAATAGGCGCATACTTAAAGTTATTACGAAGATTTAAATCTTATTTAATGGGCAAGAGACTTAACATGAATTATAAAAGAATTTTTCAAAGTTTGCTGATTACTAGAATCAAAACACTATTAGCTGCAACTTAAACAACAACGGAGAAAATTACTGACAATTCATAACAATTTTATATTGATTAGTTGGTTAATTATATTTGATTTTAATAGGGTTTTTTTCTTACATTTTAACTTACGTATTACGTACACGAATAATGTTATAGAAAATACTGAACTATACAATAATCCATTTAATATTAAGTGTAAAATGTAGTCAAATCGTATAGAGAATAAAATATTCTTTAATATTTATAATAATATTAAGGGCCGTTATTTTCACTTGCGAATAAAGGTTTAGATAAATTTATCTTTCGGATAAATAATTTTGTTGTCTTTTCACTTGCAAATAAATTTATTCGAAAGAATAACATCTGTTATTCGCGGAATAAATTATTCGGTACTTGGGTAGCGAATAACCGTGTATTCGTAAGTTCATTACATTTCCACATAGTGCAGATTTATTAATAAAATGAATATAATATATTAAAATTGTGATGATATTTTTACCTTCCGTCACCTTTAGGTAAGGAAGGTATTGTCTTTGGTCAAAAAATTCGGTGGTGAGTTTTTGATGAATAAGCACGTTTTAGGATCCCTAGAATACGATTTTACTATTTTTACGATGATGTCTGTATGTGTGTGTGTGTGTGTATGTATGTGTGTCTGTGTGTGTGTGTGTGTGTAACAAAATTTTCGTCTGCGATAACTCCAATTCTACTGTTTTAAAAATTATAATTTTTCGTATACTTCTTCGTTACATCCATATGAAGAGCTGATTAGATTTTGGTTACAATTGGTCAACCGGAAGTACCATCATTTGAAGATTTTAACAGTTTTTCTTGAAAAAACTATGTTAAATATCATTTTTTCACATTTTATTATAAATATTAAAGAATATTTTATTCTCTATACGATTTGACTGCATTTTATACTTAATATTAAATGGATATAGAGTTTAAAAATTATAAAGAAATTAAATTTCATAAAGTAGCTATAGCTATGAAAACAGCTACTATATTAAGAAAATTCTGATTGAAAGATGTCAGTGTCAAGTGAAATTGACATAGTGTGTCTTATAATTTTACTGGAAATATAGGATCTTTTGCTTTCTGTATAAAATTTGTATAAAATACATACAACTGCTTTAAGGTAATGTACTAGATATAATAATAATAAATCTTTTATTTCTGCAGATACATACATTACACTGTATATAGAATACCTCACAAAATAATAATTTAAGACATAAATTTTCTGTATGAAATTTGCATAAAATACATGCAGCTTCCGGAAGGTAATGTACAAGAAATAGAATATTTAGCAAGGAACTTTCCGTATGAAATTTGTACAAAATACATAGAACTGACGGAAGGTAATGTGCTGGCCACATCAGATTTTTAACTATGAATTAATAAATAACGTGAGAAATCGATCACACACCATCAGACAGCGACATGACCATATACATGAAATAATTTTTTGACAGATTCCGATTATGAAATATCACATATCGGCGATCGCATTTGATATCAAACAGTAAATAGGTAAATCATTATAAAGATCCTGTCATTTAACGCTGGCAAAATATTTTCGAATTTTGGATACTTTTGTTGAATACATTGACAATCATTTACTCTGAACTAAAAGAAATATACAAAAAGTACAAAGACAATTTTACAATATGCATATCTCGTTTACCACATATGAGTGCTGCATTAGATGGTACATCAGTTAAACTACAGTCTCCCGAGGATAAAAATGCAGAATATAGATGTAACACGAGGGGGGGTCTCTGAAGCTGATGATAATGATGCTGATTACTAAGGATGATGCTTCCCAACGATGATACACTTACTGACTGGTGGACGTTTTAATGGCTGGCGTCCACGGCTTGTGAGAAGGAAGAACACACATACACTTTACTTTTTACACTTTACACTGATGAACACTACGGACATGAATACAACTTATTGTTTTACTAACTAACTTTTATATTTACACGGTTACATTATTATTAATTAATACTAAGCCTAACATACACAACTAACAAGTGTTACATTCCGTTACCCAGCGGCGAGCGTCGCCCCAAAACTAAAGGACACTACATGTCCTAACCAAAACACGTCTTCCCGACGCCACGTACTAATTTCGACTCTCCCATGTTTATCCCATGGCTAACTAATACCGACTGCCTTAAAACAAAAACGCTATCTCCAGGATAGGATTATCTTAGGGGAACGGGGTGCATAGGCTAGGGCACGTATACATAATAATTTCTAGACTTAAGATCAACAAATAAATGTCGTGACTATCATAATATGATAAGAATTTCTAAACTGAATTTTGACTTAAATAGATAAACAGAGTTAAAATATGAATATTGAAACTATAATTTAGAAGAGTTTATAAAAAGTTATTTATCTGTTATTGTGTTTACCCTCGCCTTGTCACATAGATGACATTGACATTAAAGATGTCAAACAAAATTTTGACAACTACGGATTCAAAAATAGTTGACACATTTCATGTCTGTATAACGTGGCTACGCCAAAGTCCATCCTTCTCTACTGACACAATTTACTCTGCAAGACAACCAATTCACGAACGTTAAAGTTATTCGACAGATAGCTATTTGTTTGTGTAAAATGTGTGAAAAGACGCAATGGAATTATTCGTTAGATAAATACAGGTGTCTCGCAACTCGCGCCCCAGACGAAACTGACACTTCCCGACGACAATAGGTTGCCAACAAATATAAGAAAATAATTTGCGGCTGCTTGCATAACGGAGTTACAAGACTTTTTAATCCACCAATCCCGGAAGGATATCTTGAGGTGTGATGATATTATTACAAAATAAAACTGGTTGCTAGGTTTTAAAAATACTACTAGTCAGTTACAAAATTTGTTTGACTTACTGTAATTTTGACACTTTAGAGTTGACTTTTCACTGTCAACAAATTTGGGTTAGCGAAGATGTTATCCGAGATCATCATTTATATCGTAAAGTGCAACGTGTTGTAGCAGCTGTGTAAAATGTGTTAAAGGAAAATATTATTGTCATTTGAATTCTTTGAGTTTAAAACAACAAATGGTGGATCTAAAAAGAACCGTGTTTATTGTAATGCAATTTGACACTGATATTTTTCAAAAACTACAGTCGCCCACACATTTTAAAGAAGATTTGATTTGTATAAAACCCTAGTAATTACGGCAAACACACGTTAAAAGTGTAGGTCTCTGATTGGTCAATTTTAAGACGTCTTTTCTCGAATATCTCTTAAGCTAGATTTTTTTCTTCGAAATTACACATCCGAGTGCAGCCTCGTGTATCCTCATTCGCTCTGGGGCGCGAGTTGTGAGACAGCCTGTATATAGAATAAATTTATTTAACGAGTAGGTACTTATTCGAAACTTTATTCGGAAGTGAAAATACCAAGTTTAAATGAATAAATGATATTTAACAGTTTTTTCAATAAAAACTGTTAAAACCTTCAAATGAGGGTACTTTCGATTGACCAAATGTAACCAAAATCTAATCAGCTCTTCATATGCATGCAACGAAGAAAAATATGAAAGAATTATAATTTTTGAAATTGTAGTACATACACAAATATACACACCATACACATACAGACATCATCGTAAAAATAGTAAAATCGTATTCTAGGAACCCTAAAACGTGCTTATTGATTAAGAACTCATCATCGAATTTTTTGACCAAAGACAATACCTTCTTTACCTAAAGGTGACGGAAGGTAAAAAAACAATTTACTGAGTTTATCTGAAGTTAGCTGGCTAAAAAAATACAGCTTTTCTGTATTGAAATCACAGTAAACATACCACATTTAAAGTTGTGGTTTATGTTTCATTTATATGATAGCCTTCTGTTTAATTGTAAGTATTTAGTCTTGTTGGTAAGTTGCGTGAATAATGCGTACAGGCAGCCCTCACGTAACCAGTGTATCCATTTGTATGCTGGGGAGTTCGTGGCGTGCTCGTACCACGCTATGGCATTTGTGTGTAATTGTGATTTGGAAATGAGTTGTCTGGCGCGTCAATTAATCATTCAGGTTAATTAGGCCGGATAATTGCGTATGTGTGTTGATGTACTGAGGGACACATGTGCTCTATATGCCACATTACTCACACACCCCAACTGAAAAGTAATACACACATCACTATGTAAGCATTTGTAAGATTAAAACGTTAGCGAAGAGATTTGTGCCAGTAGAGTAATTACTCAAAATATTTAATTTGTTGTTGTTTTTTATAACTATTTTTGGCGCCAATCTTTTTATTTAGTTATTTACGAAAATAACAAATTATTAAAGTAAAAATTATTACTAGGAAATTTTTTAATTTAAAATACTTTAAAAAATGTGCATTTTTAAAAACTAAAATGGACGTCTTTTAGCGTATTTTTTTAAAAAACGACTGAGTTCGCTGTTTTTACCTTCCGTCACCTTTAGGTAAGGATGAGTGTGTGTGTGTAACAAAATTTTCGTCTGCGATAACCCTAATCCCACAGTTACAAAAATTATAATTTTTTCGTATACTTCTTCGTTACATCCATAGGAAGAGCTGATTAGATTTTGGTTACAATTGGTCAACCGGAAGTACCATCATTTGAAGATTTTAACAGTTTTTCTTGAAAAAACTATGTTAAATATAATTTTTTCACATTTGATGTTATTATAAATATTAAAGAATATTTTATTCTCTATACGATTTGACTGCATTTTATACTTAATATTAAATGGATATAGAGTTAAAAAATTATAAAGAAATTAAATTTCATAAAGTAGCCATAGCTATGGAAACAGCTACTATATTAAGAAAATTCTGATTGAAAGATGTCAGTGTCAAGTGAAATTGACGTAGTGTGTTTGTCTTACAATTTTAGGATCTTTTGCTTTCTGTATAGAATTTGTATAAAATACATACAACTGCTTTAAGGTAATGTACAAGAAATAATAATAATAAATCTTTTATTTCTGCAGATACATTACACTGTATATAGAAACCGTCGCAAAATAATAATTTTCTGTATGAAATTTGCATAAAATACATGCAACTGCCGGAAGGTAATGTACAAGAAATAGAATATTTAATTGAGCAAGGAACTTTCCGTATGAAATTTGTACAAAATACATAAAACTGACGGAAGGTAATGTGCTGGCCACATCAGATTTTTTAAATATAGGCCAGAAAAGTGTAACGGTCAAATTTAGGCGCCAAATTCAAACTCAGTTCATAACGCTGAGAACATAATTTTAATCGCCATGTATTTCTTACCAAGGAAATTTTACCTCAACTTTAAAGGCCGAGAAATCTCATAAAAGTAAATCTCTTATGCAAAACATTATATGTACCACCTAGAATGATCCTTTATCTCCAGATTCGTACAATAATATTCACATAAACTGTGCACATTTTATAATTATTTAAATAAAAATACAACACTGTAAAATTCAATGAACGTATATCTCGATTGGTCCTACAACTTCGGTATGCAGCCAATCGCAGCATAGCTTGTGTTGCACTTGACCTATTTACGGGCGGGTGAGGGACTATCCACGACATACGGAATTTTAACTTACACATAACATTTTATTTTCTAATAATTTTCTTACTCTACCTTTTCAAGGATTTTAAATAATTTCAATCTATTACTGAATAAACAAACTATCAAATCCTTAACAAGAGCTCCTTAATTTCTTTTACAAAATATCTTTTTTTTTGGCAGTAAAATCACACTTCTATAAGAAACCTATACTAGGGAATTCAACTATGAACCCGCGCCAAAAGTAAATTCTAACCTTACTTTTTTGGTCTATTCCATACTTTAATCCTACACTGTATATAACTTCTTCAGCTTTTCCATTCGTTAGGGATCGCTATTCTTAATTTTCTTTTTCCACTCATTTCTAATTTTCGTGTCGTCCTCATTCACATCATTTTTTCTCACAATACAGTTCTTCCATCTTCTCCTTGGTCTTTCTCTGTTTCTTCTACCCTCTACTATTCATCTGCTCATTCTTCTTCCAATATATTTTCATCTCTCCTCATGACATGTCCATACCAATGTAAACGTCTCTCTTGTATCTTTCTAGAAACTTCTATTACTCGAGCCATTTCCCTTATGCTCTCATTCTTTCTCAAAATCCATCTCAACATATTCATTTTCTTTTCGTTTTCTTCATTGGCCAGGTTTCACTGACATAGATCATAGCCGGTTTTAACAGTGTTTTAAAAAGTTTTCCTTTGACTGCTCTTCCAAGTTTTCGGTCACACAGTACCCCAGATACTCTTTTCCATATTATTACACCTATTATTTAATTTTATGAGTGAATCCACTTTTTTCCTCCTGACAAATTAATTAATAGGAATACGATTTAAAGCGGTATACACATACAAGCCTGGATTATGTTCATCATTTAATTTCTGACGCAGTCAATAAAAGTTCTTGTTCATCGTCTATTGTGGACTATAATTTCGCAAATGATACTACAAAATATATATTAGTTTCATTCATTCGCGTTGCACTTATTAAACTAAACTGATATTAAACAATCTCAAATGCAGCTCCACGAAAACAAACAAATGTCAAATAATTAATTTTGAAGCAGTGTTTATAGCGCCATTTTTGAGAAAAATACGGCGATTACAATGCGCATTCGAATTCACTCCTGGGTTGAAGTGAAGACTTGGACCGTACAAGGTTTGGTTTGAGCGTCGGCAATCCAAAGTTTTCGTTGTAAATGTCTACGTGGACATGCCTCTGCTTAGCTTGTAATTTTAAGACAGCATAAAACAGAGCTGGGTTAAAACTAGCGTACTTTATTTCTAAATTAATATTTTTAGATTCACATAATACCATCGCAGAAAACTTCTTCATTAAAACGCACATGATACATTGTTACACATACGATGTTCATGTGTATTATATGTATAGAGTGTATTCCGTCTAGACTTATTATTTAATATTACAATAGCGTAGGAGAGTACAGAGCGCTGTCCATTGTCCATCGCTGATCCGATTTACGTAATCTCTACAGCACTATATACGAGTACATCTAGATACAACATACACTGTGGTCGGGTTACCTTGTACCCTGCACTAAGAAGATTACCGAATATTCTCTAAGTAACTCTTTTATTCAAATTAACTCATATAGAGAATTTATAAGTATTTAATTTTTTTTGTTATCCTCCTAATCACCCCAAATAATCAGGTTTATTTATACTGAGATTCTAGGCAATTCTATAACGTCTATAAGCGTTTCTATAGTGACTCATTGACCTTATAGAAAAAATGCAATTCTGAACTCGTCTATATGTTATAGATTTCTATAAATACCTTGTAGACGTCTATAACTTTAGCGTTGTCCAACAGTTAACCGTAAGTACTTATAGAAATCGAAGAATCTGTATTTCTGTCTTTTTACCTCTCGCTAAGAGAGGTATTGTATTCATGCTAAAAATCGCATATCCAGATTTTAATGAATAAGCACGTTTTAAGGTCCCTAGAATCCGATTATAACATTTTTACGATGATGTCCGTATGTGTGTGTGGATGTGTGTGCGGATGTTGGATTCACTTTATCTCAAATACTATAAGACTTAAGACATTTTTAACTACGGAATCCTCAATCTAACAATAATCGGAAGAGTCCAGTCAGTTTTGGTAACAATTGGACAACCGGAAGTAGTAGTTACAAGAAAAAAATTATCTAAATATTATTTATCGAAAATTTATGTAAATACTTATATTAAAGAACGTTAAATTCTTTATTCGATAAATATAAATTCATTATTATATCTTCTATAGATTTAGAGATAAAGAAAGGCATATAAAATAATTTGATGTAAAAAATCTCAGATCAAACTACTACAAGGCAAGAAATTCAAATGTTTGTAACTGACACATAAATGTCACTGTCAAAAATATTTGTATGCCTCTGTCAAAAATATTTGTACATTATTATGAAGATTATGAAAATAAAAAAAGTCAACAACGCAATAGAATATACGTAAAAAAGAATATAAAAGGAATTTGCGAAAAAATGACGAATATAAAGAAAAAGAAAGTAGAAAAAGAAAATTTCAGGATATTGAATATAAAGAAAATGTATGTATTGTACATAATTTATATTAAAATAATTATTTTGTAGTCAGACATGAATATATGTATTTGTATTTAAACATATTTTTCGTTTTAGGCGTACAACCAGGTAAAATATCTGGCGAGAGGTTATGTGTTGGCCACATCAGATTTTTTAGTATTAGAACGAAGAGTATTACACAAGTGTTATATTTTGTATTTGGTTTAGTGGACGAGAATTACAGAAAGTATTTCTTTTTTGCACTTTTATTGCATTTGGACAACTGACATATGTCAAATTTTCAATTCATCAGGGCAAGAAACTGTCTAATTACAGGTTTGTGGCAAACACCCATACGGAACAATTATGAATAAAATTATACATCACAGAGTTGGTCGTCGTACAGGATAAAATATACAGGCTGTCTTGAAAATAAAGGGACATGGCTTAACCACAGATTCCTGGGACCAAAATAAGACGATTTAACTAAACTTACCTATATCCGACAGTGCACCGTATGACAATCCATATTGATATAATTCATCTTTTAAGATGGTATTTGTTATTGTTAGTGAACCACTAGTGTTTGAAACTTGGGTGTCGCGACCATTATTAAACCATAACTTTTTGGCAGCGCCAATAATCTATATTTACTGTTTTTCAGAAAGATATATTCAATAGTAAACTTTCGTGTCTCTGCGTAAGTTATGATATCTGTAACGATTTAGTCAGAAGAAAATAAAATGTAAGTGCCTGCGCCGTGTAATTTTTAAAATAAATTTTATCTAGCAGTCTATCCAAATGGCAAACTACTAATTTTTAATGACAGAAACAATTTTTTATGAGTTGTCAATCTTTTAAAGTTATTTAGGAGTGAGCTAACATTATTTAATCGTCTTATTATAATTATAGCAGTAAAATACTATGAAGCCGAACAAACGGATATTTTACTAGTTTTAAAATATGACAAAGGAAATTTTTGACAACCCGTAAGTCCAAGTCATCGACTTTTTAGAAATTACATATCGCATATCAATTTTGAATATAAATAAATGAAAACGAAATAAAATTTGCTATATATTTTTTATTTTTATACCTATAATAATGTAATTAAAGTTTTTAGCGTAAAACGATCGCCATGTTGTGACGTTAGCGTCATTACATTCGTCCAGTTGCCTTGTAAAAATGTCACTGTATAGTGGACCATGCATATTTTGCTCATAAATTCGCGATTGGCTTTACACATACTCTAACACGCACATATTTAATATATACGAGTAATTTTTTATAAAGATCAAAAGAAAATTTACTTATTTATGTTTTAATTATTGTAATCTTAATACTTGTCATTGTTGTAATCATTTAGTAAATAGAAATGTAAATGTTGGATTACTTTTTATTATGAACTATGCTTTGATTATTGTAATCAATACTGTCATTGTTGTATTCAATTATAAATAGAAAATAGTTTAAATACTATTGTAATTATAATAATGACACTTGGTGAGTATAATAACCTGCAATATTATATTAAAGAAAGTCTTAAAGTCACATTAATTAAAGCGAATGATTAATCTGATTATGAAAACGAGCAAAAATTATTAATTTTACTTACCTATATTACAATTATTAATGGTAACGTATGTCGGTTCTCTCTACATATGACGGAGTGACACTAACGTCACAACTTTCGCGCTAAAACTTTAATAATTATTTTTGGCGTTAATAAGCATAATTTCAAGAAAACAAGAAATACGGAATTTCTATTTTTAAATTCTTCATAGCATATAAAAAATTCAAAAAAAGTTGGACTGGCCCATTGTTACTCTCATTAAAAATTATTTGTTTGCCATATGGAAAGCCTGCTAGATAAAATTTATTTTAAAAATTACACGGCGCAATCACTTACATTTTATTTTTTTCTGACTAAATCGTTACAGATATCATAACTTACGCAGAGACGCAAAAGTTTACTATTGAATGTATCTTTCTGAAAAACAATTAATTTACATTATTGGCGTTGCCATTAAAAAGTTATGGTCTATTCATAGTCGCGACACCCAAGTTTCATACACTAGTGGTCCACTAATAATAACAAATACCATCTTAGTAGATGAATTATATCCGTATGGATTGTCATACTAAATTTCACTCAAATGCAACAAAGCGTTTCGTTATTATAAGCAAAACAATTTTTTTAGAAAGACTTTATAGCAGAATACTGGCTAAACGGCGCACTGTCGGATATAGGTAAATTTAGATAAATCGCCGTATTTTGGGCCCAGGAATCTGTGGTTAAGCCATTTTCTTTTATTTCCAAAACATTCTGTATATAACATAAGAAACTAAATATTCAATTGCTTTTCTATGGCTATGTACTTATCATATACCTGTGTGGAAGTAAAACACATTCTTTCTTATATAATACATATTCTCGTATTCCTCCGTTAACTGTATCCGTATTATTTCGCAGTTCCAAAGAGTATTTCTTCTTGTAAATCGGCATAAACTGACGTTATACATTCCGACAAAACATTTTCATATTCTTTACAAATTGTTACGGCGCCTCCACCAAATTTTCTCGGCTGTTTCTGTGTTATATACGCGCGTATTCTCCAAGAGTTTTGTATCGTAAAACGCAAATCCGATTGTGGCGTAGTATGACATGTGAGAGACTTTCTAACACAATCAGCAAGAAGGAAATACCTACAGGCATATTTAGTACATCAGCAAGATAACACTTATACTGGTATAAGAGTACCAGATAAATTTTGATGCAGTTTGGGCCTCAACATGTATAGGTTGCTCGTCAGAACTATTTTTACGATTTAAGCAACACGAGTCGGATTTTTTGTGTCGATTTATAATTGATATTTATGTTAAACACTTCATATATAAATATTTTGTCAGTATGTACGCCATAAAAACCAGTATCGGTTCCTCCATTATCTTATTTGGTCAATGACCTCCCAAATTTGATAAATATATGGCCTCCTTAATATTCAGTTAAAATTTGAAACAGAAACTATTTAAATTAATGTACATAAAGATGAAAAATAATGAACTACCCTTGCCCTACGGCTTTTACTTCCTTGTACGAAGTAAAGGAAGTATTGTAATCGCGAAAAATTTCGGTTTTGAGATTTCAACGGAAATATCCATTTGACCATCCCTGAATCCATTCTGACTAATTTCTTCGTGACGTCTGTACGTACGTATCTCGCATAACTCAAAAACGGTAAGCCGTAGAAAGTTAAAATTTTGTATTTAGGACTTCTATAACATCTAATTGTGCACCTCCCTTTTTGGTCATTACATAATTTCCAGAAATGGTACTTTATTTGAAGCCTATAATAGATTTTAATGAAAAACTATATTAAAATATAATCCAAAACGTTTCAAATTTGGTATATAACACTTTTATATCAATTGGAATAACATAGCAGAATTTGGTTAAAACAGGCTAACCGGAAGTGATATATTACCTGAAGTTGTTAACAGTTTTTCTTGAATAAAATGGTTTCATTTTGATTTTAGAAATAAATGCTTCAAATAAGAGTTTTAGAGAATTAAATCCTGCGTCTAGCACATTAAGTATTATTAAATTAGCCCTTTGTATAAGCGAGATATGTAAATTAAAACTTATATACTTTTTGGTTTTTGTTATGAAGCTTGCTATGGATTAGGACAAAAAGGAACAAAAAAATATAAAAATAGATGTTAATGTCAAATTACGTCAAACACGTGCAATTTTATAATTGGGTCTATACTTTATCTTCATATTGGTCTTGCGTACAAGGAAGTCGTGTGGTGTCCACATCAGATTTTTTTACTGAATATAAGTATATGGCCTCCTTAATATTCAATTAAAATTTGAAACAGAAACTATTTAATTTAATGTACATAAAGATGAAAAATAATGTACTACTCTTGCCCTACGGCTTGTCACCCCAATTTTTTTACTGAATATAAAAGTATATGGCCTCCTTAAAATTCAGTTAAAATTTGAAACAGAAACTATTTAAATTAATGTACATAAAGATGAAAAATAATGTACTACTCTTGCCCTACGGCTTGTCACCCCAATTTTTTTACTGGATATAAAAGTATATAGCCTCCTTAATATTCAGTTAAAATTTGAAACAGAAACTATTTAAATTAATGTACATAAAGATGAAAAATAACAGAACAGAACAGAAACTATTTAAATTAATGTACATAAAGATGAAAAATAACAGAACAGAACAGAAACTATTTAAATTAATGTACATAATACCCCAATTTTTTACGGGATATACAAGCATTTGACCTCCTTAATATTCAGTTAAAATTTAAAACTATTTAAATACATTTTTCATATTAATAAATTTATATTACTAATTACAAAGAGACCCACCAAATCTTCATCCCTCGAGCCGTCATTGTTAGAAACATTGTCTAACTATCTCAGTTTAATTGCTAATGCTTGTCATGCTACATTCAAACGCACATTCTTGTGGTCACCCATCCAACTATAAACTCGATTTATCTTGTCTTGATATCAAATAAAAAATGTCATATTTTGTTATCCTGTACAAAACTTTTTATCCGGCATTTGTGTGAATCTGCGAATCTTTTTTGGAATAACAAAAAATTGGCTTACATTCTTCTAACATAAAATCTTATATCTGGGATTTGTCCGGAAATCTCCGCATATATCGACAGTCAACATATTTATCTATACCCTTTTCCTTATACATACAAACACAAAAACACCCACACAGCTACTCTGGAGCGTGTATGAATGATGAAGACGTATTCTGCATATCACAACGACGTTGCCATGTTTATAGATGTGCGCTATATGTCCCCGTCAGAGTTATCAGTGTCCAGCAGGCCAGCGTTGCCAGATTTACACCAGGAATAGAGGACTGGGGGTCTGCAAGACAGGTGAAGGAGATAGATTATGTAAAGAAGACATTTTTCTTGGGAATTATAATTTCAAACTTTATCTCTGGTGTTGCCCTCCCATCCAAATACTAACCACACATACTCTTGCTTGACTCCAAAGTTCATACAAAATACTAAAACATATCATATCTGTTTTTACCTTCCGTCACCTTTAGGTAAGAAAGGTATTGTCTTTGGTCAAAAAATTCGATGATGAGTTTTTAATCAATAAGCACGTTTTAGGGTCCCTAGAATACGAATTTACTATTTTTACGATGATGTCTGTATGTGTGTGTGTGTGTGTGTGTGTGTGTGTGTGTGTGTGTGTGTGGATGTGTGTGTGTATGTGTGTGTAACAAAATTTTCGTCTGCGATAACTCTAATACTACAGTTACAAAAATTATAATTTTTTCGTGTACATCTTCGTTACATCCATATGAAGAGCTGATTAGATTTTGGTTACAATTGGTCAACCGGAAGTACCATCATTTGAAGATTTTAACAGTTTTTCTTGAAAAAACTATGTTAAATATAATTTTTTTCACATTTGATGTTATTATAAATATTAAAGAATATTTTATTCTCTATACGATTTGACTGCATTTTATGCTTCATATTAAATGGATATAGAGTTAAAAAATTATAAAGAAATTAAATTTCATAAAGTAGCCATAGCTATGGAAACAGCTACTATATTAAGAAAATTCTGATTGAAAGATGTCAGTGTCAAGTGAAGTTGAGATAGTGTGTTTGTCTTATAATTTTACGGGAAATATAGGATCTTTTGCTTTCTGTATGGAATTTGTATAAAATACATACAGCTGCTTTAAGGTAATGTACAAGAAATAATAATAATAAATCTTTTATTTCTGCAGATACATTACACTGTATATAGAAAACGTCACAAAATAATAATTTTCTGTATAAATTTGCATAAAATACATGCAACTGCCGGAAGGTAATGTACAAGAAATAGAATATTGAATTTAGCAAGGAACTTTCTGTATGAAATTTGTACAAAATACATAGAACTGACGGAAGGTAATGTGCTGGCCACATCAGATTTTTTTCCTAATTGGTTAAAAATGAAAACAAAATTCATGATAGTGCCACGTAGACATAAATTCATTTTTCCTGTTTCATTCGCTGACTGTGTCTGTGTGTGTGTGTGTGTGTGGATATCAGACCTTGGACGTGCTCGGCGTGTGTGATCACGTGACCGGTGTGGAGTGGAGACACCCCCAACCCTGACTTCCGGTTCCGGGACCGGCAGGATCGTAAGGGCTAACGAGATTTTTTGATGTTATTTTGATGGCGATTTCAAGGCTGGAAAATGAAGTGTGCTTAGCGGAATATCTCGCGTCATACCGAATGTTTTAAAGGGAATTCCCCCCTTCCCCCTATTGTCCATTGTTTAGAAGCTTTGATATTACCTGAATCAACGTCCGTGAGTTTAATTATCGATGACCGACAATGGGTGATTTGTCGTTAAAAAGCAAAATCCAGCTACAGTTTATTTTTTTTACAAATGTGTGATCAAAGTCATCTTCGAATTTTACTCATACAATTAAGATTTTATGCTGGGATTCTAGGCATTTCTATAACGTCTATAAGCGTTTCTATAGTGACTTATTGACCTTATAGAAAAAATCCAATTCTGAGCTCGTCTATACATTATAGATTTCTATAAATACCTTATAGACGTCTAAAACTTTAGCGTAGTCCAACAGTTGACCGTAAGTACTTATAGAAATCGAAAAATCTGTATTTCTGTCTACTTTAGTATTAGAACGAAGAGTATTACACAAGCGTTACATTTTGTACTTGGTTTAGTGGACGAGAATTACAGACAGTAAGAATTTTTGCACATTTATTGCATATTGACAACTGACATATGTCAAATTTGTTAATCTTTATTTTATATAGGTACATGTTTACGCAGCACGAATTATCTAAAATATAGAATTGCAACAGAATAAGAACAGAAAAATATATATAATATACTGTTTCATATAAAAGTAGGTATTTAATATTTAAAATAACTCCAATGTTAAAATTATTTTAGTTCCTGGAGTTTGTATATTCATTTGGGTCATTTCCAGGTATTTGTTAACAAATCTTTTCAAAACTCATGGTTGTCAAAAGTAAAATTTGACACATATTAGTGCCAACCTTACAAAAATATTGTTGATATAATTACAGTATTTTATAGAATTAAAATGTCTTAGGAAGTATTTCTTCAAATAACATGCTTTTAATATTGTATTTAAATATTAGAAGATAATAAATTTAAATAAATCCATGTTTTTCAATCATTTTAAAATTTATTAAATTGTATTTTATAACGATTGGTAACTTTGACGTTATAGATTCCATAAGATGAATGTACAAATCAAGCGAGTTATAGACAGTTGCACAGAATACCTTTTTATGGAAATCTATAAGGCGTTCATTTATAGACTTTCTATAAGCTACAGATCTATAAATTTATAGAAATTTAAGAGAATGCCTAGAATCCCAGCATTAGTTCCGCCCATTTTGTCAAATTCTATAGTGTTTGAAATAAATTGCGAAATAATTGTCAGCCATCAGGATTCGAACCCGAGACACCTACCTTGCCGGGATAGTGCTCTACCAACTAAGCTATTAGCTGCTCTCCTCTATAGTGTTGTTTATAGTCTCGAACAAGATATTTGGACAAATCCCTTAAGATTGGTAATGAATGCGGTTTAAGGTGCATTCACAAATGAAAATTAGGTTTAGATTTATGGTTTATACTTTAGATTTAAAGACTTTGGCCGCATATTATGTAACGACTCCATTCACACATCAGAATTTAGGGTCTCTAAATCCAAACCATAAAGCTAAACATTGCAAGGTCCAAACTTTAGGTTTGATTTAGTTTGACGTCACAAATTTCACCAATGAGAACGAATCTGAAATGATATAGATATATACACCCATCTTTATTTAGTATCCACTTGGTGGATTCGGCTTTTTAAACAAATGCGAGAAGAACATGAAGACTGCCATAACTTAATTGCTGAAATATAACCAATAATGCGAAGCGAATGACAGTTTCAGGGCGCACAGGTGTCTTGTTGAGTACTGCTCTACCGATATTTTAATCTTGTTTTTTACACAGATGTCTGTATATATCAAAACTAATTTTCAGGTAATTTAAACTTACATTTGTGAATGACTTACTTAAACCTAAAGAAAAACCATAAACCTATTTTCATTTGTGAATGCACCTTTACCGTCACAACTAGTGATGAGCTGTAAATATGTGGGGGTGGTAAATATTAAGAAACATTTTATATTCTTATAACTGCAATGAGAATTAATATCTTGATCTTGATACATTTCTCAAATATTGCTGCCAATTTTTCCCTGTGTTCTTATTTTCGCCTCCCTGTGTATAATAATTCTAGTGAGCATAAACCTCGTTGATATGCACCGCAATATTCCACCTGCATCTGAGTTTAGTGTAACTCGATACATGAGAAGTTTCGGGGTAGAGTAAACTTACTTGTTTTCTTACTAAATGAAAATTGTTTATTCTGTTTCCTGCTACAACACAGGTACGTTAATTGAAATTCGAATGTCAGCCGAGGTTCGCATAGTTTACAAAAATTCCTAACGTGGAACAGAAACTTTGGAGATACACATTGATCATGCCAGAAAAAAATAAGATTGTCTTTCTCATCGCCTTAAATTGCAATACTAGTGGCGGTATTTTCTTTTCCTGCACATTAATACTAAGGGCCGGTACTTCAATCTCCTGGTAAAGTGTCAGTTAATTTAACTCCCAGATAAAAGAAAAATATCGTATTATATAATTGACGTGTAATTTTGTCAATTTACGCTCTAGTATTAATGCAATATTTTTATTTTATCTAGGAGTTAAATTAACTGACACTTTACCAGGAGCTTGAAGTACCGGCTCTATGTAAACGAGACATAAAAATGCTAAAATACTCGCCAATATACAGGGTATTCATTTTAAGTGGTACACTACTGCTATCTTGAGAACTATAAAAGCTACGGGGTCGGCTAAATTAGCAAACAATTTCTATTTTACTAGACTAGTTTAATGAGCGTAAAATTATTTTTTTCAGCCTGTGGTTTTCAAACTGTGGGGACCAACATTGTCATTTTAAATGGGATCATATATTTTTTATTTATTAATTAGATAGAGTATTTTATTCTGAATTCAGTGATATAATATTTTCATACTCTCATATAACGACTATGTATATAAAGTTTTATATTAATATGATCAAAATATGACTAATAAGAGTGCCACGAATGGAAAAAAATTACCTTGTTCCATTTAAGCCATTCAGTATTGCAGAGAGTAGGGAATAGTTTTAACCTCTCTGATTGGCTGAAATTGGAGACACGAGACAAGTTTATCCAATGTAATTTCGGCTACTTAAAACTGGCGCTGATGCGAGCGACATCTGCTGAATAGCTTAAATGGAACAGAGTATAATACCTGTTATTTTTCGTACATAGAATTAGAGTGCCTTGAAAGATATATGTGAATATTTTATGCGCATTGACATCTTGGTTGACATGTTGACATATATGATCAATTGACAGAAAAAAGTATTCACATCTTTCTGCCAGGGCACTCTAAATTAAAAAGTATTCATTTTTCCATCCGTGGCACTCTCATTATAGTAATATTTTAATCATATTATTATAAAACTTTATATGCATATTTCTTTAAAAAATCGTTATGTGAGGGTATGAATAGTATATTATATACTCAGGGACTAAAGTACATATTCAACCCCGTGGGTGAAGTTTATATAAATAATCACCTGGGGCCCGATTCTTGAAATCATGCGAAATTTTCCGCACGCGACAAAATTCGTGTGGTTAGTTTCGTGCACGAACAGTACTTTACATAAGAGTGGTATTCTTGAATACCAAACGAAACTCGGCCGAAGCCTACGCATACGATTCTCGAAAGCAAGCGAACGTAGTTTACAGCAGCCAATCTAAACGAAACATTTGTACCACGTGAATGCTTCACCATATAATTGTTTTTTAACTGTCACTATCAACCTGTCAACCAAAGCTGTCAGCCGTAGCTGTCAACAGCGCTGTCATAAGCCATAAGTGTTATAATTTTAATATTCAAAATTTATTATATATATATATATATATATATATATATATATATATATATATATATATATATATATATATATATATATATATATTTGAGATAGTAGGTATTATTTTTCTTAGTTTACAGTATGTACGTACATAATATGGCAATATTAATATGCAAGTGTTATGTAATAATAATACCTTAATTTTGCTAACCATTTCAGATTTGGAATGCAAAGCTCGTTAGGAGGCACCTAAAATTAATTTCTAACAATCCATTGCATCGTTCTATTAATGCACGAGCACACACTTGTCGAAGATTATAACGATACTCAAGTGTATGGAGATTCTAGATTTATAATTGGCGTCATTATAAGGTCATAAAACGTACCCGGAATTATATAAAACATAATTTGATTTATATCATCTAAGTACTGATACATCAAACACAAGTAACATTCATAGACACAGTTTCGTGTGCGAATGATGCTTTCAAGTTATTCATACCCATGCGATGTAATTGCGCTCGGAATATTCGCCTACGATCACACGATTTCGCTTCAAGAAAACCATTATGCAGTTCGTATGCGCATCTCTACCACTTACGTATGCGAAAAATTTCAAGAATCGGGCCCCAGAGGGATTGAATGCACTTTAGTCCTGTGGTATATACGCTATTTTTCGCACTCCCTTATCAAATGGAACCATATTAGTGTAAAAGAAATTAATCTTTGACAATACAAATGTCAAAAATTTTGTTCAAATTTAAACTCAACGCCTGCTCAAAATGTAGTGCAGGTACGAATAAATAAATCATAGTAACTATATGATGTTATGGAAACATCTTGTTTATTTTTATTTTAGTCCCCCAGGGATTTTTTTCATATTTAATCCCTCTAGGACTAAATTTGAACTTTAGTCCCTGAAATGAGTGATTAGAATCGCTCTTTAGTCTCGGGAGTGCGAAAAATATTATTTCACTGGATTCAGAAAAAAAATCTATCTAATAAGTAAATAAAAAATGTATTTAAAATAACAAAGTTGGTCCACAATATATATTATATTGGGCTCAACGTGTAAATAACTAATCCAGAAGATAGATGGATAGAAGCGTACAGCATAATGCATTAAACGAATAAGTAAAGTAATCCATAAAGGAACGCGTTGAAATATAAAGTAACATTTAAATTTAAAGTAAAAATAAATAGTCCCTCATCAAATATTTATAGTGAAGCTTTTAAAGAATTTCCTCTATTATTCTTCCTCTGAAAATGCTTCCATCAACTCACAAACTATTCAAAATTCCCTCTCAAAAGCAGACAATAAGTTATCAAACAAAACGCAGTGTTTTTCTAGTCCGTGATTGGTTGATTGTGTTGAGCGGCAGGCAACTGTCAGCAGCAGTCACAGCCGTGGTGATAGTCTACTATATCAGGTTGTTAATCAGCGCTTTGAAAAACGAGTATCGATGCAATACACACGGGGACATGTGTTCCATGATGTGGTTAATTTGCTAGGTACTTCAAACGAGCACGCAAAGCGAAAATTGGTGGAGGCGCTTTGTGAAAAAATATACGACAGAGATACAATTTATTGTTGCAACTCGAGGAAGAAATTACTAGACAAAATAAACAATAAAAATAACTGTAAAAGGAGTATTTTACAGCATTTATTTTATCTCACATTCATTATATTTCTAAATATAGAAGCTCTATTCATAAAAAAGTGCGTTGGAATATATCTAAAAGTATAAAGGCTCTCTCAAACTAACGAGAAATTTTCGCTTTCCCAATAGATTATTCGAAGGTAGCAAAATTTAATGTAAAAAATCTGGTGTGGCCAACACAATACCTCCCGCCATTTACAGCCAGAGTCACAAAAAAGATTAAGAAAATCCTTATTTTTGGATTAGCGAATTTTACTCCAACAGTTTATATCTTAAAATATAGTCTAATCTAATCCAAGTAACTACCTTCTTTTTAAACTCCTTAACAGGATTAAATCCCAATTACAGAGTGGGTTCGCATACACACACATCCATGCCTTAGTGGGATTCGAACCCAGAGCCCCGAGGGCGCTAACCATTAAGCCACCGGAGTTATAATAAAATGAAGAATAAATTTTAAATCATTAATTTTTATTAATCTAAATACATACCTACATATTTACTGTATAGAATTTCTTTTCTATTGTTCTATTTACTTTTTTCTTTTTAAAACGTTACTAATATTATTTTGAAATGATTAGTTCTTTGATAGTGACATACATTTGAATAACTGCGTTCTGTTTGTTTAAAGCGTAGTCTCTGGGATTTAAATTATAGATAATTTTATAAATTTACCAATAAAATATATACAAAAAGTATTAATACAAATCAATAGAAAATTTAATAATCTTTAAAATAAATAAATATATCATCACGGCATATTACCCATTGCTGGGTGTGCCAATCTGCTTTGTATGCAGATATCGGTAATGATGATGACATATTTGTACCGTGCGGGCGTTTACCAGGCGTCACCTCACGGGCGCTCACTGCTGGCGTGGAGAGTGCACCACAGGGGTCAATTTTTTAATAATCTTTAATTTTTGTAATAATATTAATCTCGAAAAAATAACATTAAAAAGGTATTTTTCGAAGAAAAACTATTTTGAGCTTCTAGTAAAGTGCCATTTCCGGTTATTCGATTTTCACCAAAATCTAATGGGCTCTTTCCATTCCAGAAAAAGATCGAAATAAAAGATTTCAAAATTTTCTGAATGATAGTATTTGAGTTAGAGTGTAGGATCCACACACACATACATCATCGTGAAAATGTTAAAATTGGATTCTAGGGACCTTAAGACGTGGTCATTTAGCAAAATCTCGATATGCAATTTTTAGCACGATCCCTATACCTCCCTTACCAAGGGTAGCGGGAGGTAAAAAGTAATAACATTGTGGATTATGTTAAAAATAAAGGAATCACATTAAAATCAAAATTTAATTTTTGTAACATGAGTTTTCTTACAATTATTTTGCCGCTAATGATGTACGAGAGACTGATGATATTTCCAAGACATTTTGTATCATTAACAAGAAACACTTTTTCTGCCATTGTCTCGTTGTTAACTGTCTTGTTTCTGTTGTTTTATTACGTTTTATGTTGTTAATTTCCTATTTCTATAATATTTCAAAAATTCATATCTCACTCAAATTAAATAAAAAAGAACTCATAATGTTGGATTTGTAATACAAATATATAAAAATCATTCGGCCATCGAATGATAATTTTAATTTTCAGCTAATATAGTATTTGCTGCATACTTGTTGAATTATAAAGCCAGAATCAGGCATGCAAAGTACGGTCATCATGCGGACGACCACAGCGTTCGTGACTTGGTGGTGGAAAGAGAAAACATTGAAATAAATCTCAGTTCTACAACGTCCTGAGTATAGGGACACTCTCCTTAAATATTTATACCCTTTCATGAAAATTTTATTAGTCTAAGTGGTTTCTCAAGATTTATCCCTGAAAATAATTTTACATGTGTTGATAAATAAATACAGAAGAATTTTACTTACAACAGAAAAGGGGAAAAGATAATTAAAATATTTCAGAGAGAATATTTACAGTCAATAACTTTAATATTAGGACAAGGTAAATAAAATAATTAAAACTACAATTATATTGGCAGTAACAATAATTTTTGTAACATTATTTAATAATATTTTGACATCTTTAACAAATAACTTTTTCATAATATATGTAAGAGCCTTATAGTTCTTAATAATTAAATAATAAATACATACAAATGAAACTATCAAAATATGCATAACAAAAATATTCGGACAAATTTATGAATATATACTTGTATTCTTATAATAATAATAATTAATAATAATATTAATATTTTGTGGGATTCTGTGTAATAACGCTTTCCAATCGTCTTGACATTGAGCAGACTAATATTTTTGTGTATTCCGCACTTATTTTGGCCCATTCTGTCTTCAATATTACTTTTAAATTCTGTTTATTTGTAATATTATGTTTCCTTACTCGGATATCCAATTCGTTCCATAAATTTTCGATGGGGTTTAAGTATGGAGATTGTGGAGGGTTTTTCAATACTTTGAGACAGTTATATAGCAACCATTCCCTCACTATCATAGCTGTATGTTTTGGGTCATTGTCCTGATAAAATTTAAATGTGTTCAATAATACCCATTTGTTGCGCACTTTGTTTTAAATGTTTTGAAAAATGTTCAAATAAACTCTTTTACTCATAATTCCGTCAATGAATACTAGCTCACCTACTTCCGACGCCGACATACAGCCCCAAACCATAACTGAGTCACCACCATGTTTAACAGTTGATCTCAAATTCTTTATTTTCAACTCTTCATTGGGCTTTCTTCATACCATTACGTTTCCATCCGATCCAAATAAGTTAAATTTACTTTCATCTGTAAAAATAACGTCACTCCAATAGTTTTCATCTTTCCCTACGTAATCTTTAGAGAACTTCAATCTTTTCTTCCTATTTATTTGATTAACAAATAGTTTTTTTCTAGCTACCCTGCCGTTATACCCGTTTTCTTTTATAGCTCTTCGAATAGTTTATACACTAACTGACTTAGAACACTCTTGAAGCAACTCTGATGTTAGTCTGGGGCGCTTATTTTTGGTCCTGGCGCACTTTCTTCAAGATATATCGTTTATCACGTTCTGTAAGTAATTTCGGACGACCTTTTTGCAGAATGGATAGTATGCGATCCTCATTTTTATATCTTTTAATGATATCACCCACTGTATTTTTACTTAAACTTAATTCTCCAATTTGGCGATAAGTTAGATCCTTTTCATAGTGAAATGTTACTAACTGTCGCTTATCAAAACCAGTATTTTTACTTTTGCGCCCCATATCGACATTTTGTCTCGGACAGCTCGACAATAATTGAACTAACAGTCTTTTTACTACTATAAATAATAATTGACAGGTGTCCGAATAATTTTGTTACCTGTATTTTGATAATTTCAATTGTATGTATTTATTATTTCAACATTGAGGACTATGAAGCACTTTTGGGAAATTAATTCTTAAAGATGTCAAAATATTATATTAAATAATTTTTGCCAAAATTATTGCTACTGCCAATATTATTGTACAGTTTGAATTATTTTATTTACCTTGTCCGAATATTAAAGTTATTCACTGTATATCCACAGTAATAAATAAAATTTGCGTTCGTTCCTATAAGAATAAAATGCAGTGCTCGTTTTGTAAACTTTCCATTGAAATTAAATAATAATGTAAGTTGATTTAGTTGGGCTCGTAGTATATGCTCTATAATCTCTGCAATGTCCTTGAATTATTATTTATAATTGTTACAAGGCTAATGTATCATCTATTAAGATTTGTTTATAAACACAAGTGCCATATGCAAATTATATATAGAGTGTATGATGACATATATAATATATTAATAAACATTTAAGTTCATACAAGCAATCTTTCCATGTAGGCATCAACATTTTAAGTCATTGTATTTTACTCTAATAATCTTCTCAATTTTGTATTACCATTCCCGGACAGAGTAACTTGTGTTCCATTTAGAAATTAAAGTGAATGCATTTCCCCAGTGTCTGCTTCCTGTAGTACTCTCATTAACTACTTGCCTAATGATCTACCTAAAGCATATTATTATTATTAGTATAGCTTCTGTACCATACGTAGAAAATGGCAATTTAAAATTGGCTTTGCTGGTGCATCGACCAAAGGACCCCAGTATTGCCTCAACTTCATTTATGACGTCTTATTTTAGACGACAAAAATGGCATATTTCTCAAAATATAAATAACAACAATAACTTAACCTAATGCACACAATTTATATAGTGGAATTGGTGCCTATAGATTCCTTTATTTGATAACCTGGACCAAATACACCCTCTCTCATTGTTGAATTGGCAATGGGCTCATAAACCTTAATCGAAATACAAACAGATTTATATAAAAATACCAAGGATGTTCTAATAAAACACTGGATAGCTGACGTACGTTTAACAAGTGAGGCAAGTGGTGGGGGTACGGCGCCATTTGCAGAAAAGGCAAAATGTCATACATTCGTTGGTCTATTATTGCATTATAAGGTAGTTTTCTTGAATAAAGTGGTGTTTGTGTTGTGTTCTTAGTGAATTAATACTTAGTGAGATATTTCCATAATAAAAGACAATATACCGTCTTCTCGTAGTGTTTTGGGTACACAAATAGACATAGCAAGGACAACCCTCGACAATTTTTCAAGTAAGTATTATTGTTCATATATATGTTTACATATTTATTCATACTATTGTTTTAAATATTTTACAGATTTTCTTTAAATGATAGTGGTATGTTACGATATTGGACACCTACAAAAGCATCAAAAAATTGCAGTGATCATTTTCTTGAAACCGAATATTTGAAAAGGCCTGGTACATATATAAGAAGATTAAAACCAGACTCAGAATCTTCTGTATTTCCTAATTTTTCACCACATATGCAAAAGGCATCTATTTAATAAGCAAATATTTTTAAATTCTTTGTCCTATTTTATTGTAAATTTGCTATATATGTAATAAATGTATATTGTATTATTAAAATAGTAATTATAATTTTTAAAATATACGCAATAAGTATAAAAAAAATCTGTTAATTAAATAAATAAATATATCATCACGGCTTATTACCCATTGCTGGGTGTGCCAATCTGCATTGTACACAGATATCGGTAATGATGAAATATTTGTAGCGTGCCGGTGCTTACTAGGCTTAATTCATTCCATTTATATTTGTTTCTATTATGTAATTTTAAATTTAGCGCGTATTTTGCCTTTTCTGCAAATGGCTGCCTTCCAGTTGCTTGCCTCACAGGTAACTATGTGCACAACATACAAGTTAGCAGTGCAGTGTATATATTAATATCCTTGAAAAAGAATTACTGATTAATAATTAGTAAAGTTAAATAAATTTAAAATACATTTTTCACTTTTGTAAAAAGTTATAACGAATTAAACATTTTATGACGTCAACTGGTGTCGATTTGATTCTACTGGTCAGATATATGAAAAGCTGATAACCCACCTATAATTCCATATTCCCAATGGTGAGAAACATGCTGAAACTCTCATGAAAAAGTATTATTTCAATGCCAATGGTCTTCCACCGATGATGTCACAAACACAAAACTTTAAAAACATAATTTGCTGAATATAAGGAATTTTTATGTCGAGTTTTCATTAATGGTCAATCCATGTCTTCTTCTTCTTCTTCTTCTTCTTCTTCTTCTTCGCTTCAGGTATTAGGCAAAATGCCTGTTACGGAACCCACCGTTTTCTTGGACGTCCCACGTTTCTTCTTCCTCTGCATTTATATTTAATAGCTTTCAGTGGGAGTCTTTCTTCACTCATTCTTTTTTTATGTTCTTTCCAATCATGTCTATATTGTTTAATTTTTTCATTTATGTTGTATATGTTTAATTCATTTCGAACATCTTCATTTTTAAATCTATCTATTCTGCTGCATCCCTTTACTCTTCTGAGAAAGTTCATCACCTGTGTCTGGATTCTACGTTCTTGTTTTGTGATTGTCCATGTTTCGCTTCCGAATGTGAGTGTTGGCACCGCAATTGTTTTGTAAAATTTTATCTGTGTATCTTTTCTTGTTTTATTTTTTAGGTTTCGGTTTATAGTTCCGCATATACTGTTAAATCTGTTTAGCTTTTGTTCGACATCATTGCAATAATCATATGTTACATCGCATCCCAGGTATTTGAAGTGTTTAACTTGTTCTAAGGTTTTATTATTTATTACTATTTTAGTTCTTACTGGGTTAATTCCTATAAAGGCCATAGTTTTGGTTTTTTCGATTGATATCTTCATGTCATATTTTTCGCAGATTTTCTGTAGTTGGTATACGCCTTTTTGAAGTGTATCTTCAGTTTCAGCAATTATAGCTAAATCGTCAGCATATAAAAGAGAGTTAAAAACGGTGTGCTTATCCAGATAAATTCCTTCGTTGTATTTTGATTTCCATTCACGCATGATGTCGTCTATGTATATATTGAAGAGGGTTGGAGAAATGCAGCAACCCTGTCGAACTCCTTTGTTCGTTTTTATCTTTTCTGATAACTGCCTTCCTAAGTCTAAAGTTATTTGGGTATTCATATATAAACTTTTTATTCAATCCATGTACAAAGTTTTATTAAAAAATTGGTTTATACGTCCATTATGTATTAATGTCAACATTATCCCTCCTGTAAATTATATGGTGGCGTCCGACAGCAATGTATATGACAATAATAACATACAAAGTGCTCTAGCAATTCGCTATCGAATACGATCCATCATCCTCATCTGGTTGGATGCTGAGGTCAATCTGTATCGTGTGTCTATGCCTGTACGAAATTATAACAGCCACGGTCCAACCGCTGTATCAATGCAATTTTGACAAGCCTCAACTATCCACACCAACACATGCGACCTACATTGTATATTGATATTGTGTAACACCTTACACCGCCATTGTAATGTGCCCGTGTTATTTCGTATCTATAAATATCAAGGGTTACTAAATGGAAACACTTGTAGTTTGTAATAAATCTATGGTAATAATCGTATGATTGTTAAATTTGCATATTGGTCAGAAAGTTTAGCTCTTAAGGTGCATTCACAAATGAAAATTAGGTTTAAATTTATGGTTTATACTTTAGATTTAAAGACTTTGCCCACATATTATGTAATGACTCCATTCACACTTCAGAATTTAAGGTGCATTCACAAATGAAATTTATGTTTAGATTTATGGTTTATACTTTAGATTTAAAGACTTTGGCCGCATATTATGTAATGAGTCCATTCATACTTCAGAATTTAGGATCTCTAGAGGTGCATTCACAAATGAAAATTAGGTTTAGATTTATGGTTTATACTTTAGATTTAAAGACTTTGGCCGCATATTATGTAATGAGTCCATTCATACTTCAGAATTTAGGATCTCTAAAGGTGCATTCACAAATGAAAATTAGGTTTAGATTTATGGTTTATACTTTAGATTTAAAGACTTT
Source organism: Harpalus rubripes (assembly GCA_963082715.1). Taxonomy (NCBI): domain Eukaryota; kingdom Metazoa; phylum Arthropoda; class Insecta; order Coleoptera; family Carabidae; genus Harpalus; species Harpalus rubripes. The sequence goes on along the minus strand of OY720452.1, from coordinate 72,770,983 downwards.
GGCCGCATATTATGTAATGAGTCCATTCATACTTCAGAATTTAGGATCTGTAAAGGTGCATTCACAAATGAAAATTAGGTTTAGATTTATGGTTTATACTTTAGATTTAAAGACTTTGGCCGCATATTATGTTATGACTCCATTCACACTTCATAATTTAGTGTCTCTACATCCAAATCATAAAGCTAAACATTGCAATGTCCAAACTTTAGTTTTATGATTTAGTTTGACGTCACAAACTTCACCAATGAGAACGAGTCTGAAACGATATAGAAATATACATCTATCTTTACTTAGTATTCACTTATTATATATTAAACCAAATGTTAGAGGAACAAGGAGACTGGAAAAACTTAATTGCTGAAATATAACCATAATGCTAAGCGAATGACAGTTTCACGGCGCACGAGTATATGTTAAATACTGCTCTACCGATATTTTAATCTTATTTTTGAAGCATTTATATAGATGTCTGTACAATCAGAACTAAATTACGGTTAAATTAAACTTGCATTTATGAATGACTTACTTAAATCTAAACAAAAACCATAAACCTAATTTTCATTTGTGAATGAACCTTAAAGGTGCAATTAGATTTAGATTTATGGTTTATACTTTAGATTTAAAGACTTTGACCGCATATTATGTAATGACTCCATTCACACTTCAGAATTTAAGGTGCATTCACAAATGAAAATTATGTTTAGATTTATGGTTTATACTTTAGATTTAAAGACCGCATATTATGTAATGAGTCCATTCATACTTCAGAATTTAGGATCTCTAAAGGTGCATTCACAAATGAAAATTAAGTTTAAGGTTTTTATTTAGGTTTAAGTAAGTCATTCACAAATGTAAGTTTAAATTACCTGAAAATTAGTTTTGATATGTACAGACATCTGTGTAAATGCTTCAAAAAAGATTAAAATATAAGTAGAGCAGTACTCAACAAGACACCTGTGCGACGTGAAACTGCCATTCGCTTGGCATTATTGGTTATATTTCAGCAATTAAGTTATGACAGTCTCCATCGAGTTCTCCATGTTCTTCTCGCATTTGTTTAAAAAAGCAGAATACACCAGTTGGATACTAAATAAAGATGGGTGTATATATCTATATTATTTCAGACTCATTTTCATTGGTGATGTTTGTAACGTCAAACTAAATCATAAACCTAAAGTTTGGACCTGGCAATGTTTAGCTTTATGGTCTGGATTTAGAGATCCTAAATTCTGAAGTGTGAATGGAATCATTACATAATATGCGGCCTTTAAATCTAAAGTATAAAACATAAATCTAAACATAATTTTCATTTGTGAATGTAGCTTAAATCCAAATCATAAAGCTAAACATTGCAAGGTCCAAACTTTAGGTTTATGATTTAGTTTGACGTCACAAACTTCACCAATAACAACGAGTCTGAAATGATATAAATATACACACCCATCTTTATTTAGTATGCACTTGGTGGATTCGGCTTTTTAAACAAATGCGAGAAGAACTTGGAGACTGTCATAACTTAATTGCTGAAATATAACCAATAATGCCAAGCGAATGGCAGTTTCACGGCGCACAGGTGTGTTGTTGAGTACTGCTCTACCAATATTTTAACCTTATTTTTGAAGTATTTACATAGATGTCTGAGCAAATCAAAACTAATTTTCAGGTAATTTAAACTTACATTTATGAATGACTTACATAAACCTAAACAAAAACCATAAACCTAATTTTCATTTGTGAAAGCACCTTTGAAGTCTCTAAATCCAAATCATAAAGCTAAACATTGCAAGGTCCAAACTTTAGGCTTATGATTTAGTTTGACGTCACAAACTTCACCAATGAGAACGAGTCTGAAATGATATAGATATATACACCCATCTTTAATTAGTATCCACTTGATGGATTCGGCTTTTTAAACAAATGCGAGGAGACCATGGAGACTGCCATAACAATTGCTGAAATATAACCAATAATGCCAAGCGAATGGCAGTTTCACGACGCACAGGTGTCTTGTTGAGTACTGCTCTACCGATATTTTAATCTTATTTTTGAAGCATTTACATAGATGTCTGTACATATCAAAACTAATTTTCAGATAATTTAAACTTACATTTATGAATGACTTACTTAAACCTAAACAAAAACCATAAACCTAATTTTCATTTCTGAATGCACCTTTAAGCGCGATGGTGGCAGATTAAGTTTATTATGAAAATGGCCCTTATACCATTTGTAAAACATTGCGCTTGACTTTTTATTGTCTACATTTTATAGTAGGTATCCCTAGTTATTTTACGTTTGACATTTCCAAATATTTTCGTTGAATATTTCATTCAGTGAAAAAATTCCTCTCCGTGTGATTTTTAGCGTAGAGATCGATTATCCGGTCCCGGTAACATTTGGTCTGCACACATTTGATGCTGGATCCACACGTATGTTTCGCTTGGAAAATTTAGGCAGTGGATTTATTGTCCGGCTGATGAAACGTGATAAAAAATTAGCGCTTCATGAATAATAAACATCCAGGCGGCTGTGATGGTGAATATTCATTCGCGGATAAATTAATTGGAATTTCTTTGAGAATTTAATTGCTGCCGCATTTGCCGAGACTTTCATTTATGATTGTGCTGTGACAAAAACGGCATGGTTCGATATTGGATTCATAATCCACAACCCGATTAAGTTAAAACATAATCAATCGAAAACTTAATGCTCAAACAGATGACGAAAGAGTTAGTTATAAAATATTAGTATGTGTGAAAACGCAATGGAATTATTCGTTGGATAAATATATAGAATAAATTTATTTAACGAATACTTATTCAAAACTTTATTCGGAGAGTCTAAGTAATAATAACCGAGTGTCTAAAGTGTTTATCTGCAAATTAAGTTAGCAGATATACAGAAATATACTTTCTTTATTACTTATTTTACAGAATGGCAGATGTCAGCTACAGCAGCTACCTTCAGCCCCTACTGAATGAATTAACTGTCAGTTTTAGTTAGCTTCACGCCATGTCCAGCACAATTGAAACCACAGCTTGTCAAATTGTATTTAAGTTGTCATTATCATACCTTTTTAATAATTTAATGTAATGTATGAGCCCCGCTGATACGCTGAACAAGCGTCTAAGTATAGCGTGACGCAATCGCGCTAGCAGCCGGGCTACGTAAACAAACAAGACGTGTTTAATTACTTCCGGTCGCCTGAACCCATTGGGTCGTACCACGAACACGGTTTTAACTAAAACGCTGTTTAAGAAATGTCAAATTTCATTATTTAATATTAATAATAAATAATATCAAATTTATCAAAATATGATTTTAAAGCAAAACAAGGTTTGTATTCAAACAAATATTTTTTAAAAATCGTTCTTTAAACATTAGGGAGAAATTAAATATTGAAATTTGAATTTGACATTTATTAAAACAGCGTTTAAGTTAAAACCGTGCTCGTGGTACGAGCCATTGTGTTCATTGTTCGATTCGTTAATGGCTTGCAAAGACATGAACACGTTTCGCCTTATTTAAAAGAGCTCAATTGGTTGGATATGAAACAGACTAGATGTTTGCATATAGCTTCTTTGGCACATCGCGTAATTCAGAATAAATCTCCCTCGTATCTTTATAACAAATTAACTATGCGTACTAATCATCATCGCCGTAATTTAAGGAATAATTTGAAATATCACATCCCTAAGTTTCATTCCGCATTGTTTAAACGCACATTTTCTTATACTATTCCTACGACTCTCAATAAGATTTCACCCTCAATTATTTCTCTCAGGCCTGCTACTTTTGTTAAGAATGTAAAAAAATTGTTACTACAAAATGACATGTCACTCCTTTGAAGTCCTTGTACTCATTACCACAATATTGTATCTTATTTATTATTGATTGCTTATTTAAATTCTTGTTTCTGATTCACTCTTATTATCTGTTCACTTCACTATATTTGCTAATTTTATGTTCATGTTATTATAATTATTATGTAAGGTTAATATGGAAGAACAGCTATTGCTGAATATTCGCCAATAAAGGTATTTATTATTATTATTATTATTATTATTATTATTATTATTATTATTATTATTATTATTATTATTATGCGGTCGAATATTCTAGAGATCTCTGGAAGTTATTGGCAGCTGCATAAAAGGGACGCAGCTATGCACGAAAGTTAGTTAGTTACACGGAGAGACATATAGAAACATTCACATAGAGTGTTAGTGAAGCACAGCAGTATCGTGGTGAACGTATGTAGTATAGTGTCGAGTGGAGGACTCGGGAAGTTACTGGTTAACTGGGATAGTTGTGGATGTGAATACTTAGTAGTGTTGACGAATATTGGAAAGCTATAGTGTACAAGGACAGTAACGGCGAGTTGGGAAGTTACTGGTATACCGGGATAACTGTGGAAGTGAATACTCTGTAGTATTGAAGAGTATTCGGGGACAGTAACAGCAAGTGAAAGTGGATACTCGGCAGTGGTGTTGAAGAATTGTGGCATACGGACAGTCGGTGATACTGAGTCTATGGAAGAGAGAGAGAGAGTTACATAAATAGACAGATAGTGAGGTGAAAAGTGTGACTTCTGTCCGAGCAGTTGAATATATACAGACACTGTTGAGTCAGTTGAGTATATAGACGCTGTGGAGGTCGGCAGGCGGACAGTTTAACGTGATATAAATAAAAAGTGTCATAAATAGTCGAAATAAATAATTAATAAGATCGTATAAATAAATAGTCGTGTTAATTATTAAATAAATAGTGTTAGTGTTATCTAGTTATTATAGTTATAGTCTTAATTATTTTTTAATTGTTTAATATTAGTAATAGTCATTTTCATTATAGTTTAATAAACACATTTTAATTAATAATAATTACACTTCACCCAAATAAAAAAAACGTTACATTAATAAAATTTCAGATGACAGCAGTTGGATACCGCTATTTTTCAATGCCTATTCATTTTTACTATAGCTTTTATATATATATATATATATATATATATATATATATATATATATATATATATATATATATATATATATTCACATCTTTTAAATTGTCAAATAAATTTAAATTAAGTCTTGAAACACCGTTGATTCATTTATTTCTTTTGTATCCCCCATTTACCATTCCCCATCTCCTGCTTAAATATACAAAAACCAACCCTTATACCTTACGTCAATCATCCCCATCCACAGAGGTCATTGTAGCAAGCGTAGAAACAAACGCGTAACGGAATACATATTTGCCTGGGTCCCTGATGCGAGCTCGGGAGTCCGGAGCCAGAAACAAAGGAACGTCGCTGGGGAGCTACATCCGCATCCATTACACACAAGGGAAGGGGGAGAGGGGGGAGCATAGGGATTTTTCTGGAGAAAGTGCGTGCGGGGATGAATTCGTTGAAAAGAGTTTGTGGTAATAAGAACAGAGGGTGAAATATCGTTGCTGATTGAATTTATAAATAAATAAATATTTCTAGAAACGACCACGCACGTAGAGAACTCTTGTAGCTTTTTGCAACTCCAATTTCTTGGCATTACGCAATAATATTGCGTTTATAAGTCTACTAAAAAATTCTAAAATACACGTCAATATATACGAACCATGATGGCAATTGCAAATTATTTTCTGAACAGACTTATGACATACGTCGTCTTATGAACAGATTCTATAACCTGTATTCTAAAAATAAACTACCTCAATTACGTAAGTCATCAAGAAACATACACTTTTTATTGCGTGAAGAAATGCTATACCCTTATAGGTTAGACAGCAATTATGAATATGGACAACTAATAAAAGATATGTATTTGGACAGAAATGTGTGACGAATAAGAGGTTTTCCTAATGCTTAAATTCCATTTATAAGAAAAATGCAAATTTGAATGTCCGTTGCATGTATAAGAGCAAACAGCTATTGAAGAATTTTCATTAAAGTTCTAATAAAGGCTGCGTTTCTTTAGTCATTCCACATAAATCTCTCGGCCATGAAATACTCCTTACTACAAACCCTGTATAATTATCGTACTCATTAAAAATCATTCCTTTTTTACCTCTCGCTAAGAGAGGTATTGAATTCATGCTAAAAATCGCATATCCAGATTTTAGTGAATAAGCATGTTTTAAGGTCCCTAGAATCCGATTATAACATTTTTACGATGATGTCCGTATGTGTGTGTGGATGTTACATCCATGATTTCTCAAATACTATAAAACTTAAGACATTTTTAACTACGGATTCCTCTATCTAACAATAATGGGAAGAGTTGATTAAGTTTTGGTAACAATTGGACAAACGGAAGTAGTAGTTACAAGAAAAAAATCATCTAAATATTATTTATCGAAAATTTATGTAAAAACATATTAAAGAACGTTAAATTCTTTATTCGATAAATATAAATTCATTATTATATCTTCTATAGATTTAGAGATAAAGAAATGCATATAAAATATTGTAAATATGAGGTACATATAGAGACATGTACTTTCAAAGAAGCCAAACAGTTTGGTAAAACTCTTTCTGGTAAAGTATCTTAATCACGAGTTATTACATTTTAAAATATGAGCGTTTCTACACAAACGTCGCTAAAAATATCTAATTATTACGTTATTAACACTAGTCATGTCGATTCTAGAACTATAAGTTAGCACATGGATTCTAAGCAGTTCTATATCATGTTCTGAGCGGTTCTGAACTTTCTGTTGGAACAAATAAATAAATAAATATATCATCACGGCTTATTACCCATTGCTGGGTGTGCCAATCTGCTTTGTACACAGAATTCGGTAATGATGAAATATTTGCACCGTGCGGGCGCTTACAGGCGTCACCTCACGGACACTCATTGCTGGCGTTTGTTGTTGTGCCATTTAAAATTGGAAATATTTGGCGTGGGTCGGGATCGATCCCGGTTCCCCAGATTCGCGACCTGACACTCAGGCACGCGGCCACGAGACCCCATCTGTTGGAACAAACCTTGTTTATTTTTCTATTTCTTAACATCCAGTAATTTTCTAATATTTAAATATGATTTTGAGTTAAATTAAGTTACAGAAATCTATAAAAGTAAGGAAGCTACAAGCAAAAAAGTTTCTTTTATTATCTCAAATTATAAAAAATGAACTAAGGCTTTTTGCTAAAAGCTCTTAATTATTAATAAATTGACAAGTATACCTAAGTATCTAATAATTCTATCTTAGAGAAAATTTGGAAGGAATTTCAATATCTGATTGTGGTTGAAGCGAAGCAGAAAGATACCTCGAGGACTAAATACAGTTTAACTCCGAGGAATTCGATTTTGTGTCTGCGAAGTTTAGGAGCTAGAGAGAAAGAAAACGTTGAAATAATACGCATACTGAGGTACCTTTGTCTTAGTTTTGCTTTGATCTAAGCTCTAAGCATATAGGAGAATTAATATTGGTTATATTTACATTTATATGAGAAGCCATTTTCATAATATCTTTATGGGTTTGTATTATTATTTATTACTCCATATAATGAACTGAAAGACCGGCATTTAACGCTTCCCTTATTTAATTTGATGATATTTCCAATTTTCAAAAGAAAAAGAAAGAAAACTTATAATTCTTTCTAATTTTTTGGGTGAAATACTTTGTTTGGTTTAAACCGAGTGTCTACTTTTGTGGACCATAGGATATACAATGGTAAAAAATTTATATTGCTGTAAATTCTGTCTGATTAATTTTAGAACGAAAGTGTGACTACAAAAAATGTTCAGAATTAAATGCTGCATATAACAGTTGCATATTCCTAATAGTATTTGTTTCAATTTTACTAATTTTTTCAATTTATTTACTTCAAAGGCACATTAAACCAATTTTTTCGGATTGTGTCAAAACCAACTGTAACGTCGATGAATAATAATTTAACTAACCCGAAAATAATAGGTTAAGAATAATTTTGAGAACATAATTAATAGATATAGAATCAAAATAAACAAATGATAATCTGTAATAATTTTTTTCATTTGTTTCTTAATAATTTCCAATATTTTCACCCCAATAAATTAATAATTCGTCTTTTAATAATGTTTAAAACAAAAGAATGTAGACTTGATATATATATATATATATATATATATATATATATATATATATATATATATATATATATATATATATATATATATATATATATATATCATTGAAAAGCTTATAAATTAAGCAAAAAGACGAGACTATTTTCAACATACGTTCCCATTTAAAAAATCATAAGTTTGTGTTATATCTCGAGAATTATTGTTTTCAAAAAATCTAATTACGCCATTTTATTCAATCTAAAAAATCTGATGTGGACACCACACGACTTCCTTGTACGCAAGACCAATATGAAGTATAGACCCAACTATAAAATTGCACGTATTTGACGTAATTTGACATTAACATCTATTTTTTTTATTTTTTTGTTATTTTTTGTCCTAATCCATAGCAAGCTTCATTATAAAAACCAAAAAGTATATAAGTTTTAAATTTACATATCTCGCTTATACAAAAGGCTAATTAAAAAATACTAGATGTGCTAGACGCAGAATTTAATTCTCTAAAGCTTTTATTTGAAGCATTTATTTCTATAATCAAAATGAAACCATTTTATTCAAGACTGTTAACAACTTCAGGTAATATATCACTTCCGGTTAGCCTGTTTTCACCAAAATCTACTATGTTATTCCCATTGACATAAAAGTCTTATTATATACCAAATTTGAAAAGTTTAGGATTATATTTTAAAATAGTTTTTCATTAAAATCTATTATAGGCTTCAAATAAAGTACCATTTCTGGATTTTATGTAATGACCAAAAAGGGAGGTGCACAAGTAGATGTTATAGCAGTCCTAAATACAAAATTTCAACTTTCTACAATTCTCTAAAACTCTTATTTGAAGCATTTATTTCTAAAATCAAAATGAAACCATTTTATTCAAGAAAGACTGTTAACAACTTCAGGTAATATATCACTTCCGGTTAGCCTGTTTTCACCAAAATCTACTATGTTATTCCCATTGACATAAAAGTCTTATTATATACCAAATTTGAAAAGTTTAGGATTATATTTTAAAATAGTTTTTCATTAAAATATATTATAGGCTTCAAATAAAGTACCATTTCTGGATTTTATGTAATGACCAAAAAGGGAGGTGCACAAGTAGATGTTATAGCAGTCCTAAATACAAAATTTCAACAACAACAGACGTCATGACGAAATTAATCAAAATGAATTCAGGGATGGTCAAAATGGATATTTCCGTTGAAATCTGAAAACCGAAATTTTTCGCGATTACAATACGTCCTTACAAGGAAGTACAAGGAAGTAAAAAACGGTAAAATTCATAATAAATGAGATATGATATATTTTCGAAATGAACGAAAAACGAGTTTTTGCCTTTAGCTCAGAAACAAAAGAACATCGAAAATTCCTATGCTGACTATTAAACTTTTCTGGATAAGTTAACCCTGGAATGTACAAACGGTTTTGATCCATCATTAATACTCCCCGAGATATCTTAAAAAGCATCGAAAATGAGCATCCTGTACACTTTAATTCTAAAATTAATAAGGCAGAATAATATGAAAAATTTTCCATTGCATTTTCTACAGTCCATAAAAAAGTAGACACCCGTTATAAGCCTTACCTATATTTTTGGACTGTTCGTGTTCGTGAATTAGTGACATATAAATGTAAATGTTATGTTAAGCTTTATTGGCACAATAAATCCAGATCTAGCATCCAGCCCTCTACTAATTAACATACCTGAGATTCTGTCACTTCGATATACACCCTCACGCTTAGAAACAGCGATAAATTACACCCTCGCCGGGCAAATCATACAAGAAGGAGGGTTTTACTCGTCGTTCTATAAACTACCAGAAGGGACAATAAATATATAGGGCAAGACCTTTGGATTATAAAAATACTGTATTATACAGGGTGTTATTTTATCTGATGGTAAAGTAGAACTAACCCTATAAATAGTAAAGTTGGCAGATAATAGGTATTTAAGACTTTCATAATGAAAAACTACATCACCCAATAGATGTACATCATACACTGTATACCAGAACTGGGCAATACTTGCAAGAAAAATACTTTATTAGGCTTGCAAGTACTTCAGTACTTCAAGTACTATACTTGAAGTACTTTCTATTTATAGTACTTTGTTCTTGACAAAGTAAAACTATTCACATGTATTTGGTACTTAATACTTGGAAAAATACTTGAAGTACAATGAAAAGTACTTGAAGTATTTTAAATGTACTTGAAGTATTTTAAATGTACTTGAATTTTTTTAAATGTACTTGAATTACTTTAAATGTACTTGCGGTTGGATGAATAATTTAAAAGTTAACAATATTATGAGAATTGTTTGTCTATCAGTGTTTCCTTTGCAGTGGTGTGGTATTATTCATGTAGCACATAATTATGTTAATTTTATTAATAAATATATTTTCAGCGATAATATGAAAGTAAAGATATATTTGCAATTTTTTGGCATAAATAACTTAATTCTAATCTGCATATTGCATATACATATAATGTTTGTATTACCTAACTACAGTGCTGGGACTTTGCCGTATCGCCTGGCGAACGCATGACGTAAAAATGACGTGGTTCTAACATCTCGTATCGTATTGAATTTTTTGTCAATAATCACCTTTTAAGGTCCATATAATCAGAAAAATATCAATTATCTGAAAAATTACTTGTACTTCAAGTACGTTTAGAAACATCAAGATACTTGGTACTTGTATTTCAAGTACTACTTTCCGGTACTTTGCCCAGCTCTGCCGTATACACGAAATAATTCTTGTTAAAATCAACCAAAGAAAATCATGAAGGTAAACTATTTATTTACATCTGTTCCGAAATTTCACGATTCTGGACGAAAAAAATCGAAATAAATCCATCGGTCTGATTAAAATGAACAAGAAATTACAATTTTTCACTCCAAACGAATACAGTAGTGTCACCTGTATTAAAAATTGTTGATTAAGTTCAAAGGCGAATCTTGCAAAAACCAGACAATGTTTATGTCTAAAAATAGAACATTGTTACTGTTTCAAGTCAGAAACGTACAAAATATTGAATGTATGTTGTAAATAGAATAGCTTTATTTAAAATATAAATAAAAAAGTTATAAAATATGTTTTATTTATGAAAACATGAAAGATGTGTTTTGTAAATTGTAAAATATTATTTATAAATTAATATTGTAAAAAATTGTGTTGTCTTACTAAAACTTATTTGACCCCTCATTGTACATTTATTTTTTATTTATAGTATACTTTGATTTATAATTATAATACTGCAATATATATTTTGGTTTTGAAATCGTATAAATATGAAATTATTAGGCTGAATGAATTCTGTTTCAGATCAAGTGTCTTTTTCAAAATATTACAAAATTTCAATAATTAAGTGTAAAATATCTAATGGATAGTTCGTGATATTTACAAATTTGAAGCTAGCTATTTAAAGAATAATATTTTTAAAAAAATAGTTTTTAGAAGGCATATAAAAATTCTTGTAACAACTCTATTAATTTCTTTAGAAATGATATTTTCCACAAAATATTGGCATTAAATTTTACCGAAGTATAAGAACATATAAAGAGAAACAAAATAACAAAATAATTTATAGATAAACAACAATAGATAACAAATTTTATATTTAGACCAATTACGAAGCAAAATGTCGTTAATAAATATACGCATTGTGTCCAAACAAAAGCCATAGAAAATAAATTTGATATATAATAATCATATATAGCTACTATACATATTATCAGTCTTTTTATAGCACTGAAAAAACATCACCCTTTGTTGTTTTATAATTGAAAATATATTTTAATTAAATTTTTAATCATTCCAGTCTATTTAGCATTGTATTTTTTATAACAATATTCAATTAAAGTGTACAACAAACACCCACCCCCACCACATCAAAGTTCAACGCGTAATGGAAAATTTGTTTTTGCATTTATTAATTCCGGGGGTAATAATTCAGCTTTTCATATCTAGTGTGCCATGAGGGCTTTAGGGAAGACAAAAGGCGATCAGATGCAGCGATGCACGCGCCATAACTCAGGATGAATGCGATAGTGACCACAGGCGTAGACAGGATAATTTATAGGAGGGGTTAATAGATTTATTATGGCCTAACATGCCGTTTATTGCCACAGAGAATTTAATTACGTTTTTATATTTAAAACAAAAATTGAATGGAAACTTACCAATTTCTGGATGTCCACCAGGTTTTGGATAGTTTTGGATAAGATTGTATCTATAACAAATATAAATAAATTAATATTAGTCAATTTACGAGGGTTTGAAAAATAAAGAAAAGCAAATCGATATTATTTTCGGTTAATAGCAAAACTGAAACTGCATAGTCCAAAACAACCACATCCTTTTCTAGTGGGTTCTAGGCAATAAAATGCCTGCAGAGGTATAGTATGACTAGCGAATGAAAATTGACGTTTAGATTATTTAATAGATGTGGTTTCTTTTGACATTTCCCTATATTTGATTTGAAAGGAAACTGACCCATTTAAAATGATCTTAGCAACAGGATTCAGGGATGTATTAAAAAAATCTGATGTGGCCAGCACATTACCTTCCGTCAGTTCTATGTATTTTGTACAAATTTCATACGGAAAGTTCCTTGCTAAATTAAATATTCTATTTCTTGTACATTACCTTCCGGCAGTTCCATGTATTTTATGCAAATTTCATACAGAAAATTATTATTTTGTGATGTTTCCTATATACAGTGTAATGTATCTGCAGAAATAAATAAAAGATTTATTATTATTATTATTATTATTATTATTATTATTATTATTATTATTTCTTGTACATTACCTTAAAGCAGTTGTATGTATTTTATACAAATTCCATACAGAAAGCAAAAGATTTTATATTTCCAGTAAAATTATAAGACAAACACTATGTCAATTTCATTTGACACTGACATCTTTCAATCAGAATTTTCTTAATATAGTAGCTGTTTCCATAGCTATGGCTACTTTATGAAATTTAATTTTTTTATAATTTTTTAACTCTATATCCATTTAATATTAAGTATAAAACGTAATCAAATCGTATAGAGAATAAAATATTCTTTAATATTTATAATAACATCAAATGTGAAAAAATTATATTTAACATAGTTTTTTCAAGAAAAACTGTTAAAATCTTCAAATGAAGGTACTTCCGGTTGTCCAATTCTAACCAAAATCTAATCAGCTCTTCACATGGATGTAACGAAGAGAATTACGAAAGAATTATAATTTTTAGAATTGTAGTATGGAAGTTATCGTAGACGAAAATTTTGTTACATACACACACACACACACACACACACACACACACACACACACACACACACACACACACACACACACACACACACACACACACACACACACACATACATACACACACACACACACACACACACACACACACACACACACACACACACACACACACACACACACACACGGACACACACACGGACACACATACATACACACACGGACACACATACATACACACACACGCACACACACACATACAGACATCATCGTAAAAATAGTAAAATCGTATTGTAGGGACTCTAAAACGTGCTTATTCATCAAAAACTCACCACCGAATTTTTTGACCAAAGACAATACCTTCCTTACCTAAAGGTGACGGAAGGTAAAAAACGAGGTGAAAGAAATGAGCCTTAATCATTTGTTCATACTGTAACGTTTTTATTTATTTGGGTGAAGTGTAAATATTAGACAATTATTATAAATTAAAATAAAGGTTTATTAAACTGTAACTAAATATTAAAAAGGTATTAACTGACTAGATAACACAAACACTATTTATTTATTTAACCAATAACACTATTTATTTCCACGATATTACTAATTATTTATTTTCACTATTTGTGTCATTATTTATTTATATCACGTTTAACTGTCCGCCTACCGACCTCAACAGAGTCTTTATACTCAAATGACTCAACAGCGTCTGTATATTCAACTGCTCGGCCAAAAGTGACACCTTTCACCTCACTGTCAGTCTATTTATGTAACTAACTTTCTCCTTCCACAGCCTCAGTATCACCAACTATACGAATGCCACAATTCTTCAACGCCAATGCCGAGTACTCACTCCAACTCGCTGTTACTTTCCTTGTATACCTAGCTTCACAATACTCGTCAACACTACCGAGTATTCACTTCCACAGCTGTCCCAGTATACCAGGAACTTCCAGACTCGCCGTTACTATCCTCGTACACTATAGCTGTCCAATACTCGTCAACACTACCGAGTATTCACAACTACAGTTATCCCAGTAACTTCCAGAGTACCTACTGCACCCGACACTTTCCTGCATACGCTCACTACGATACTACTGTGCTTCTCAAACTCACTAACACTCTATGTGGCTATCTCTATGTCTCTGAATGCAACTAACTATGTAACTATGTATGTAACTAATTCTCGAGCATAGCTGCGTCCCTTTTATACAGCTGCTATTATCTTCTAGAGAGCTTTAGAATGTTCGACCGCATAATAATAATGAACACAAAAGGTTCAGGCGACCGCAAGTAATAAAAAAACGTCGCGACTTGTTTGTTTACGTAGCCCGGCTGCTAGCGCGATTGCGTCATCGCTATAAATAGACCTGTATTCTCACTGCTTAAAGTAGCGCTGTTTTCGAAATAGCGTTATTTTTATAAGGTCTCGTGGCCGCGTGCCTGAGTGTCTGGTCGCGAATTTGGAGAACCGGCTTCGATCCCGACCGACGCCAAAAATTTAGAATTTTAAATGGCACAAAATTGACCTCTGTGGTGCTCTCTCCACGCCAGCAATTAGTGTCCGCGAGGTGACGCCTGGTAAACGCCCGCACGGTACAAATGTGTCATCATCATTACCAATATCTGCGTACAAAGCAGATTGGCACACCCAGCAATGGGTAATATGCCGTGATAATATATTTATATTTATTTTTATTTGTTATTTCAATTTTTTAAATTTTATTTTATTAGACAAGATTTGGTTTAATATTTTTGTAAATGAAACCAATAACACTTGAAATAAGAACTATTTACAATTTAATTTATTTTTATTTCTCTAATTTTTAATATTAAAGTGAACATTTGACAGTTAAAGTAGCGATTTTTCGGAAGGGGCGCTACTTCAAGAGGTGAGAATACGGGCGTATATGTTTTGAAGATAACACAAACATTAAAAAACTAAAAAATTATTGTACATACGCACACATATTTAATAGAACAATAAATCATTGACTAATCCCATAATCTGTATAATTATTATCATCTGCAATTCTGCATATGAGCATGAAAATTTTCCATACTCCTATAAAATATACACTCATATATTTATGTGTGGGAGTTGGTATTATGACTGCACATCATCTAATGCAAATATTTACACACGGTTGCATATGGTGCAACGAATGTGTATAAAAACAAGATTGCGTTGGCCCTGGAAGACAGCAGAGTGTTTACTTGTCCTTGCAAACAGCTGAGATGTGACGTAGACGTCGCTTGGCAATCACTGCATCATTGCAGATTAATTTATTACAGCAGCTGCATACGAGCAATTACAGTGATTTCAGAATTAAACGCGTCGAAGATTACGAGAGGAATATAGTACGAAATTAGTTCAATTGTAACGTAAATAAATCACAAAAAGAGTTAATATATCGTGTTATCATCAGTGGCGGATTTAGAGGGGGGGCACTCGGGCACGTGCCCCCCCCCTGTTACTTTTAAAAAATTAATTATTTCATATTATCATTCACGTATTAAACATCATAGATAAATAAAAGAATAAACATACTAATAAAAATAATAAAAATACAGAATTCTATTTATTTTTCAAATTGTTTATTAATTTGGTGATGCCCCTCCCCCTAACTTTTTTTAAAATTATAAGTAATAGAACAAATGGTTCCTATAAATTTTTTATTTTAATTATACTATTTGATGGCAGATGTATATTTTTTATAAAGTCACGTTTAAAAGATACGACTATCAACTTTTATTTTTTAAATGGCAAATTGTAATTATTTCACTAAAATATAAACTGCAATTTTTTTTATCTTAAGTTGTTCTTATTACTTAATTTGATGTTTTAACTTGATTTGTAAAACATTGTTGCATTTTATTTATTTTCACATGGCTACTTACAATATTTGAATAAACATTATTTCTCATATCTCTCAAACTCATTTTCTTGTTTGGGGTCCTGCACTCTGATTTTTTTATAATTTTAAATGAAAGTTCTTAAAATTTTGAAGCAATTCTTAGTAAGTATTAAAAAGTCTTAATTCTTTTTAGTTTAACTGAATTTGATTTTTAAAGTCAATGTGACGTCACGGCGACACCTATTGTTGCTATATATTTCTCTCGCACAAGTTCTATAGTAGGCAGCGAGAGAAAGGTAGCAGTAATGTTGCGTAAGAGTGACAGTGACAACAAACCTCAAACATCTTGCAAAGTAATTATTACAAAATTGTTTTCTTCATCTTATTCCCTATTTAAAGTATAAAGTGTACATTTTATTATTTTTTGTTATGGTGTAGGACCCCAAATAGATCATTAAAAGACAAAAAATAAGGGTTTATATTTTAGTAAAATAATTATAGGTTGCTATTTAAAAAATAAAAGTTCTGACTTTATAAAAAATATTTACATCTGCCATCAAATAGTATATTTATAATAATAAAACTTGTATATGATAAATATTTTATAATACAATACAAAAGTTAACGAGAGGGGGGGGGCTTAGCCTATATATTTAAAAGTTGTTTTTCCAATTTAGTGCCCCCCCTATTATAATTTTCTAAATCCGCCACTGGTTATCATAGTACATAGTACTTACATTATTTTTATTGTTTTAATTAAGGGCTTTAAGCGCGAAACACTTTTATCAGTGCGACCTGTAACCTGGCCCTATCTTAGTTTTTTGAAAAATCTTATTTTTCTCATGAAGCCAGTTACTATTTCAGAACAGTGCCGACTTAAGACATTTTGCCGCCCGGGGCTAACTTTTAAAAACCGCCATTCTCAACAAAGAAAAAATCGTTTTTCCAACATCACTGCCAAGACCCATTACGCGAATTTTAAAGTTTGAAACCCCATCTAATGTTTTTGGAATGACAAAGTGTATTAATCTTATTTCGAAACTCAGATTGGCCATTTCTTAAAATTATTATACCCACAGATGGGTCAAGTTTTAAATTATGTGGGACCTAACAGAATTTTTCCGTTATTTTTGCCGGTTTACGGTTTTCGATTCAGCTCCGGTTCGAAGTCCTGGTTTCATAAAGGTCTCGTGGAATAGCCAAAGCAGGTTGGCACACCCAGCAATGGGTAATAAACCGTGATGATATATTTATTTATTTTATTTTCGTGGAATAGACTATAGGTAGAAATTATGAGAGTCCATGAACTCCCATATTTTTGAAATTCAATGACAAGTTATTTACGAATTGGTTCTGAAACGTTGGTTAATAGAACATTTTAAGTGTTACAGGAAAAATCTTCACCAGTTTCACGACTTTCTCTCGTCCAAACTTTTTGCGTCGTTTGGTGGTTTTATTAATTGTGTAATTCAGTGGTTAATTTTTAACGACTGGTTAAAAATTGTGTCCAATTGTTTGTTATGTCAACAGATGTACTTAATTGGTTAAATTTTTATCCAGTTGCTAAAAATTAACTACTGAGTTACGGAATCTCATTAGATAGCCGCACTGACACCGCTCTTAGCTTAACAAATTTCTGTTCGGTACGAGTACTGAACAGAAATCGGCTGACCAAGTTATAATTTGCGCATATCGCTGTCGAACATTCATCGTTTTATACCCTGACGCTTGGACCGTCATCTTTTTTTAGATCTTGTCTTACAATTTCTGGTGCCTATATCTTAAGATTGTTACCGTTTTGCCTCCTTTACACATACCATTTAAAAGCGCCCACCTTCAATCTATAAGTACCAATCATCTCATTTTGCTAGAAAATAGACATTCATCCTTTTTCCCCTGGCTCTTAAATTTGCTTTAATTAATTTTTTTATTAAAAAAAAAAATAAGAACGTGGTCTACTCAGTGTACCGCTCTTTACGTATCTACCGCCGAGGGCTATAGACCCCAAAAGCCCCCCCCCCCCCATTAAGCCGGCACTGCTCCAGAAGTCTGTTTCCCGTGAGGTACCTTTTATCTAGATGGTTAAGTTTACGTACGGCCACAGCTGTATATTTATATAAAAAAAATTGAATTAAAAAGACAACGAGAAAAGGTTTGTTTGTATCGAGATATTCTGTCTCTCAATCTGTAACTGTCTATTAAAAAGTACTTCCATAATTTATTGTTAAACATCTTTTGTATCTGCCATCATTTACCATTGGGATATCTCCGGTCCTCCGGTGTTAGACTAGGATAAATGCGGTAATAATTCCTCCAGGGTACAATACAAATGAAAACAGAGTGTGATGTAGGCATACGCAGGTAACGCAGTGTGGTATCGCTTTACGTTTGCGAATATGCGTAGCCTAGATAGTTTTAGCGTCGTTTACGTACACCTGAACCCTCTAATGTGTGTTATCTCTTGAATTAGCTCCTGAACGTAATACCCACACACACACCAAACGACTTTACAACAAGTATAGGACATGGGATTAACACAGAAATAGGGCAATTTCGAGTTAGTGGTATAGGAATATGTGTTTTTAATTAGGAATATATCTAACATATTTTACAAGTGTAGCAATAACATCATCAAACGAAACTTGCAGAATAATAATCTATAGAATTCTTTATCTGCCACCCAGGTTATAGAATCTGTTCATAAGGCGACGTATGCCGTAACTCTGTTCAGGAAATAATTTGGAACTGTCAATATAGTTTATATACATTGGCGTGTATTTTAATATTTTTGTGTGTCTTGTTGATTTACGTGATTTATTCATAATGTCAAAAACATCTGATGATGTAGTAGAACACATTTTGCGATCATTATAGTCAAGAACAAAGAATGACCCACCTAGTTACTTGAGCCTTTAAATACTTAAAAGATATCAGTCAAAAAATCTGTTTATTTTCGGCCTCTACCGGTTTCGGTATAGGCCTTGCCACGATATACCGTTTTTGATTTCATTACCCTGAGTTTCTTACCCTTATAATCTTTTTACAAGAGGGTGCAATGAAGTCAAAAATGACATATCGCGGCAAGACCTATATCATAATTGACACTTTGTAACCGTTGGTGTGAAATTTGTATAGACGGAGCGCGGAGCCTCTTTTTCATTATTACAGTGCGTAAATTTTCCTACGGATGACATCTGCTTCGAAATTACTCTCTGATCGTGTTTGTCCTGCATCACACGCCTTTGTTTCTTGGCTCGATATTTCTGAGTTACAATATCTCTCACAGAAGAATAAAGAACTTTGGTTAAAGTTGCTGTTTTCGCAATGGGCGCACTTTTGTTCGGATCAGATTTTAGTGAGATAAAGACATTTAAAATAATTTGCTTTGCATCTGACGACAAATGCACTCTATTTACTTCCTTGTACGAAGTAAAGGAAGTATTGTATTCGCGAAAAATTTCGGTTTCCAGATTTCAACGGAAATATCCATTTTGGCCATCCCTGAATCCATTCTGACTAATTTCGTCGTGACGTCTGTATGTACGTACGTACGTACGTATCTCGCATAACTCAAAAACGGTAAGCCGTAGAAAGTTGAAATTTTGTATTTAGGACTTCTACAACATCTAGTTGTGCACCTCCCTTTTTGGTCATTACATAATTTCCAGAAATGGTACTTTATTTGAAGCCTATAATAGATTTTAATGAAAAACTATATTAAAATATAATCCAAAACTTTAAGACTTTTATATCAATTGAAATAACAGCAGATTTTGGTTAAAACAGGCTAACCGGAAGTGATATATTACCTGAAGTTGTTAACAGTTTTTCTTGAATAAAATGGTTTCATTTTGATTTCAGAAATAAATGCTTCAAATATGAGTTTTAGAGAATTAAATTCTGCATGTATCACATCAAGTATTATTAAATTTGCCCTTTTTATAAGCGAGATATGTAAATTTAAAACTTTTATTGGTTTTGTAATGAAGCTTGCTATGGATTAGGACAAAAAATAATAAAAAAATAAAAAACAGATGTCAGATGAGTCTATACTTCATATTAGTCTTGCGTACAAGGAAGTCGTGTGGTGTCCACATCAGATTTTTTATTTATTTGCACTTCACAGTCTCCACATATGCATATTTATTGCTTTGTTTCGTTGTTGCAAACTACTAAGCAACTAGAATTTAATTTTACAATCTTTTATATGTATAATAATCTGGAGAACATTTACAGTTAATATCTTACAAATACCCTTTGTTTTTCTTGTGAAATGGATAATTTAGATGTATCTTACAAATAGCAAAATTTCGGTGATCCCACCCTTACCACTCAGGTACCTGCTGGTACAGCGGTACACCGCAATTAGTGAGTCAGGTTAAAAACGGTATAAATCGGCAGAAGCTATACCTTATGTGTCTCAACATGCAACACCAGAAGCATCAAATTGTGCCATTATCTGTCAAAATAAAATATAATTAGTTATTTATTTTTCAGAGTTTTGCGGACAGTTTTTCACTGGCATATAATGAACGAATTTCCGGACAAGATGTGTCCAAATCAACTCTTTACAATATTCTTTTGTAAAAGAGGATATACGCCCACGAATAGCAAATTTCTGTCGCCAAGACATCAAAGCGCTCATACACTTGTTGTAAAGAATCTTTGTTTCTTATTAACCTATATTTAACAGTTATATGTAATGAAATCTGGCATGTGTAGCGGATGCTTAGCTAGGAATGTGCGTGCTGTATTTCCTGCTCTTGTTTACACTGAGCAGGAATTCCACGCGAGCTTAGGTTACACATGGGAATATGCCACGTACACAGATTTACTCACACATGTGTGTATGTGCACGGAACTCACAAAAAAGTCGTAAATTCTTCGCATTGTATAACGCTAATTAAAATATTATTTTAATTTGGATGTAGAGCTTGATATTTTAGTAAAATTAATGACTTTAAATCCTGGAGTATATGACTAATATATTACAACTGCTGTACAATGTGAGTGTGTTAGTAATAACATAATGTCACATATGTTTTTGGAAATATAGAACCAGTGGTCCATTTTCATCTATACGACGAAGTTTAGTTCTGACTTGCCCATTTGTTTTAGGCGGGTTTTATAATTTATTTTGCGAACCTACTTTTTGCAAATCCTGCGAGTTAAGGTGCATTCACAAATGAAAATTAGGTTTATGGTTTTTGTTTAGGTTTAAGTAAGTCATTCATAAATGTAAGTTTAAATTACCTGAAAATTAGTTTTGATATGTACGCCGTGAAACTGTCATTCGCTTGGCATTATTGGTTATATTTTAGCAATTAAATTATGACAGTATCCATGTTCTTCTCGCATTTGTTTAAAAAGCCAAATCCACCAAGTGGATACTAAATAAAGATGGGTGTATATATCTATATCATTTCAGACTCGTTTTCAATGGTGAAGTTCGTGACATCAAATCAAATCATAAACCTAAAATTTGGACCTTGCAATGTTTAGCTATATGATTTTGATTTAGAGACCCCAAATTCTGAAGTGAGAATGGAGTCATTACATAATAAGTCTTTAAATCTAAAGACTAAAGTATAAAACATAAATCTAAACCTAATTTTCATTTGTGAATGCACCTTAAGTTGCAGAATTTACAAAAAGTTTTCATTTTGGGGTTCCTACATATTGTTGTACATCTTTCTTGTAACTTCAAAAAAGCTTTAATATAAAATTCAAAGGGAAGCTTTCAGATAAAATAATAGTGTGTGGTGCAATTTTGGAAACAGTTTATTAGACGTGTTAGAGGTTTATACACAAAATTGCCAGCCGAAATTACTTGATTTTTATCAATTTAGATCATGTAAATGAAGAGATTAAAATAGGCTAATTCTGTACAAATCTGTAAGACCTTAACCGCAATAATAATTTGTGTATACCTACATTATCTATACTTATTTAGTGAAAACCACTGCACTGTGACAGCTTACAGAATCGAGTACAAAATTTTTGTGAGTTTAGGCGCAAATGTCTGTAACTCGTTACAGATACGTGTTCAGAATAGCCAAATCTGTAAATCTGTAAATTCTGTACTTACATATTTATCGTAGCTTACAGATTTACGAATTTACAGTTTTTAATGGGGTCTCGTGGCCGCGTGCCTGAGTGTTAGGTCGCGAATTTGGTAAACCGGGTTCAATCCCGGCCGCAATGGGTAATATGCCGCGATGATATATTTATATTTATTTTATTTATTTATTTTACAGAACAACGCTTGGAGGCAAAAAAAATTGCAACCCGCTAAATAATCCACCGAACGTACTCAGAAGAGCCCTATTAAACTTTTTTGAAGTTACAAGAAAAATATACAACAATATATAGGAGGCCCAAAATGGAGACAAGGCGCAGAATTTTTCAAAAAGTATGCAAAATAAATTTAAAACCCGCCCAAGCCTAAGGGGCAAGCCAAAACTAAACGTCGTATGGACCTCTAGTTCTTTATTAAACATGAATATTAAACTTCAATATCGTTCATTCGAAAGTTTTCCGAAAACTTACATGACTTATAAACTTATGAATAAATATTTTATTACAATATACCTATCTGTGAATAGTGTGAAGTATGTTGGAACAGTTTCTATACCCAATAAATAAACACATATCTCCGTACTTTTGAGTTCTTTCAGTGCCGCAATATCATTTTCATATTCTTTTATACCGTGCGTTCAATACAGTAAGTTATGTGTATGATATGTCTCATAAAAATTGATAGGAAAATTATCAACATCCTTACAATAAGGGTAGAAACCCTTCCACAGTAAATATATTATCCACACAAAGTTATTTCTACTTTAAAAATAACTATAACAAAATCATTTTTTAAACAAAGCTTAATCCAATTTATTAATAAAAACACTGTTTTATTTTCTCTCGTAAAAACGCGAATAAAAGTGGAATTTTCATAAAATAATATCCACATTTACCCGAGTCCATTGTGGTATATTAGTTTTTCATTATCTCCACAATTCCCAAATTCGCGAAAAGCAAATACCATTTACACGATAAAAACCTCTACCTTCATACGGACGTGTGGATATTTGCCTTGTGGTTTAAAAAATCCGGATTCTTCAAAATGGATACTGGCGTTTCCGTACAGTTCATCCTTTAACGCTGGAATTATTTTCTTATAGTGTATTCCAAAATTAAACCACGGTAACCACTGAAAATAGTTACGGTTTAACCGCGGTTACAATGTTACCGACGTCGAACAAGAAAAACGGACCAGCTAATAACTAAACTTATTTTGACAAATTTAAAATAGGTAAAAGTTCATATGTAATGTATCAAAATGTAACCGCACCACAACCACCGATCTAGCGCGGTTAGTGTAGTTACAGGAAAGTTACCAGCTTTCAGTAACCACGTTCCGAAAACACAACCGGTTACTGAAAAAGTAACAGCGGTTAACTTGGTTCAATTTCGGAATAGACTATTAGTCTTTCAAAAAATCCAGGAGAGATGACAAGTTTCAAAAGCATTTATAAAACATGTTATAATGTTATGGACAACATGAAAAAAGTATTATACAAGAAACGATGTAATTTTCCATAAATTTCTAATACAAGAATCACACGTGAATTATGGTTTATGTTTTTATAAAATTTTATATTCAATATTTAAAGTATAGTACTCGTAATCTTCACGTAAGAATGACAATGCACACAGGTTACCTATAGAATCTGTTCATAAGACGACGTATGTCGTAACTCTGTTCGGGAAATTATTTGGAACTGTCAATATAGTTCGTATACATTGGAGTGTATTTTAACATTTTTGGGTCTTGTGTTATTTACATGGTTTATCAATAATGCCATAAAAACTCTCAAAAAGAGTTAGAAAAATGGTCTTCTTTGCATGTGCGAACCAATAGAATGTTCATGAATTAGTTTCACATTTTCTCGTCTTAGCGAATGGAGTAGATGTCAACACCGATTGAACTAGCTATAAACGTACAAATGAAACATTATTACGCAATGTTATTCTTACGTGAGCAAAAAGAATACTATAACTATAGTTCTCTTCCCTTTAACAATATATATTTCAGCATTCTTTCCTTCCATTTCCTAAAAGCTCTTAACAAATTTTTTGGAATTCTTTCAAACTAATTTCTGGGCTACTTAAAAACTGTCAAAGATATCAAATTAATTCCAAGTGACTTAAACACTGCCTGAGTTGTCAAACCATTTGCTTGGGGATTTAAAACTGTCAAAATAATGTCAGGTTGAATTAAAAACAGTCAAATTATAAATTATGGGGTCTCGGGCCGCGTGCCTGAGTGTCAAATCGCGAATCTGGGAACCGGATTCGATCCGGACTGACGCCAAATATTTCGAATTTTAAATCGCATAAAATTAACCCATGTGGTGCAGTCTCCACGCCAGCAATAAGTGCCCGTGAGGTGACGCCTGCTAAACGCCCGCACGGTACAAATATGTTATCATTACAGAAATCTGTGTGTACAAAGCAGATTGGCATACCTAGCAATGGGTAATACGCCGTGATGATACATTTATATTAATTTATTTTAATTATAAATTATGATTCGAAAACATTAAAAAATTCAAATGTCAAATTCTTAAGGTACATTCACAAATGAAAATTAGGTTTAGATTTATGGTTTATACTTTAGATTTAAAAACTTTGGCTGCATATTGTGTAATGACAACATTCACACTTCAGAATTTAGGGTTTCTAAATCCAAATCATAAAGCTAAACATTGCAAGGTCCAAACTTTAGGTTTACGATTTAGTTTGACGTCACAAAACTTCACCAATGAGAACGAGTCTGAAATGATATAGATATATACACCCATCTTTATTTAGTATCCACTTGGTGGATTCGGCTTTTTAAATAAATGCGAGTGTTATAACTTATAATTGCTGAAATATAACCAATAATGCCAAGCGAATGACAGTTTCACGGCGCACAGGGGCCTTGTTGAGTACTGCTCTAAGCTCTACCGATATTTTAATCTTGTTTTTGAAGCATTTACACAGATGTCTGTACATATCAAAACTAATTTTGAGGTAATTTAAACTTACATTTTTGAATGACTTACTTATACCTAAACAAAAACCATAAACCTAATTTTCATTTGTGAATGCACCTTTATCCTCAATAATTTTAGCATGGTTCTCGTATATGCATATCCATACTTTAAAATTTTGGAACCTGATCAAACAATTATTTGTAACCTTGTCGATTGTGGT
The DNA here is from genome assembly GCA_963082715.1 of Harpalus rubripes. Lineage (NCBI taxonomy): Eukaryota > Metazoa > Arthropoda > Insecta > Coleoptera > Carabidae > Harpalus > Harpalus rubripes. The sequence continues at coordinate 72,745,520 of OY720452.1, read as the reverse complement.
GGAGAGTGCCAAGCGGCAACTATTTTGTATTCTCTTTCCTCTCCAATGATTTCTACTTTAAAGAGAGGCGAATTTTCAATTGCTTGCTTGTAGCTTTACGGTTGGCTCGTGTGGGGAATGGAATCACGTGCCCACTTGCACGCCAATGGAAATAACAACCTGAATTTATGATCTAGTCGCCTTTTCTTTTTGCGACCGCAGTTTATGGATAAATGCATCTAAAACCGCTCTGGCAAAAAGGGGGATTATTTTCTAGTGATTCTACAGATAATTTATCTTTCGCGCTACTTGTATTGTTTGTACACTATTATTCACGAAAGATGACTATTCAAGGACATTTGGTCGAAGAAAGAATACACATCACTTTTTAGCATTAGCTTAACAACATTTGCATTAGAAAGAGAAAGATTATTTGACCTATGTCTATTTAATTTATGTAGTGTGACAGACATACGTAAATAGTGGCATTACTTTCTAACTTACTATAAATAAGAATGACGTATGTCGTAGAATTACAGATACCTAATTATCTACTACACTGCCCTCTGTGCTAATATTTACCCAGTGGCGTTGACATGTAAATCAAATTATTATTCCTTGGTTTACAAGTTAAGTTAATGTTTTTGTATTTTGCAAACACATAAGTGAAGAACAAATCTTTCAGAAAGGCATTATTTAGAAAGAAACATAATTTTGAAATCAAATACTCTTACTTTTTCAGTTAACATGTATCCATAAATATTTCATGTTGCACGCCTAAGCACACGAAATGCAATGAAGTTATCTGCAAGTAATATTATATCAGGCGGCTCATAAATGACCTTGAATAGTCATCTTTCGTGAATAATAGTTTAGCTATGAATTTCATATTTCATCCCTAGTTACTATACAGTGGTCTATAAAAACATTTGTTTACTTTTTACCTTCCGTCACCTTTAGGTAAGGAAGGTATTGTCTTCTATTCTATTCGATGATGAGTTTTTAATCAATAAGCACGTTTTAGAGTCCCTAGAACACAATTTTACTATTTTTACGATGACGTCTGTATGTATATATGGATGTATGTATGTATGCATGTGTGTGTGTGTGTGTGTGTGTGACGATTCTTTCGGATCGCATAACTCCAATACCACCTTAGCAAAAATTATAATTTTTTCGAATTTCTCTTCTTTACATCCAAATGAAGAGCTGATTAGATTTTGGTTATAATTGGCCGACCGGAAGTACCCTAATTTGAATATTTTGACTGTTTTTCTTGAAAAAAACGCTGTTAAATATTATTTTTTCATATTGAATGTTATTATAAATATTAAAGAATATTTTATTCTCTATACGATTTGATTACATCTTATATTTAATATTCAATAGATACCTATAGAGTTAAAAAATTATAAAGAAATTATAAAGACAGCCAGCTTTGCTATAAACATAGAAACATCTACTATATTAAGAAAATTCTGATTGACAGATGACAGTGTCAAGTGCAATTTGCATAGTATGTTTGTGTTAAAATTTTCCTGGAAATATAGAAACTTTCTGTATGGAAATTGTACAAAATACATAGAACTTACTTAAGGTAATGTACTGGAAATATTGAATCTTTCTGTGTGGAATATATACAATATATACAAAGTACATAAAACTGACGGAAGGTAATGTGCTGGCCACACCAATTTTTTTTCCTTAATGACAAAACTTGTCAGTGATCAAAAATGGCTAAATGTCACGTGACAACTTTTGTTCCAAAATAATGACAAAATATACTTCAATTTTCCATAGTTCACCAAAACTATATTCCACATATTATGATGGATGATGAGCGGTGTATAATACAGTGTTCAAAAAAATTCCTAACTCGGAGTAGGCTATGAACAGTTAAACGTATGTCTGACCATTATTTAATTCAAAAGTCAAGTTGACAAAATTGATCTTAAAATGTAATTTTAAGGAGAAAAGACAAAGAAGGATACAGTAAATTGATATTCGCCGTTTTCTAATTTGTTTCCATTTCTAAAATAAGATTCAAGAAGAAAAGCTTTGATTTCTTTAGGGAACATTTTTGACGATATCTCATGTTAAATTGACATTTAATTAAACATTTTTAAATTGACATACGTTTCTTTGTTCAAAGCCTACTCCGAGTTAGGATTTTTTTAACACACTGTATTAGCATTATTGTCTAAAATTAATAGGCCACTTTTGCACAAGGAAGAACTGTTTTCCCATGTTACACGCCTATGGCGCGCTTTTCTTGTTACACCCGATATATCATGGCATATAATCCTTTGCAATTGAAAGATACATTGGTGGTACACTAAGTTGAAAATCATTTTAACCATCGTGATACTTCGAACATATTTATAATAAAATTCGGAATAATATGAATATGAACCATATGTGCATTATTCTCAATAGTTCTGACATGATTGTGACAAATTGTTGGTTTCTCTGAATCTGTATCCTGATTTAACAACTCGTCCAATTCTGGAAAGCAATAAAATGGGAACATATTAATTATTCCTCCATCTGTTCCTGTTCCTGTGTGAGATTTGGTTTCGTCAGCTTGTAGAACCGGCGAGTAATTTATGCCCTTAGATAAATCTTCTGGAATTGAACGGTTAAGTGGTTGCTTTCCTCTCCAACTTTGTTTCAATTTCTTCCATTCACAGTCCGACTCAAATTAGTTCTGTACAGGCAGATGTGGCCTGGACATCACTGGAGAATGGAACACAGCACTGGAGAACTTCACAACAATCCTTAAGGAGGATAGAATGGAAACAAATTTAAAAATGTTTTTAACACTCTGTTTTCATCTCTGGATAAACTGTCTTAAACTTAATCTTAAAACTTAAGATTGTTTTTTCATGGCAGCAAAATTAAATTTAATTGTTATTTTTCATAAATTTTTATTACCTCTCGCTAAGAGAGGTATTGTATTCATGCTAAAAATCGCATATCCAGATTTTAGTGAATAAGCACGTTTTAAGGTCCCTAGAATTCGATTATAACATTTTTACGATGATGTCCGTATGTGTGTGTGTGTGTGTGTGGATGTGTGTGTGTGTGTGTGTGGATGTGTGTGTGGATGTGTGTGTGGATGTGTGTGTGGATGTTGGATTCACGATATCTCAAATACTATAAGACTTAAGACATTTTTAACAACGGATTTCTCAATCTAACAATAATGGGAAGAGTTGATTAAGTTTTGATAACAATTGGACAACCGGAAGTAGTAGTAACAAGAAAAAAATCATCTAAATATTATTTATCGAAAATTTATGTAAATACTTATATTAAAGAATGTTAAATTCTTTATTCGATAAATATAAATTCATTATTATATCTTCTATAGATTAAGAGATAAAGAACTGCATATAAAATAATTTGATATAAAAATTCTCAAATCAAACTACTTCAAGGCAAGAAATTCAAATGTTTGTAATTGACACATAAATGTCACTGTCAAAAATATTTTTATGCCGCTGTCAAAAATATTTGTACATTATTATGAAGATTATGAAAATAAAAAAGTCAACAACGTAAAAGAATATACGTAAAAAAGAATATAAGAGGAATTTGCGAAAAAATTACGAAAATAAAGAAAAAGAAAAGGAAATTAGAAAAAGAAAATTTCAGGATATTGAATATAAAGAAAATGTATGTATTGCACATAATTTATATTAAAATATCCCATAGATTTTGCAAATATATGTGAGAATTATTTTGTAGTGAGACATGAATATATGTATTTGTATTTAAAATTATGTTTCGTTTTATGCGTACAACCAGGTAAAATATCTGGCGAGAGGTTATGTGCTGGCTACATCAGATTTTTAGTATTGGTAGAAATGGCTGAAACTAACTTCATTAATTCGACCAACCTGACATCTGTAGTCCAACAAGTTCAATGTTTATGATCAAAAAATGTGATCGAGAACTCGGAACGATTTCTAGCATCGTGGACACAGGCCTTTAGGCCCATTCAGAATAAGAAAAATTAGCGGCAGTGTAAAAATTAGTAGCATAGGTAACGTAAGAAATTTATAGTAAAATTGTTTGCGTTCACAATGAAAAATTATTGAAATTATAATTTCTAGGAATTTTTATCATCATTACCGATATCTGCGTACAAAGCAGATTGGCACACCCAGCAATGGGTAATATGCCGTGATGATATATTTATATTTTATTTTATTACTAGAAACTTTATTCAGTGCAAGGTTGACGGTTATAGCTGTCATTTAATTATTTTTTTTAATTTTTAATTTATATAGCGCAACAGCTGATGCACACATCAAAATAATCCTTTTTCTATTGCTCATTTTATCAGATGCAATCAGATGTCAGAAGTCAATAAACGTCAAAACCGTCAAAAAATTAAGCGGTAGCGGTAGTGGTAACGTAGAAGTTTGGAGCTTGCAAACTCCTACCGCTGCCGTTGCCACTGCGCTACTACTAATTTTCTTAATTTTTGGATGTGAACAAATACGTTTGCTATAACGCATTCAATCTTTTACCCAGGCCACTACCACTGTCACTAATTCTACCGCTACCTTAATTTTATTGTTGTGAATGATACTATAAACCTAGAATGAAAAAAAAATTACATGACCTATTACCCCTCCCATAACACCAAGCTGTATACGTGCCTGCGCTCCATACGATTTTGATATTTGCCGCTTACTTAGTAAGACAGTAGCGTACCTTTCGAATTTTGCTAGCTGCCATAAAAATAATTCTAAGAACCGTCTTCTTTGCGTTACCAGCCGAACGAAAATATGCTTCAAGAAATTTGTCACGCTTTTCAAAAAAGTGAAAAGGAATTACTTTAAGATTTTTTACGCAGGTATACGAAACAAATATCAAATGAATCAAAGTACGACAATATTTATCAAATGTCATGCACCTTTCATCATCTGTCATATGTGGAATATATCTTTGATGAATTATGAAAAATTGAAACATAATGGAACAAAATATGTCACGTGACCTTCAGCAATTTTTGATGATTTGAAAATGTTTTTCTTTATAATTCATGCAATAATCAACAGTTCACGTGACCTTTTACAAATGAGATTAAAAAATATGACCAGTCATCAGCTACTTCTGCAGTAATTCTTTAATATTTTATTTAAGTATTTTAACGTTTACATTTCGCCGGTTTAGAAAAGAATGCATCCATCTTTGGCGGTTGGGCGCGCGTGAAAGAAACAGAGTGTAATGTTAGGTAAATTTATAGCCACTTGCAGTGAAGCTCTCCAAGCTCTCGCCGCGCTTTAAGCTCGCGTTGAAAGCCAGTGGTGCAAGGAGAAAAAGCGCTAATGAAACTGTCTCGCCGCAGCGTCATATCAAATGAAAATAACGCGATTTGTAACACTATTTATGAAGAGAGATAGAATTTAATTCTCACACAGACTTCCAGCAAATAAAGATGAATGTTTCTTTCTATCATTTTAAAAAGATGGATTACTATAGCACCTTTAAAATATTTCAAGAAATAGTTCGTCCAAAGAGCATTCATATTTCATATTTAAGTACAGGGCGCGAGCAGACACGTGACTCGAGCCACCTTGACGTGCTTGGAATCAGCTGATTTGTTTGCGCATGTCATTTTGACAAGAACAATGTCACGTTGACAATACCAATGTTTCGATTTATTTTGATTTTGAACTGCTTTAATGTTATTATTTTATAATTATTAAGCAGTAAAACATATGAAATTAAAAATAACAACATTTTAGCAGTGAAAATTCAAAATAAATCAAAACTATGGTATTGTCAATGTCAAAATGACATGCGCACACAAATCAGCTGACTTCAAGTACGTCAAGGTCACTCGAGTCACGTGTCTGCTCACCCCCTATAGGCGATGTGCACATTTTGAGCGCCAGCGCCTCTAACGGCTACATTGACATTTTTGGTTACCGAATCAACTTTGACATTTCGAGAAAATGATACAATTTACAATTTTATTTTGAGTTGTTGCTATTGTGTATGAATATTATACATCATAGTATATTGAAATGAATAAAGAAAATATTTAAAATGCTATATATGTGATGTGATAATCAAAAAAGTCAAAATACCAGCGAAGGTACTGTGGCAGAAAATATAATTTTTCTTACAATATGTGTGATTTCTGTAAACCATTTTATCATATTTATGTTTATATTATAATTTATAATATTAGTTGAATGTTACAAGATGCACAATACATGGAAATTGATATTAAAAAGTTGGAAAACTTGAATGATTGGAAAGAAGAATATTTCTACATCTCACGATATCGGTGTATGATGTTAGTATCTTTCTTTTATATTCGCAATAGATGAAGAAGATTCTTCATTGAAAATATACCAGGCTCTAAGTGGAATCAGTTGCACAAGCTCGGAATACACGAAAAATACGAACCATGTGAATTTCTATCTTTAACATTAACATTACATATACAAAATCTATAATAAATTTTCTGCTTCTTGTATTATATCTTGTTCAAAAAGTAACTTAAGAAACATTTTTATATAATTCATTATTGTAATCAGACGACCATTGTTGGAATTTTATTCATACGATAAGTATCTTTTACAATGAGAAAATATGTATACCTAACAGAATTTTTCATATTAGCAGAAGATATCTGATGAAAAGTTATTTTCTTATACATCTGTTCCTCATATAATCTTCTAGGAAATTTATAAAATTTGTTACTTCAATCGGTTATTTTGTAAGAATTATTACATCCCTCACTGCATCACATAATATTTGACGTCCTATCTTTCGCATTCATTGCAAATATTATATAAAATAGAAATTGCAAAATTATTCTGACATAAAACATAACCTTGCAATGTTTCAATGAGTAACCACTTTTGTCATTTTTGTCCGCTGTCGGCGCCGACTACTTTTGTGCACACCGCCTATAGTGCGTTCTACATGACAGTTTTGTAAATCTGTAAGACAACGCCTTTTATGGTAAAAATATCATCCTCTCTGCAAAAATATGGTGGAGGTGCTGAATACATTTATATTTGCATGTGTGTTGAATGTACATTCCTCCGTAATGCGGAAACAATTGTATCTACTCGAATAAAAAAACGGGAGCAGCTAACTTTTATCCCTCTGGCCAGGTAGCTAAACGCAGTGAAGTTAGTTATTAAAATTTCATTTGATTGTTGGGAAAAACTCTGTATGAAGCAAATGGGAATATAATAGGATATAGAGATGTACCACCGCTGAATACGTGGACAACGCCTAATTGCTAAACTTTCAGGAGGTAGCTACTGAAACCTGAATGTACATATAACAGGATGACACTAAAATTATAAACATTTAAAACAACCGTTGTTTTGTATTTATTCCAAATAACGTTTAACCAAATTGTAGCTGGAAACAAAATATCACAATTAACTTGTTTCCATTTTGACAGTTTAGCTTTTTCGATTTGATGCAGTAAAATGTCATATAAGCTAGATATTCGTAAAGGAATATACAATCTTGTTGGGCGAATGCCTAAGTGTGATATTGTTGCAGTTTATCGCTAGCACAATATCTCTGTGGCAATTTATCGGACAATAAAAGATTGTGAAGAATGTATACCCTGTGTTAATTTGCCCAAAAGTGGTCAACCAAAAATTTTGAGCCACATGAGAGAACAAAGATTAATTGCAGCCGTTAAAGACAAAGTTGGAATGTCACAACGAACTGTAGCCAGAAGGTTCGATGTTTCGAAGACCACTGTTTTTAGAACACTTTTTCGAAATGACGTGGTGTTTCGAAAAAGAAGAAAGACGCCAAAATATACCGTGGCCCAATTAGAAAAAATTCCTGGATGTTGTCGTGCGATAAGTTGCATTATAAATTTATTGTAATGGATGACGAGAAATATTTTATTCTGTCCCATTCGGAGCTGAAATGAAACGAAGGTTTTTATACTAATGACGTGGAAAATACACTAGATAATGTCAAGCTCAAAGATAAATCTAAATTTGAGCATAAAATTTTAGTATGATGTTCCATTTCTGAAGCCGTATATATCTCGCAGCCGTACATTGGTCGTCTTCGAGGAGAAGCCTTAACTGCACAACTTTATATTCAAAGATGCCTCTCTAGATTGCTTCAATTTTTAAATACACATCACGCCAATGTTGATATAATGTTTTGGCCTGATCTAGCTTCATGACATTACGCCAGAATAACTAGAGACCGGTATAACGAAAACAACGTAGACTTTGGACAATTCTCCCAATGTACCTCAAACTCGACCAATAGAAAAATTTTGGTCAATATTGAACAGAAAACTGTACGACAAGGGATGGGAAGCTGCAAATGAAGAACAATTACGACGTTGCATTTACCAACAGATTCGAGAAATCGATCCAGATGTTGTCCTGAGGATGATAAGGAAAGTCAAAAAAAAAAAATTAAGGGCCATTGAAGATAAAGGTCCATTATCAATAATTTAAATGTTAAATATTAATTGTTATACTTATTGTTAATTGTTGCAATAATTAGTTTAAAAAGTAAAAGAGTTTTAAAAAAGTTATCAGTATCTAAAAATTTTCTCAAAACTTTAGGACCACTGTGGTGCTTTCTCCACGCCAGCAATGAGTATCCGTCAGGTGACGCATAGTAGACGCCCGCACGGTACAAATATGTCATCATCATTACGGAAATCTGTGTACAAAGCAGATTGGCACACCCAGCAATAGGTAATATGCGGTGATGATATATTTATATTTTATTTAGAACAAATTTTTTCTCGTGTATAAATTTGTGAAATGATTCTGTGCTTATCAGTTTTCAGATGAAAAGTGTGAAAAGTGAAAGAAATCTGGTGTGTGTGCAGATAAGGACTTTTTGTCACAAAACGTGTGATGTATGCGCTTATCAGTTGAATTCGAGCCTAATGCTTTCATCATACTCAGGAAATTCGTATCACATTCGCATCAGTAAAATGGAAAACGAAATTAAGAATATTATACAGGGTGTTATGTAAGTAATGTGCCATACGTTATCACTTAATAAACAAGGTTGCAATGTATCGTAATCTGCAATAATTTCTTTTCTAATGTGCTTGTTTCAATTGTAAAAGCACTTCAAGATGAACCAATAACAATTATTTACTTCAATAAACGATTGACAGAGTTAAAACACTGCTAGTCATCTTCTCCCTAGTCAGCTCAGTTCTCTTTATCATACCATGAACTAAAATATACGAGGTCTGTTAGAAAAGTATCCGACCTTTGGCCGGTGAAAAAAACTGGCATACCTGGAGCGTTGGAAACCTTATCACCTTCAAAGTAGTCTCCTTGAGATTCCACACGCTTCACCCAGCGGTGTCGCCATTGTTGAAAGCATTCCGAGAAAGCCTCTTTCGAAATAGAGTTTAGTTCGACTGTCGTTGCAGCCATAATGTCCTGTCTTGTCTAAAATCGCGTTCCTTTCAATGGCCTCTTGAGTTTGGGGAACAGCCAGAAGTCGCAGGGGGGCATATCAGGAGAGTAAGGACCTGTTGAACCACAGGAGTCTTGTTCTTCACCAAAAAAGTCTGAATCAAGTGCGAGGAATGTGCTGCAGCATTGTCATGATGGAGGCGCTAATTTCCTGTTGACCACAATTCTGTTTCGCCGTACAGCATCACGTAGGCGACGGCGGACATCCCTCGTGATGTAACACACCGTGGGAGTCAAAGAAAGCAGTCAGCATAACTTTAACGTTACTGCGCACTTGACGGGCCTTCTTAATCTGTGTGATGCCCATAGCATCGTCACCGAAAGCCGTCTGAATCTTCCGAATAGTTTCCACCTGGCTGTCGCCCAGTTTCAGACAAAATTTGATGCAATAGCGCTGCTCCAGTCGTTCCGTCATTTTCCTTGCAATGAAAAACCGCCGAGAGCCATACACACTATATCACTCAAATGCTGCTTGCCAGCAACAGACACTATCGACAGGCGGGAAAAAATTCACGCATGCGCTCGAAGATTCAAGGCCGACTCATGCAAGCGCGCTTAATTAAAATCCATCAAGTTTTCGCAGGAAAAATAAGGCTGATACTTTTCTAACAGACCTCGTATGAATGTGTGTTAAGAAATGTTAGACAAATAAAATTGATGACAGCGCACTATTTAATTTATATTTCAGTTTGTTATGGCGAGGCTACCTCCCCCCCCCTTCCGGATGACTACCCTCTTAATCGAGGATCTTAACACGTGGCGACGCACGCAGCACTTCCGGGCGGCCGGACCATATCCGGGGAGATAATGCATGCGGACTCGCGTTTCACACAACACCATTTGCAAGCTGGATTCTATTTAAAATAATAGCCCCCAACAAGGCTAAGTAAATATGTTGTTTTGTGTACTGCACACGGCCCACTTTGCTAAATTAAAATTACTGATAAACATACTCTCACAACAAGCGCACCGACTTGGTTTAATTAAATTTTTACACAGGAAGATATTTGATACTGAGAGTTTAAGAATAGAGGATACTATACAGGGTGGTGGCGGTTAGCGGTGAACATAGGGATTTAACATGGGATTTTTGTTTTATATAATTTCTTGCTCTCCTATTTATTTTACGACAAAAACTGTAGAGTGCAAAGTTATACAGAATTAAAAGTTGTATACAAAGTAATATAAAATGGCTATCTCAGTTTGAAATACCCGATATATGGAATCTTTTTCTTGTACATCTTACCACTTCAATTATACTCTTACTAAAAATGAACAAGCAGAAGACAAGTTTATGCAATATTCGTCTTTTTTTATTAATTAATAATTATTTTTTAATTGATTTGTTGTTATTTTCGTAAATAATTAAATACGAATATTGGCGCCAAAAATAATCATGAAAAACAACCCCCATTCCTGTGTCGTAGAAGCACATACATTACGTCATTCACAGCCAATAGAAAAACAGTTTTTCCATCACCTACACTTATTTTAGTTATTTAGTTAAATAAACGTAGGCGATAGTTTGCCACATGTTAATAACAAACTTCTAATTTGACATTTGACGCTGACATTTTCCATTATAAATGAGTAATAATGGGTAATACAGAATACACTCAAGCTAAGTCGGACAGTCTACCGAAAATTGAAAGCTGGATGATGGATGAATTTATATCAGAAAAAGACAGTTTTACTGTTACCGAAATAAGGTGTGTTAAAGAGTTAAGATAAAATAAAATGTAAAAACCCAACCATCAGCTCTTCGACCTACTGCTTCCAGCCACAATTTTCTTTTCTTCGCATCTTTTGGCATATTTATAAATTCAATAGTAGGTTTGTTCCTATAGCGCATTTTTGTAAGAAAGTACAATATGATACTGTAAATTACTTATTTAATATTGAATTTTGTATTATCTAACCCGAATTAAACTCAAAAATTTGACACTTGTTTGACAACTTTGACAATGTATTTATCATACCACTTGTAACAAAACACAAAGAATTGACACTATAAGGGACCAATTGGAGCCGATGAAGATGTATGTGTTGTGACGTCACATTCTGTTTCAGATCACTTTTTCAAAATATATCCAAATTTCAAAAATTGATTAAAAATATCTAATGAATATTTGGTGATATTTTCAAATTTGAGGCTATTTAATGATATCTTTTTAAATTTAATACTTAGAAGGCATATAAAAATTCTTGCAACAGCCCTATTCAAGTCAATCGTACCTGGATGAGATGAGTTGACTATGACTGACAGGGACAGGATCGATATTTGATCGATTTTAAATTCAATGTAAACATGGACATTCTCAGTTGTGCTACCGTTATGATACGAAAATCAACTACAATTATTTCAAATAATTTTATATTCCCTAAAAGGAATAAGGATTGATTAATATATACGTTTCTTAATACTAGTATTTTTTATATCTTCTCTTTTAAAAAATAAATAACACTCAATAATTTCTACAAGTTATATTTCATTTTATAAGGTTTTTTTCAGGTTGATGACGTGCGTCTTCTGCTTATTCATTTTTAGTATACATAAATAACTATTACAATTACTGACAGGTAAAATGTCATTACACTTGTTTGTGATTTTAATTCATTATTTGCCCGGTTACGGAATATTTAAAATAAAATATGATAACTGAATTAGATGCTTTTCGCGTTACACCCGGTATATCTTGTTACCCCAAAAGTCATCAAACTTATTTTTTGTCGAAATAATATCAATATAAAAGCAGACCCCATCAATTTTTCGTAAAGAATTAAACGAAAAAGTTTTAATAAGTTCTGCGCCTGATTTCTTCCCACTTCAAATTAAAGACCATTGTATTTAGTTCCTAACTAATTTCCTTCATCCCGAAGGGACATGATCTTTCACCTACATGCACACTAACTTTCAGCCAAGTCAATATAAGGATTGCTACAAAGTACAAATTCACATTTAAATACAACACGCAATACAACACACGAAACTTTAACGTTAGCCAATGAGAAAGATTATACCAAGAATGAGTAGTCCTTAGGCATGTTTCCTTCTTTCTTATTGGCTGTAATTGAGGATAATTTCGTCAGGCACGAATAGGAATTTATTTTTAGCAAATTGCCTACAATCAAACATCATCAACGAAAGATATTTGTCAGAAAAATAAATTGACTTATATCGGAAGTAAATTTATACATTAGCTCAATTTTAGTAGCTGCGATCACTTTTCGTTACTTCATTTTATTAAGGGGAAATAGTATGTACAGTTCACACTTTTTAAAATGTCTGAACAAGGTATTAGTTAAAAATTTAAAAAAATACTCTATGCTCAACCAATATATGTGTCATAATAGCCACGGCCATTATCACTTAACAAGTTCGACATTATTAAAAATCTGGTGTGGCCAACACAATACCTCCCGCCATTTGCAGCCCGAGTCAAAAAAGATTAAGTTAATCCTTATTTTTGGATTAGCGAATTTTACTCTAATTTTGACAGTTTATTTCTTAAAATATAGTCTAATCTAATCCAAGTAACTAACTTTTTTTAAAACCCCTCAACAGGATTAAATCCCAAATACAGAGTGGGTTCAAATTCACACACATCCATGCCTTACTGGGATTCGAACCCAGAGCCCCGAGGGCACTCATGACATGAGGCGTTGCTCTAACCATTGCCATCGGACCTATAATAAAATGAAGATTAAATATTAAATTCCGGGATAGAATAGAATTCACTAATCCAAAAATGAGGATTAGCTTAAACATTTTTGTGAACCGTTAATTTTTATTAATCTAAATACATATATTACTTGTGCTGGAAACTGTATTGAATTCTTTTTCTATTGTTCTATTTCTTCTTTTACCTTCCGTCACCTTTAGGCAAGGAAGGTATTGTCTTTGGTCAAAAAATTCGGTGGTGAGTTTTTAATGAATAAGCACGTTTTAGGATCCCTAAAATACGATTTTACTATTTTTACGATAATGTCTGTATGTGTGTGTGTGTGTGTGTGTATGTGTGTGTGTGTCTGTGTGTGACAAAATTTTCTAATGCGATAACTCTAATACTACAATTCCAAAAATTATAATTCTTTCGTATTCCTCTTCGTTACATCCATGTGAAGAGCTGATTAGATTTTGGTTATAATTGGTCAACCGGAAGTACCCTCATTTGAAGATTTATCAATTTTTCTTCAAAAAGCGATGTTAAATATCATTTTTTCACATTTAATGTTATTATAAATACTAAGGAATATTTTATTCTCTATACGATTTGAATGCATTTTACACTTTATATTAAATGGATATAGAGTTAAAAAATTATAAAGAAATTAAATATCATATATTAGCCAGCTATGTTATAACGGGTGCTATATTAAGAAAATTCTGATTGAAAGGTGTCAGTTGACAGTAAGTTTGTATTAAAATTTTGCTGAAAATATAGGATCTTTTGTAAGAAACTTTCTGTATGGAATTTGTATAAAATATCTACAACTGCCTTAAGGTAATGTACAAGAAATAGAATCTTTTGCAAAGAACTTTCTGTATGCCATTTATACAAAATACATAGAACTGACGGAAGGTAATGTGCTGGCCACATCAGATTGTATTCTTTTTAAAACGTTACTAATATTATTTTGAAATGATTTGTTCTTTGGTAGTGACATTTGTCTGTCAGTTACATACATTTTAATAACTGTGTTTTGTTTGTTTAACGCGTAGGCTCTGAGATTTAAATTATACATAATTTTATAAATTTATCCATAAAATATATAAGTTCGAAATACAAGGTTTCAAAATTTTCTGAATGATAGTATTTGAGTTAGAGTGGAGGTCCACACATACACACATACACTCATACACACAGACATTATCGTGAAAATGTAAAAATTGGATTCGTAATCATTTACCAAAATCTCAATATGCGATTTTTAGCACGATCCCTATACCTCCCTTACCAAGAGTAGCGAGAGGTAAAAATTAAGTATTTCTAAAAAATTCACAGCATCATGAAGTGTATCGTGAAGAGCTGTCACCTGTCAATATGTCTTAGAAAATAAAATTTTTAGAAGATATTTTGATATAAACACTGAACGTCACACGGCCGATATGCAAATAACAGACTCGGTTGATTGTAAACATAAAATATATGTTACCTTTTTAAATCGTTCATGATACATGATCAGACGTCTTTAAAAAATTAAATTGTATTTGCGATAGAAAAATGGTGGAGGAGCCAACAATGTATCCCTAGTGTTTACCTCTTTGTAAGCTGTTTCTCTATTGGCTACTGTATCACATACGCGTATATTTGGACCAGTTAGCGTACACTTTTGACTCTGGAGAGTGTTTATAGAGCAATGAATCAACGCCATCTCTCCGTGGAGCCTATAAACTCGAGATACCTCCCAGAAGAATCGTAAACTCACAAACATACACATACGACGGCTAAATCGAATTATTGTCACTGTAGGATTATAGCAATGTCATATTAAAGTTTAACTTAATTTAACGTAATAAAATTGGAATGAATCTTTTATAAAATAAGATATAAATTTAGAAGTTTATGAAGGATAAAGAATTTTATAGTTATAGTTGGAAGACAATACATAAAATCGTAGCTATATAATATTTTACAAAAATACTCAACGATTTAAAAGTAGAGCTACTTGAATATTCTAAAGATTTTTAAATAAATGGCACAACTGTCAAAATAAGAATGTTGCTAAGAGAGTGAAATTGAGTCAGTTGAGATGGTTTGGTCATGTGGAGAGAAAGACGAATGAACGGCTTGTAAAGCGTATGTTGATGAAGTTGAGAGTGTTCGATTGCGTGGCCGTTTAGTGCGTAAGTGGAAGGATGTGATTGGTAGTATGTTAAAGAAGAGAAAGTTTCCCAGTGAGAAAAAAAGAAGAGCGTGTATGATTGTGGCCGAGGCGAAACAAAGTGTGCGAAGAATGATTGTTTCGTAACTATTATTGTTTGTCCGGATCCGGTATTTCGCTACCGAATATCGATCACTTTAATATGAAAGGGGTGACGAATATTTGCTCTATATGAATAGCCTGACCAGACGTCCCGGTTTTTCGGGATTCGTCCCTGTTTTGAGATGTACCTCCCGGTTAATCTTTTCGAGATACATAATTGTCCCGGTTTTTATACCCGACTCTAAATTTAGTACTTATTATTTATCAACGTTTGTAATATTTATATATGTTTTATATGTTCTAATTTTATGCAATGAATGCAATTTTTTGTGGTTTAGTTTGCATAAAAATAAAATTTTACTTAGCTACGAAACCACATTCAATTAAGGATTTAATTGAAGACCT
The DNA here is from genome assembly GCA_963082715.1 of Harpalus rubripes. NCBI lineage: Eukaryota > Metazoa > Arthropoda > Insecta > Coleoptera > Carabidae > Harpalus > Harpalus rubripes. The sequence goes on along the minus strand of OY720452.1, from coordinate 72,729,735 downwards.
ATTATACGCAGTGCTGGTCTTTTGGTTTCTGCTCCTAACGTACTTTCATGCCTCAAAAATTCAGGCCATTGTTCCTTTATTCTTATTTCAAATTTTGTAGAATAGCATATTTGTGATTTTGAGAAACCAAACAGTATGAATTTCTAAAATAAATATATCATCACGGCATTACACATTTCTGGGTGTACCAATATGCTTTGTACGCAGATACCAGAAATAATGATGACACATTTGTACCGTGCGGGCGTTTACTAGGCGTCACCTGACGGGCACTCATTGCTGGCGTGGAGAAGGCACCATAAGGGCGCTTATTGTTGGCGTGCAAAGTGCACCGCAGGGTCACCATTGTGCCATTTTGAAATCATTTTGGCGTTAGTTCCCTAGGTCTTCAGATTCGCGACCAGATATTCTTAGCCACGAGACTCCATTGTGAATTTATAAATTATGTGATAAGACGAGGGTAAGAGCAATAACAGATAAATAACTTTTTATAAACTTTTCTAAATTATACTTTCAATAATCATATTTTAACTCTGTTTATCTATTCAAGTTATAAATGTCAAAATTCATTTTAGAAATTTTTATCTGTATCTATAGTCACATTTATTTGTTGATCATTAAATCTAGAAATTATTATGCATACGTGCGTGACTTTGAATGCCCTAGCCTATGCACCCTGTACCCCTAAGATAATCCTGTCCTGAAGATAGCGCTTTGTTTTAGATAGTCGGTGTTAGTTTGTCACGTCGAGAAGACGTCTGTACTCAGATAGTAAACATGTAAGAGTTTTAAATTTTGACTCGCGTTCTGCGTAACGCGAGTATTTTGGCCTAAGAATGCAACGGCATCTTAAGGATTTAGTTATGTTGGTGTAACTATAATAATCATGTAAATAAAACATTAGTTAGTCAGTAAATATGAAGTATTTGTCCATACCCATAAATTCTAAGTGTTCATCATCTGTAAAGTGTGTGTGTGTGTGTGTGTGTGTGTGTGTGTGTGTGTGTTCTTCCTTTCCACCAGTCAGTCAGAATAAAGTGTGTCATTGTTGGGTAAAACAGTAAGAAGTAGTATCATCATCTTCCTTAGAAAAATCTCCCGGTTTTATGATTTATAAATATGAAAGGTAAAAGAAGTGTGTATAGACAAGAATGCGTGGCAATGGATGATTGTTTCGTAATATTATTGTGGTCTGGATGCGGTATTTCGCTACCGAAAATCGATCACTTTGACACTTTAATATGTGAGGTGTGAGGATATTTTCTTTAAGTACACAAGTACAAATACTTAAATATTTTAAATAAATATTAATAATAAAATATGTTGCACTTATTATTATTTTTTCGGGCAATTTGTTGAATAACTTTAAAATATACTCGTACACTCTTAGATCGTTGTCTATAAAATAATGCAATTTTCGTACTCGTTGTTACATCGTATAAAAAGCTTCTTAATTAATTTGCCAAGTCTGTTTAAATATATAAAAAAATAAAAAAAGTACTCACGCTTCTGTTCCAATAAAACGCTAAAGACTGCTTTGTTTGTTCTTCTGTAACAAAAGAAACATATTCAGTTAATAACACAGTAAAATGCTGTGCTTAAAATACTTATAATTAAGAGAACAATTATAAATAATTATTAAAATTATAGAGAGAAAAAGACAACAGTATACAGCTTACATTCAACTGAGAGAAATAGAATAAAACAATCTTTAAAGAGGGTACTGTAACTGTATATACCTTTTACTTGTTAAAGAGAGAGAGTAAAAAACTCCCTCACGCCATCTACGTATATGTGTTAAACAAAGACACTTACACTCCTCCTATCCTCCTCCCGTGTGTTAGAAAGAGATAGCTTGCATCCCACAATGGGAAATAAGCCTTTGTCGGTAGGGCAGTTCTTTTAAACTGTTGATTGCGTTTTTAATGCCTTTGTGTTTGTTAATTGTATGCGACAATCCCTGGTCCAGTGTTGTTCTTTTTCTCGATTAAACACCCAAGGCTACCACACCGCGACCAAGTTTTGTTTTTACAGGACACGGACTAGGCTTGGCTTACCGATCGTGATTTAGATTATCGATTTACAAAGCACTACAAAGCTGCCTAACTAAAGAGAGGATAACAAGTTCACCGCAACGACAAATACAGGAAAATATAGACGGATTTCTCAATTATACACAGTGATAAAAACAAGAGCGCAAGGTTATGTATAACTTTAATGGAGATCCTTTAATGCCTGCGAGACGTAATCAGACAAAACCGTCCTGAAAATTGGGCAGGGAACGATTGGGTTATATGGGTATTGTACCAGCTATGGGCACACACAAAAGGGGCGGGCAGACCACTCTGCTGCCACGCCAAGGTAAAAATACTATAATAAGTTAAATTGTATAAGAGAAACAATAAACGTAAACACAGGTTTAAATAATTTCGAAAAGGTTGTAATGATGTTAAGAACAAATACAAATGCGACTGCTCGCAATGATGGATATAATACAACTGAAAATAATATAATACATAACAACGTAAACAAATAACATATAACATAACAATGATAAATACAAATACAAAGAATAAAGTGGGCCTGTGCCGATGGAGGCGGCGCGATCGCAATTCATGGACGCGCCGCCTGCGTCGGTACAGTATATTGCTCCCTTATGGTAAAAATTTACCTTGTTAACAAAAATGTCGTCGCTTTGAAACACCCCTCCCATTCTCCCAACCTTGCATCAGCCGATTTTTACCTATTCCTATAGCTAAAAACGAAATTCAAGGGACAACGTTATGCTAATCCACCAGAGATGATGGAAAATGCGACTAGGCAGCTAAAGGCACTTTCAAAAAATTGTTTCAAGGAGAGTTTTGAACAGGTGTGCGAACGAAAATTAATGTAAAAACATTGTACCATTTTACCTCCCGCTACCCTTGGTAAGGGAGGTATAGGGATCGTGCGAAAAATCGCATATCGAGATTTTGGTAAATGACCACGTTTTAAGGTCACTAGAATCCAATTTTAACATTTTCACGATGATATCTGTGTGTGTATGTGTGTGTGTGTGTGTGTGTGTGTGTGTGTGTGTGTGTGTTTGCGTGTGTGTATGTGTGTGTGGGTCCTCCACTCTAACTCAAATATTATCAATTAGGAAATTTTGAAACCTTGTATTTCGAACTTTTTCTGTAATGGAAACAACGCATTAGATTTTGGAAAAAATCGGATAATTGGAAATGGCAATTTACTAGAAGCTCAAAATAGTTTTTCTTTCTATAGATTTGCATTAATACATTTTCTATATATTTTATGGATAAATTTATAAAATTATCTATTATTTAAATCCCAGAGCCACAAACAAAACGCAGTTATCCAAATGTATGTAGCAGACAGATAAATGTCACTATCAAAGAACTAATCATTTCAAAATGATATTAGTAACGTTTTAAAAAGAAAAAATAAATAGAACAATAGAAAAGGAATTCAACACAATTTCCAGCATAAGTAAATATGTAGGTATGTATTTAGATTAGTAAAAATTAATGATTCACTAAAATGTTTAAGCTAAGCTTCATTTTTGGATTAGTGAATTCTATTCTATCCCGATATTTAAAATTTAATCTTCATTTTATTATAGCTCCGGTGGCTCAATGGTTAGAGCAATGCCTCATGTTATGAGTGCCCTCGGGGCTCTGGGTTCGAATCCCACTAAGGCATGGAGTTGTGTGAATATGAACCCACTCTGTAATTGGGATTTAATCCTGTTGACGGGTTTAAAAAAAGGTAGTTACTTGGATTAGATTAACTATATTTTAAAAAAAACTGTCAAAATTCGCTAATCTAAAAATAAGGATTAACTCAATCTTTTTTATTATTAGGGCTGTAAATGGCAGGAGGTATTGTGCTGGCTACACCAGATTTTTTTAATAATATTTTATTGACCAATTCTGAGAACATTTGGACGCTATCTTGTATTAAAAAAAATTGGAGAAATGTTCGTCGCAAAATGGTGGCAGCGCATCTGTGGATATATAGATTTTATTTTAAATTATTGCAGTCTACGTGTGTTGCATTATATTTTCTTTATCAAAGTTTTCTTTTTATTGAGGTAATAAAGCGTGTTTGGCCCATTTCAACAAAACTATACAACATCCAATCTCAAGTTTTCTTTTCTTATGTTTTTATCATTTCATGTTGTAAAGTTCTGTTGGTAATCACAGCGTAAAATTGTCAAGTTTAATAATAAAAATTAGCCCGGACAAGCTTGGGGCTAGCAATTAAACCGAGACAAAAGAAGAAACAATAAAGTAAAAACAAAGTCGCTAATTAAGAGATAAAGAGGCGGTGAGCCAGTGGCGTACAACTGGGGAAGTTTTAAGTAAGACTAATTCCCGCTTAGAAAGGAAACAGCACGAAGCACAAGTTGGGAACAAGTGAGAAGTGCGGAGCAACGCCAACTTGGATGTTGGATGGAGATGGAAATGCTTCGGTGGACAAACTCGCCACCAGAACCGAAATTCATCCTTGCCATAACAGCCCTCAAAAAATCTATAAGAAGAAGATCATAACATTATTGTCTCATTTTGCTTACCTGTCGATTTGAAATAAGGCTGCAGTTATTCCTCATTGCCGCTTTAAGATGTAAAGTGGTTAAGTCATAATGGCACTAAATTATTTATTTTAAATGACCCAAAGAAATCTTGCAGGCCAATTAATTGGTCTATATTTAAACCAATCCAAGAATATTTGTTGTAAACAGCGTGATTTAGATTTTTCAAAATATAATTTATAATTGAAATAAAGATATATTTTATTAAATATTTTTTTCTTTTTTTTTCTATTATCACAGATGTAAATTGACTGATTCGAAATGAAATCCATAGAATTAATAACCCCGGTTAAACATACAATATATCAACTTAATATCTTGCTCTGGGGAGATACTATTGACAATTAACTGATTTTCCACGTTAATCCCCCATGTGTCGGTGTGTCGGTTGGCCTAAGACACTCGGTATATATATATATATATATATATATATATATATATATATATATATATATATATATATATATATATATATACAGTGAATTTATTTTAACGTGCAACATATGGTCAATTACTTCCATGGTTACATACTACTGTCAAAAAATGACAGCAATGTAATATTTGTCCATTTTAAAATGCAACATACGAAAATTTATATTTATGTATTATCAACACTAATTTCCAATAAATTAGCCTACATACTATTAACAAAAAAATCAAAACTTTAATGTAGCACATCTTAATAAACTTTGGCTTACAAAAAAAATAATTTTAATGTAGCAAATGTTCAAAAATACCTTCATTCAAACTGAGGTAATATCCTTGTCGATCGTAGAAAGAATTGATACCATTTGTGATGTGTTCTGGAGATATCTTCTATGCTGCAATACTATTTATGATGTTGCATTTTAAAATGGACAAATATTACATTGTTGTCATTTTTTGACAGTAGTGTGTAACCATGGAAGAGATAAATCATATGTTGCATTTTAAAATAAATTCTCTGTATATATATAAAGTGCGTTTCCACGATTTGATCCCCACGTCATCAATAGTAAACATATGGTTCAAATCGCCCGGGGGGGGGGGGGGTTAGGTAATTGAAGACGTCATATTGTTACCATGGTTTTATTATACGGATTTAATTTTCTAGTTTGATATAAGATGGAGTATAACAAGACTGTCATGTTTGACATTTTCAGTATTTTATTTGCAATAATTTTGTTGTTCGCTAACTGTGTGAATCCATATTATTATTATTCATCAAAATGTAATGTCAAAACTGGTACAAACTAACAGTATGACCTATATTGTGTCACTTACATTATTCATCAAAATTTGAAGTATAAATAGTTATTTAGTAATAATAAACCAAATGAACAAATACGATATAAGTATAATGGATGAAATATATCTCTTTTTATGGTCTAAAATTAATATGTTGCAATAATTGTTGGAAATCTTGGAAACACCCGTCTTTGTAATAGCAAAATGCTCAGTATGTATAATCCCAAGAATTAACAAAATTACCAACACACAACGAAGCACAAATTATTATTGACGCCAAAATACCCTTAATCACATGAATGACATGAATATTCAAATAATTCAAATATTTGAAAATGACACTCGTTACCGAGGTTACAATACAGTTTCTATTTCATTTTTTGCCGTTAGTTACACGGAGATAGCTTATACCCCGCTGAAAAACCGACGACAATGAGATAGCGAATGAAAGTCTCGTATATACCATATGTGTACAACAAAGATGTTGGATAAAAGTTTTGTAATTCTTGCATCAGAAATTCATGAAGTGGGGATCAACTGGGAGATATAGAGTACATATATTTAGTTATATCGTACGTTATTGTTACATGTAATGTTTAGTAAATTCCACATGGGAAATTTTCATATACGAATATGTTACCACAGTTATTATTACAATGTAAAACTTTCTAGTAGTGAACGTATTTATAGAATCTTGTTGAATATGTGAATATGCAGTCCGTTGCACTCATACGCTCAATGAGTTCACTACATACAATACATTATTGACTTAACAAAGATATGTACTACAACTATTTTATGTACTTTAAAACATTGATGTCTATAATTGAAAAATAAATGTCAAATATCATAAGTGGTAAATTTTTGCCGGAAAATTTTTCAGATTGTTACGAGAGCCGTTTACCTAGCAATTTATTGAGTGGCATTGACAAAAGAATCACGAGTTGTCAAACAAGTGATTTTTGATCAATGACACGAGATAAATTGTGTTATATTTAAGTTTGCTTTTTCAACGTTGTAAATAGATTCCTGTCTAAATCAAGTAGTTCTTAATAAAAATTGATAACGCTGAAAGTATACACACTTTGACAGGTACGTAAACAATATGTTTCTAAAACGTCAAAAAAAATCGCTTATCAAAACTCACTTACTTGTAAAAATACGACATCTTATTGGCTTAAAGGTGCGAAAAAAAATTGTGACGGTGTTTTGTCAAAATGAAACTTCATAACTATAGGTAGAATCCCGAATTTGGATTGGTTTATAAATTTGTGAGTGAAATAGTCATTAGAAACAAAACTATACTGTATCGTGATCATATCGCTAATGTAAATCAGTGAATATTAATGTGCCTTCATCGTACCGTCATCGTACCGAGAACGTAGATGTAAATGGGTTCATTAAAATAAATTGTAGGAAGAAATATCGTATACAGTCATCGTACCGTTATTGTACCGCTAATGTAAATCAAGTCTAAAAGCGATATGACCCAATATTAAATGGCGGAATACTTGAATAACTCTCAGGTTTGAGGTTTGTAACTTCAAAATCTACAGGGTCTCTCACAACTCGCGCCCCAGACGAAACTGACACTTGCCGACAACAATAGGTTACCAACAAATAGAAGAAAATAATTTGCGGCTGTTTGAATAACGGAGTTACAAGACTTTTTAATCCACCAAATCCCGGAAGGTTATCTTGAGGTGTAACATAAATTACGTCAAACACACGTTAAAGGTGTAGGTCTCTGATTGGTCAATTTTAAGACGTCTTTTCTCGAATATCTTTTAAGCTAGATTTTTTTTTCTTTGAAATTACACATCCGAGTGCAGTCTCGTATTTCCTCATTCGCTCTGGTGCGCGAGTTGTGAGACAGCCTGTATATTGTAAGCTAGTCGAAAGAAATTTGTAGAAATTTTGCATCATTTGCGTAGGATTTATATTTTGTTTGTTGAAATTGTAAGCTGGCCAAATTATTATGAGCCTAGGCTCATACTCTTATATCGTTCACTCGTACATAATTTAAATAATTTGCTTAAAATTATAATATATTTCAGTGAATTGCTTCTCATTTATTGTGAGCTGATGAATTTTTAATATAAATTCCTCAAAGCGAAGCCATCCAGCATGGAACATTTGTTTTATCTTTTAACTTTATAATTCCTTTGTATATGAAATTATTGTTAGAAACTTTTCATCTCTGAATTTCTCTTCTCTTGCGAGTTACGTAAACAGCCGTCACTCACGAATAAAACCAAATAAAAAATAAACAAGTATCAAAACAAAACAAACTCATAGAGGAATGAAAACACAAAACGCAGTAGGCTGGGAACGCCCAGGGATATAGCCCAAGGTCCTAAGGGAACGACCTGGACGAGAAAGCCAAATCATGGAAGAAAAACAGAAAAAATGAAAAGAGGAGTATTCTATTTCAGGATTAGTTTATAACGAGTGTAACAAAAGATTGGAGAAAACGTTTAGACTTCACATCAAATAAAAATATTGAATATTTTTATTGAACCGTTGACATAAAGGGTTGTTCCTATGAAATCTAATTATACAACACTGATAGGGGACCATTATATTCAATATATTTACTGGCTAATGCGAACTATGTACTATCCATTATTGCAATTGTTTCTCCTTAAAAACATAATTTCCGTAGCATACTAGGTTTAATTTTAATAAATTTAGACAAAAATGGTGAAAATCCCCGAAATTATTGATTTTAGGCATAGGATACCCTTAATAACATGTAAAGATAACACAAAATGCAACATTTGAAAATGACGAGTTATAATCATTTGAAATTGAGTAAATTTGATTCGTTTTATTGAACAGCCTGTATAATTATATATTTTTTAAATTATATGAGAACATAGATTATAGTTATAGTTGTACAGAAAAAAAATTTCTTAATTTTTTCTATTAAAATAACCTTAGTACACCTTTATAAAGCAATGCGTGTATTAGGTCTTTTTTACAGAAAAAACAAAATAACTTGGCAACGCCGCAGAACACTAAAACAAAATTCATATGTCCGTATAGGTGAATAAAATAAAATTCAAAATATATGAAAATATATATATACTATTATCCACGAAAGATGACTATTCATGGTCATGATATAATACTAAAAGGGTAGATTCACTCTCTATAGTTATATATTTTAATCAAGACGATCGCCATCCTTTCATCACCTCTACAGCCTGAATATATACAATTATCCACGAAAGATGACTATTCGAATACACATCACTTTATAGCAGTAGCTTAGCAACATTTTGTATTAGAATGAAAAAGATTATTTGACCTATGTCTATTTAATTTATGTGATGTGACAGATATACGTAAATAGTGCCATTATTTTCTAACACACTATAAATAATAATGACATATGTCGTAGATTTACACATACGTAATTATCTACTACACTGCCCTCTGTGCTAATATTTACCCAGTGGCTTTAACGTTTAAATCAAATTATTATTCCTTGGTTTATAAGTTAAGTCTATGTTTTTGTGTTTTGCAAAAACATAAGTGAATAACATAAATCTTTCAGAAAGGCGTTATTTAGAAAAAAAATATAATTTAAAATGAATTACTGTTAGTTTTCCACTTCAAATGTGCCCATAAATATTTCATGTTGCATGCCTATGCATACGAAATGCAATGAAGTTACCTGCAAATAATATTATATCAGACGGCTCACAAATGACCTTCAATAGTCATCTTTCGTGAATAATAGTTTAGGTGTTCCATTTGAAAAAAGACAAACAAATCTCGCCGAGCCATAATGCAACACCCAGTATATATGAAAATAATTTTACGTTGTGCTCCATGAATAATCGAATAAGTTCTGTTAATAAATTTATGCTGTATTTCGAACGACAAGGGAGATATCAAAGACGGTCATTTCAAAGACTTACCCTGTATTGGCTTGTAATTTATAATTGTAGTGTTTCGTGTTGATTTACGTAATTTATTAATAATACCATAAAAAAATCTATCGAAAAAGACTATAAATAATTATAAATAAATAAGAACAAATAAATTTTCAAAGATCTCATTTATAGAATGCATTTTACATAGATTAAATTATGGTATTGTAATAATAATGATAATGGAAAATCTGCATACCTGATGTCGTCCTTTAAGAAAACACACATTTACACAAATTCTCGTATTTCACATTAAATGTTAGTTTGTCCATTGTCATTTAATACACAGAAATATACACACGTCCATCCACATTAAAATATCACAATAAACTACTACCTTGCGATTTTTAACTTGTTTTATTAGGAAAACGACAGATTGATAACAGTGTAGGATGAAATTTCGTCGCCTTTGAGGTATTTTCTTTAGTCAGAAAATTCGATGATGAGTTTTTAAACAATAAGCACAATTTTACTATTTTTACGATGATGTCTGTGTGTATGTGCGTGTGTGTGTGTGTGTGTGTGTGTGTGTGTGTGTGTGTGTGTGTGTGTGTGTGTGTGTAACAAAAGTTTCGTCTGCGATAACTCTACTACAATTTCAAAAATTATAATTCTTTCGTATTCTTCTTCGTTACATCCATATGAAGAGCTGATCAGATTTTGGTTTTAATTGGTCAACCGGAAGTACCCTCATTTGAAGATTTTAACAGTTTATCTTAAAAAAACTATGTTAAATATCTTTTTTTCACATTTAATGTTATTATAAATATTAAAGAATATATTATTTGACTGTATTCTATACTTAATACTAAATGGATATAGAGTTAAAAAATTATAAAGAAATTAAATTTCATAAAGTAGACAGCTATGGAAACAGCTACTATGTTAAGAAAATTCTGAGTGAAAGATGTCAGTATCAAGTGCAATTGACATAAGTGTGTTTGTCTTATAATTTTACTGGAAATATAGAATCTTTTGCTAGAAATTTTCTGTATGGAATTTGTAAAAAATACATACAACAGCCGGAAGGTAATAGAATCTTTTGCAAGGAACTTTCTGTATGAAATTTGTACAAAATACATAGACCTGGCCATCAGATTGAATCAGCTTACTTTAAAATTTAAATAATTTTACTCGAAACTATAATGTAGGGTCGCTATTTGGGGTCGCACTACTAAAAAGTTTGAATACCACTGGCCTACGATACCTATCGAGAGTGGGAAAAATTTAGAGTGTAGATAAATAAAATAAATAAATAAATATATCATCATGGTATATTACCCAATCTGCTTTGTACGCAGATTTCGGTAATGATGATGACATATTTGTATTGTGCGGGCGTTTACCAGGCGTCAATCATTGCTGGCGTGGAGAGTGCACCACAGGGATCATTTTTGTGCCATTTAAAATTCAAAATATTTGGCGTCGGTCGGGATCGAATTCGGTTCCCCAGATTCGCGACCAAACACTCAGGCACGCGGCCACGAGACCGAAGAAGATCGTTAAAGCTTTTCTGAGTATACAATTTCCTCATTATTTTAAGTTTGTAATAATTTCTCTCTTTCCCCGACATCTGTATGAGTAATAAAGAGCAGTTGCGCTGATCTTATCAGACAAATGATATAAATTAGCGTAATGGGGCTTATGTAATGAATTTAGTTTTTCTGTGGAGCATCTGCTGCCTGGCAATCACGACCTCTTCTTTCTAATTCCATTATCATTTCCTCAAACTTCCTCACGCAGCTCAATTACATTTTAAAACAATTAAATTCTTCTTTCATACCACTCGGAAGCAAATATTTCCTCAGAGGAACGGAATGTAACAGAGGAAAAAATTACGGAGGATCTTGTTTTCAAACAAGGACGATAATTATAGGACAGCGAATTCTAATTCAAATATAATGAATTTGTGTATACGCATCTGTAAGCCCTTACTTGTAAGTATGAAAACACTCAAGTTGTTACAGATAAACTTCTTGTGTATATACTAGCAAAATCTACTGTACGAGGTCTGATAGAAAAGTATCCGACATTTGGCCGGGGAAAAAACTGGCATACCTGGTCTTGTAAACGGTACAAACATGTAATGATACTTAATGATATAGTAAAAATGAACAAGCAGAAGACTCACGTCATCAATAAATATTACTAGATAATGACGTCACTTATTACTACGTATACATGGGGTACTAGTTTATTCTAGAAAATGTAATGCGTGTTGCATATTATACTGTATACAATACATGCATGTAAGTAATTAAAATAATTAATAACAAAACTATACTATTTTTGAAAATAATCATTTTCTTTTATATATTTATTTTTATTTATTTATTTATTACATATATTTGGATTTAATTATGTACAATTTAAAGTACATATATGTATGTACTCAACATATTTCACCATAATCAATACAATACATATTATATTGCTAGATGCTGCCTTTCAAATTCCCGACGCCAAGTTTCCCGGTCATACGCTAGATCTTCTTCCAGGTTTCGCTGTCTCATCTCTCCTGTCCAAGATTGGTTGTCCTCTCTTCTTCTTCCCTGGTGGTATCCACTGAATAATACGCTTTGGCCAGCTATTTTCCTCCATCCTCATTAAGTGACCGAACCATTTTAGAGATCTCGTCTCTATTCTGTTTATTATAGTTTTTGAAGTTTAATTCCAACAGTTTCTTCTGCGTTAAGTATTTGTGTATTGTGCTACAGTATTACTGCAGTGCCCAATTACCGGACAGGCTGACTAAGCTGCAACCTAAGAAGCACATAGATTTTGGGGGCACACAATTTCTTCATTTTATTATAGTTTTTAGAGCGCTTTGATTTGGTTAGAGCTAAGACGACCTAAACCAGGCCCTGAATATTATTGGTTTGTCTTAATAAATATTGCACAATAATTCATCTGCAATCATGCCAAAAAGACGAGAAAATTGTACGCCCCCAAAATCTGTGCGCCCTAGGCTGCAGCCTAGTCAGCTTATCCGGTAATTGGGCACTGCAGTAATTCTGTAGCGTAAGACACAACTCACAAAATACTAAGAAGAAACTAGAACGATTTATTTTATTTGTATTTTATTGACAGTTCAATAGTTCAATATATTTTTAACAAAACAATAATACATAACTACTTTGATATTTGCAAACATTTATATTAATTCAAGTCACTTGTGCCTGGATGAGATGAGTTGACAATCACCTGTCAATCAAGTTTTGATCGATTTTAAATTCAATGTAAACATGGACATTGTCAGTAGTGCTACCGTTATGCTACGAAAATTAACTACAATTATTTCAAATAATTTTTTATTTCCTAAAAGGAATAAGGATTGACTTTGATATAATGGTAAATTTCATTAATATATACTAGTATTTTTTATTCCCTCTTTTTAAAAAATAAATAACATCCAATAATTTCGATAAGTTATATTTCATTTTATAAGGTTTTTTCAGGACGATGACGTGAGTCTTCTGCTTGTTCATTTTTACTATATCTGCATATAAAGCAGATTGGCACATCAGGCAATGGTTAATATGCCATGATGATATATTTATAAATTTGTATTGTTAACATCTTTAATTGTTTAGAAAGTCATTATTTAAAAATCTGATTATTTTGCTTTATTTTCACAATGATCCTGTTCCATTTGTCTGTGGGGGAATACGATGTAATTTTGTTGGCAGAATTCTGTGAGCGAATCGTGCATAACTCACAAGCTGCTGAGCGACCTCAGGCGAGGACACGGCGCGGCCTTGACCGGAGCAGCTCCGGAAACTCCGGACGCCCGGCTACAACTCTACCTGACAAATATACCCACGTCATAACGCACAAACACTTAATCACTAGGTAACACAGAAAAAGTTCACTGACAAAAAAAATAGTGTAGGTAAAGACTTTTTGTCTGGTGGTTTGAAAGATTCATTGCGGTAAATAAACGGACCCTAATTTTTTTTATCATGTCCGATCAAGGTCATCTGTAGAATAAACGAATTAACAAATTGGCATACATTTATCTCTCTCATTTGCAAAAGACTACAAGCTTGTGGGATAAGGATGAATTTCAAAAATTCATATTGTTTCGACTGTTATTATCATTTTAAAACGATGCTCATTCATGACAATACTTTTGCTGTAGACTCATTCAAAATGCTCAAGACAAATATCGCGTAAATTAGCTCAACGATTTAGAATTTCACACATGATTGTTAGCAGAACTTTTGTCCGACATGAATTAAATTTTGGAAAAGAGAAAGTATTGTCCCCAAATAGACAACGACCCAGATTGAGTGAATCTTCATAAACCATAATCTCCCAAAAATTTGTCAGGCGCAACTGACTAAATACTTACTACTATATTATGCCCAGTTCTATAAAACTTGGATAAGTAAATTACTAGCAAAGTAAAATTTACTCTTAAAGTAAAATAGTTTATTCAAGAGATTTTCGTTTTATAAAGCAAGAATAAAAATACTAGCTAAGTAAATAAATAAAATAAATATATCATCACGGCATATTACCCATTCCTAGGTGTGCCAATCTGCTTTGTTCGCAGATATCGGTAATGACGATGATATATTTGTACCGTGCGGGCGTTTACCAGGCGTCACCTCACGGGCACTTATTGCTGGCGTGGAGAGTGCACCACAGGGGTAAGCTAAGTAAATCTAGAGAATAAATTACTCCACCGATTTTCGAGGAAGTAAATCTTATACTGTAGATTAAATTTGACACATCAACATTAATTTAATTAAATTCATGATAAATTTCATCTCTTGCATTATTTTTACATTTATTTATTTATATCCAATATATTTGCTTTGTCTATTTCTTAGTAATTTTTTCTTTGTTCTTTCTTTTTATCTTCCGTCACCTTTAGGTAAGGAAGGTATTGTCTTTAGTCAAAAAATTCGATGATGAGTTTTCAATGAATAAGCACGTTTTAGGGTCTCTAGAATACGTTATACTATTTTTACGATGATGTCTATATGTACGAATGGATGTATGTACGTATGGATGGATGTACTCGTATGTATGTATGTATGTGTGTGTGTGTGACGATTCTTTCGGATCGCATAATTCCAATACCACCTTTCCAAAAATTATAATTTTTTCGTATTTCTCTTCTTTACATCCAAATGAAGAGCTGATTAGATTTTGGTTATAATTGGTCGACCGGAAGATATAGACCCTAATTTGAAGATTTTGACAGTTTTTCTTGAAAAAACGCTATTAAATATCATTTTTTCATATTTAATGTTATAATAAATATTAAATAATATTTTATTCTCTATACGATTTGATTACATTTTATACTTCGTATTCAATAGATATAGAGATAAATAATTAAGAAATTAAGTTACAGATGTCCGTGTCAAGTGCAATTGACATAGTATGTTTGTGTTATAATTTTACTGGAAATATACAAACTTTCTGTATGGAATTTGTACAAAATGCATAGAACTGACTTAAGGTAATATACTGGAAATATTGAATTTTTTCCAAGAAACTTTCTGTGTGGAATTTGTACAAAGTACATAGAACTGACGGAAGGTAATGTGCTGGCTACATCAGATTTTTCCATATATGTTCACATCTGGCACTTTATGACACACTTTATTTTTAATTTTGACTTTTGTATTTATTTCGCGTCAGGAGCATACAGAATACAATATTATTAAAACATTCTGCGGCACATTGCTTGGAATAGATCCTCTTCAGTTGGAGATTAACATTATCATCAGTAGTGGTTCTAAGGGATACCGTCTAGTAATGTTTTATCCTGGTTTTATCAATCTTTCTTATGCTCCAGTAGTGGAAAGATTAGCCGGTATCTATAAGAAACCGTAGCCTGAGTGTACTACGGTATTCACACATTCTTCATGGAAGCTCTTTTCCTTGTCCCCAGTTAAAATTGTAGTTGCAAATTCATAAATAAATAAAATTTTATTACCACTCTGGCCTATAGGTTCTTAATATAGTGAAAAACAATATTAAATGTATATAATTATAGAAAATATTAAAATATGCAAAAATCGCAAAATAATGACAGATGTCATGTCTCTGTTGGTAAATCACCAAGATAAAATATTTACTCTGCAAGTAGTTTTTATTTACTCGTCAATTAAATTTACTTTCAAAGTAATAACTCAGCAGTTTATTAGATGTTTATAAAACCGGGCATTATTCTTGTTGAAAATCTGGTCGATACTAAAATGAATTTACTCCCGAAACATTAACTTGTATACAAATAGAATTTCTGCTGGTAAATGACATTAATACTCCTTTTTCGTCATAGTAAAAACAGGTCGACATGTTGGCACATAAAACAATGTCCTGTTCTCCGAATATTCTCGCTGAAGAAGAAGAAACTTTCAGACTGTATTTCAGCTGCAATGCATGAAAATACAGAAACACAGTTCGTATGTACAACTCTACATTCGGAAAACGGAATATTTTTCTTTTTTGTTATTATTCTATTCTTGTAATGTATTAAGGATAATCTAGTGGCAATCCACAATCGAATAATCCGGTATGATCCTCCGAATCATCTCTATCTCTGAGTAGGCGTTGTAAACAAGAGAACATTAATCTCGTCACGTGCCCGACTCTCATGCCACGTGTTTCACAAAAGGAGAAAAAGTTGAGAGGATATTTTATAGCTGTTATAATGACACATAAACCTCTTAGTGCGAGAGATAAAAACACTACAGCCATATATATCGAGCGTCCGACATTTTTCAAGTGATACACTTATAATATATAAACTCAGGCCGGTTTACATTTTTCGTCTAAAATCTAGAATATCTACCAATCAAGAATTTTATTATGATGGTTATATATACAAAACTATTAAAACACTAAATTCCACAAAAATTAGGGCGCGTAAAACACTATTTATACTGACTTTGGGATTTGTTCTGAAAAAAAGTAGAGTTAAATTCTTATAAAATGAATGCAACCATCCGAGTTTTGTCATATTGAGTTCACTGCGTTAGATTACGTTACGTATATTTTGAAAATTTGCAAGCGAATAAGTCATCAGTTTCACAACTACAGGTTTTTCAGCGCTTTAATTTTGTGTTTATTTGTTATAATTTAGCTAAAAGAATAGATTGCAACAAAAAAATCTGATGTGGCCAACACAATACCTCCCGCCATTTACCGCTCGAGTCACAAAAAATCCTTATATTTGGATTAGCGAATTTGATTCTAATTTTGGCAATTTATTTCTTAAAATATAGTCTAATCTAATCCAAGTAACTACCTTTTTTACCTCTCGCTAAGAGAGCATATCCAGATTTTAGTGAATAAGCTCGTTTCAAGGTCCCTAGAATCCGATTATAACATTTTTACGATGATGTTCGTATGTTCATGTGTGTATGTGTGTGTGTGTGTGTGTGTTTGTGAGTGTGTGCGTGTGTGTGGATGTGTGTGTGGATGTGTGTGTGTGTGTGTGTGTGTGTGAATGTGTGTGTGTGTGTGGATGTGTGGATGTGTGTGTGTGTGTGTGTGTGTGTGTGTGTGTGTGTGGATGTGTGTGTGTGTGTGTGTGTGTGTGTGTGTGTGTGTGGATGTGTGTGTGTGGATGTGTGTGTGGATGTGTGGATGTGTGTGTAGATGTTGGATTCACGATTTCTCAAATCCTATAAGACTTAAAACATTTTTAACTACGGATTCCTCAATTTAAGAATAATGGGAAGAGTTGATCAAGTTTTGGTAACAATTGGACAACCGGAAGTAGTAGTTACAAGAATCATCTAAATATTATTTATCGAAAATTTATTATTACTTATATTAAAGAACGTTAAATTCTTTATTCGATAAATATAAATTCATTATTATATCTTCTATAGATTTAGAGATAAAGAAATGCATATAAAATAATTTGATGTAAAAAATCTCAGATCATACTACTACAAGGCAAGAAATTCAAATGTTTGTAATTGACATATAAATGTCACTGTCAAAAATATTTGTACATTACGAAGATTATGAAAATAAAAAAAGTCAACAACGCAAAAGAATATAGGTACGTACAAAAGAATATAAAAGGAATTTGCGAAAAAATGACGAATATAAAGAAAAAGAAAAGGAAAGTAGAAAAAGAAAATTTCAGGATATTGAATATAAAGAAAATGTTTGTATTGTACATAATTTAAATTAAAATATCCCATAGATTTTGCAAATATATGTGAGAATTATTTTGTAGTGAGACATGAATATATGTATTTAAAAATATTTATCGTTTCATGCGTACAGTAAAATATCTGGCGAGAGGTTATGTGCTGGCCACATCAGATTTTTCATAATAAAATGAGGATTAAATTTTAAATACCGGGATAGAATAGAATTCACTAATGCCTCTCAAGCAATGTATTGGATTCTTTACATACTGGTCGAACCATTAACATCACGGGTCATTTGGCTCACAGTTTTGTTAAGTTTTAGGTCTATATTTAAATTAGTCGAAAGAATTTTGTCTCCACTTGTGTATAGGTTTTATAATTTGTTGATAATGTAAGCCGGTCGAACTTTATGAGACTGAGCTCGTAGAATTCAATTGTGCAATGAATGTGGGCGGGTTTGTTTACTGTAGACCCTTAGCTAAAGGTTGTGGGCATTTTGCATCAATCATGTCGGTAATGAAGGTTGCAATCTGGAGTTTAATTGATAGCGCAGCTGTTCACGATCTCACTAGATCGTCGGGAAGTTTACTCATTACTACCCTCTGTTACATACACTTTTTATTTACTTACGTAAACCAAAAGAAACATACATCTTATCTTTGAAGTATAAAGTAAAAAAATTACCATTTTTTTGTTTCAAACATGCATCAATATTGTAAATCATTGTTTCCAATTTACAAAACACTTGTGATATATAGCCTCCAACTCCTTATAACCACAAAGTTTTGTCCTTTCAATGGCCCATGCGTTGTCGTAATTCAAAATCCAAGAGTTGCTTTTTCACAATTTTTGTCGTATGAGGTATCAACTGCCTCAGCATATTGCCAGTAAAATTTTCGGAAGACATTACACAATCTTGAAATACGCAAATCTATCCATAGGTGATTTGGTCAGATTTCCGAAACGTGAAATTGTTAAGGTTTTTGGGAATCAAAATATTGGACAGACGACCATTTACCCAACTGAACGGGGATGTAAAGAAAGTCTTATATGTATTAATTTACAAAAAATTGGCGACCCGAAGTGTTGCCCCCAAATCGAATCAACAGAGTCATTCAAAGTGCTCAAGACAAAGTCAGAACATCATCGCGCAAATTAACTCGACAATTTAGAATTTGAAGATGATATATATATATATATATATATATATATATATATATATATATATATATATATATATATATATATACAGTGGACCCCCGGTAATCCGGCCCCTGCCTAATCCGGCACCCCCTGTAATCCGACATGACCCCACCACTAATGTGCTCGACGCGTAGGTATTATTTTGATTCTGATTGCTTAGTTTGAATTTGACTACATGTGATATTGAATTGATGAATATTTTCATGCTTCATAGTATGATGATGATTGATTCATAGTATGATTTTTATTCATAATTTTTGATTATTTTAGTATGTACATTTGTTTGTACACAATTACATATTTCCTAATTTAAAGTTATTATTGTTTGCAAGTTCTATAGCATTAATGACGTTAATTTCATAATAAAACGTAAGCTCTCTATTGTGTTGTTTAATTTACTAAATTTGACATACATAATGAAGTATGATTTGTATTTCAGAGTATAACATATAGAATCTTACCACTGGATCTGTAATTTGTCGGATTACAAGGTATTCGTTTGTAAAAAAATCCGGACTATAGGGGGTCTTAGGCAGTACTCTATAATCCAACAAATTCGATAGTCCGACACTGCCCTGCAAAACGTTTGTCGGATTACCGGGGGTCCACTGTATATATATATATATATATATATATATATATATATATATATATATATATATATATATATATATATGCGGCTAATGAAAGGAAAACGAGAAACGAGTTAGTTGGGTACTTCCTTCGGAATTAAATTCAAAGCTGCTGCTTATCCTTCTAAGAGAATATGTTGTAAAAGGAGGTCCTCCTTTTCTCCAAATTTAATGTACTATTCTTTAAAATATTCCCAATGACAGACAATAATCATTACAGAATTTTTTTTTCAATAACAATATAACACAGTCTATCTATACCTAACGGCAATATAACATAACAAAATCATAACAACCATTCAATGGCTACTTTGTAATTTAAAATACTACATCAATTGACTTGTCAGTGTCAAACGATGAATGAAAACATAAAAATGATTTAAGAAGTTTTAAAAAAAGTGTTGGATAAAACATTGTATTACACTCGTGTGAAATGTATATTAATCACTAAAGAAAATTAGCCTTGTTCTTTCGTGACAAATATGATACATTCCACACTCATATAATAAATAACTATTATTTATTTTTTGGATGAATACTATTAGGTAGGTCGCTTCTCTGCCAGATTTTGCGGACGGTTTTTCCTCTAGCATGAAAGAGAGAATCTTCGGAGAAGATGCATCCTCTCTGTCCTAGTTAATGCCGGGCGATGCATAAGGCCTATTTCCATAATTTCGAAATTTGACTATTTATATTTTTATAACAACAAGCTCAGCTAGCTCAGTCCATATGGTCCGGATGCGGTATTTCACTACCGAAAATCGGTTATTTCAGTATCTAAGGAGTGAGAAATATTTGTTGTACTGTTTTATATATGTATCTTGTATTAATTATTTATATTATGTATATGGTTTGGACACGAATAATAATAATAATAATAATAATAATAATAATAATAATAATAATAATAATAATAATATTGTGTATTTTTAATTATTTATGTACTTATGTTTTATATGGTTTGGAAATGAATAATAATAATATGTAGTAAAAATTTACGCGTCCGAAACAGCCAAATCTCCTCAGTCTACGATTCGTATATCTTAAAACGTACTGTACCCTGTCGACTTAGTATCATTTTATGTTGTCTCTGGTGGATTAGAGTATGCAAATGAAATAAAGACAAGTTGTATAATCATACCTGTACTAAGCTACACTCTATCCACTTGTATATCTCTTGGAAAATTAGAGTTACACTACACTACGGCTCTAACTTCATTAGCCAATGAAAGAAATTTGCATCTCATTCTGACTGTTTACCCCTAGCTCCATTCTAAATTTAATCGAATTATGTTTTGCACATTTAGATACAGCGAGACTGGAGGCTAACACTCTTAGTAAATAGTAAAAATATCATCATCTTCACTACATTGTAGAAACGCGAGGCAACATTTTAAGAGATCGAAATATATTTATGTATTTCGGTAAATACAAAATTTGTAGCAGCAACGTTTTAGTATTGCGAATATTGAGCTTAGCTTTGTTAGTATATTTCGAAGGCTGTAACATCTTGTAAATTTAATATGTTTGGAAAATATTTGATAAATATAAATGTATACTGTTGTATTGTATAAGTTTTGAATGCAGCATCTGTTGTGCTCGGGAAACAAATCTTGCTTGTAGGGTTGTCAGACGGCTACGGTAGTGTCGAGTCCGCCTGCTGGATATTTATGTGCGGTTTTGATTCGCGTTTGACGGGGAAAGGAATTTATGGCTTCATTTGTCCCAGATTGACAACGATTTATTTATTGGACAACAAAATTTATTTTATTCCAAACGATTTACTCGACAATCAAAATATACACTTTTTAATAAAATAATATTAAATTTTAAAGTGCACAGTACAGTTATTTATATTACAAGAGAGGTAATACGAGGTAGCAACAAAAAGTACCCGGAATCGATGCCCAGAGCCAAGTAGGTGACCGTTGGAGGAAAATTTATTTTTTTAGGGTTGGCAGCTGCTACTAGGTAAAGCGTCGGCACCCCTTTTAGTTACAGTTTGCGAAAGCTGCAGGTTGTTTCTTATAACGCATATTTTTTGTTCGTCAGATTGTGAAATGTCGTTTTCGGAACAATGTGCACATATTAAATACTGCGTTCTGCTGGAGAAATCACTATCTGAGACCCTTCAGATGCTAACGAAATCATACGCAAATGAGGCGATGAAAAAATCGACTAAGGTTTGGAATAAAACACTCGCTGAAGTTTCACAAAATTAAGTTTCGGGTGTTTAGCCATTATCAAAAGATGCACATACAATTACAGAGTTGAGTCCGTCTTATAACTGTAAACTTATTGTTTGTTCGACCACTTGCCGCTGCGCGCTTGTGAGCGAATTTAGAATGCGTGTTAGAATACATTGCTTTCTATAACTTATGTTTTAACTCTAGAGTACCGAATTGGTTTCTCTTTGGTGCCGTTTTATGACTTTTATTATTTCCTTTTGTTTTACAAGTTTTCGCCAAATATTCAATGTTAGGCCCAACTATATTGTTTTTAAACTATAATATTACATTATGTACGGACAGGGTCCAATAGACCCGTGTACTACTGCATGGTATTACGCAAGATTGTGAGTATGTACATATTAGCGTTTTGCTGATTGTAAAGTATACAAATTGTTTCGTATTTATTCTGAAAATGGATAGACGTAAACCTCTAAGGCCTGGTTTTTCCATATCTCGATAGAGTGTCAGTTAACTTAACTACCAGAGAAAAATATCGCATCATAAAATTGACATGTGTATAATTTTGTCAATTTACGCTCTAATATTGATGCGATATTTTTCTTTTATATGGCAGTTAAATTATCTAATACTTTATCCAGAGATGGAAAAACCGGGCCTAAATGAAGAGGAACTTGAAGATATATTTGAAAATTTTAGTGATATTGAATACGAATCTCATTCTTCTGACACAGACTCTGTGGCATCAGACAGTAACGGTGAAATTGATGAAATTCTAATAAATAGTGTGTGTAGTTCCTAATCCGAAAATGACTTAGATAATGTTAAAGGTACATCAATCAATGCAACAGATGTATACATTTCTAAAAATAAAAACTTGATGTGGCCAGCACATAACCTCTCGCAAGATATTTTACTTGGTTGTACGCATTAAACGAAAATATTTTTAAATACAAATACATATATTCAAGTCTCACTACAAAATAATTCTCACATATATTTGCAAAATCTATGGGATATTTTAACATAAATTGTGTACAATACATACATTTTCTTTATATTCAATATCCTGAAATTTTCTTTTTCTATTTTCCTTTTCTTTTTCTTTATATTCATTTTTTCGCAAATTCCTTTTATATTCTTTTTTACGTATATTCTTTTGCGTTGTTGACTTTTTTATTTTCATAATCTTCATAATGATGTACAAATATTTTTGACAGTGGCATACAAATATTTTTGACAGTAACATTTATGTGTCAATTACAAACATTTGAATTTTTTGCCTTGAAGTAGTTTGATCTGAGAATTTTTACATAAAATTATTTTATATGCATTTCTTTATCTCTAAATCTATAGAAGATATATATAATAATTAATTTATATTTATCGAATAAAGAATTTAACGTTCTTTAATATAAGTATTTACATAAATTTTCGATAAATAATATTTAGATGATTTTTTTCTTGTAACTACTACTTCCGGTTGTCCAATTGTTACCAAAACTTAATCAACTCTTCCCATTATTGTTAGATTGAGGAATCCGTAGTTAAAAATGTCTTAAGTCTTATAGAATTTGAGAAATCGTGGACCCAACATCCGCACATCCAAACACACATGCGGACATCAACGTAAAAATTTTATAATCAGATTTTAGGGACCTTAAAACGTGCTTATTCACTAAAATCTGGATATAAGAATGGTGGCAGCGACTTCCAGCACAACAACCACAAGGACGTTTTGTACAACAAAATATTTTACGAGTAAACATGGGGCCTACGAGGTAAGCAAAACGAGAAACCCATTCGGTAGTATCGGCATTTTTTTAGAAGACCATTTTTGGAGGAAAATGTATTTAGTAATGATTGGAAAATACTGTCAATAACAGAACTGAACAATTTTATTGGTGTTATTCTAATTGGTGTTTACAAATCAAGAAATGAGGGTATAAAGTTCTTACGGAATAAAGATGGAAGAAAGATGAAAGATATTTAGTGATGTTATGAGCAGAGTCAGATTTCAATTACCATTATTTTAAAAGCATTATTACATCTAAATTGCAAATATGTACACGTATAAATAACTTTAGGGTAAGCTATGTAGCAATACAGCTTATTATTGTTCAGAAATATTGTAAATAAAATTCAATTGTCAACATAATATAAAACGGGTCCAATGGACCCGAGCTGTACCTCGCGTACTACAAAATTTTTCGTACACTAAGGGTTAATATACTATTCCAGGAGTGTTTTGAACAGTTGTACGAAGAGTGGAACAAGTGTGTAAATGCAGTGTGTACTTTAAAGGCAATTAATATAAAAAGTTGTATATCTGTTTTCAACAAAATATCATTAACCAATTCCGGGAACATTATGACGATACCTCGTAGTATTTATTTATTTGTTCATCTCTCATGAATAAATGACAGTTGTCATGCCAATAATATTGACAAAAAAAATCAAAATTTAATTCCCTATATTGTCATTTTTATCACGTTCACGCTGTCCATACATTAGTTCATAACTATTTCACTATCACTATGTTATGAATGTAGCAGTTGATTAGTGTGCATCTCTATGAAAATATGATAGTTTAAATAATGCAGCATTGTATTTGAAATTCCATTCGTTGCCTGCAGCCTCCAACAGGAACAAAATCTGTGTGCTCTGCTGTGCTGTGCTCTGTGAACCAGGTCAGTGCGTTGAGCACAAGTCAATATCGTATCATCACATACTCTGTTGGCTATTCTATCCTACATACTGTAATATGTACACCGCAATGTAATACCCTAATTACCCTTAATACAACAACACTCAAACACCAGAGAAATTGATATTATATATTGTATTGGCGAATCCGCCAAATTTCACACGTTTCTACAAAAAAAAAAAATCGACTAATTTAAATACAGGGTGTCTCACAACTCGTACCCCAGACGAAACTGACACTTGCCGACGACAATAGGTTGCCAACAAATAGAAGAAAATAATTTGCGGCTGCTTGCATAACGGAGTTACAAGACTTTTTAATCCACCAATCCCGGAAGGATATCTTGAGGTGTAATGATATTAGGCATTTACAAAAATTCTACCGGCAGATACCGCATCTACCGATTGCGTTTGAAAACACGAGTGGTTAATAGTTACCGTGTTCGAAAATTGTACCATATCTACCAGATCCATCTACCGGATCCATGATTTGTGGATCGAGTAATTCAGTCGGTAAATGCGGTAAATGAAGAAGCTAACCTCAAAAAAGGTAGTAATGCCAAGCGAAGCGCGCGCGTTAAAAGTGAAAATGTCTTCAATGTTGGAATCGGAAGTAGCACTGTGCTTAGTTTGTTAACTACTACAAATATTTTTCATAGGTTAGAAATCTACCATGTTTACCACTTGCGTTCTTAAAATATCAATTTCGGTAGCTGTAATCCGGTAAACAGCTGTTTACCGATATATACCGGTAACAGCTCACCGATAGAATTTTCGTAAATACCTATTATTACAAAATTAAACTGGTTGCTAGGTTTTAAAAATACTACTAGTGAGTTACAAAATTTGTTTGACTTACTGTAATTTTGACACTTTAAAGTTGACACATTTAGGTTAGCGAAGGTGCCATCCGTGATCATCATTTATATCGTACAGCGCAAGGTGTTGTAGCAGCTGTGTAAAATGTGATAAACGAAAATATTAATGTCATTTCTAAGTAATCAGCGGCTGAATAGATTGTAAGAATTTGCCTTTTTTATTCACCTTGTCAAATTTAATTTGACACTGACATTTTTTGAAAACTACAGTCGCCCACACATTTTAAAGAAGATTTTATTTGTATAAAGCCATAGTAACGTAAAATTACAGCAAACACACGTTAAAAGTGTAGGTCTCTGATTGGTCAATTTTAAGACGTCTTTTCTCGAATATCTTTTAAGCTAGATTTTTTTTTTCGAAATTAAACATCCGAGTGCAGTCTCGTGTTTCCTCATTCGCTCTGGGGCACGAGTTGTGAGACAGCCTGTATTGACTTAAAAATTACAAAACGATTGATAATACAGTGTGTTCAATAAAATTCCTAACTCGAAGTAGGCTATGAACAGATTAACGTTATGTCTGATCATTATTCAATTCAAAAGTCAAGATGTCAAAATTTATCTTGAAATATAATTTTAAGGAGAAAATATAATAAAAAGAAGGATACAGTATATTAACATTCGCCGTTTTCTAATTTGTTCCCATTTCTAAAATAAGATTCAAGAAGAAATGTTTTGATTTCTTTACAAACGTTTTTGACAATATCTCACGTCAAATTGACATTTAATGAAAGGCGTTTTTACCTCCCGTTACCTTTAGGTAAGGAAGGTATTGTCTTTGGTCAAAAAATTAGGTGGTGAGTTTATGATGAATAAGCACGTTTTAGGGTCCCTAGAATACGAATTTACTATTTTTACGATGATGTCTGTATGCATGTATGTATGTACCTATGTATGTATGTATGTATGTATGTGTGTGTGTGTGTGTATGTGTGTGTGTGTGTGTGTGTGTGTGTGTGTGTGTGTGTGTGTGTGTCTGTGTGTGACAAAATTTTCTAATGTGATAACTCTAATATTACAATTCCAAAAATTATAATTCTTTCGTATTCCTCTTCGTTACATCCATGTGAAGAGCTGATTAGATTTTGGTTATAAATGATCAACCGGAAGTACCCTCATTTGAAGATTTTAACAGTTTTTCTTGAAAAAACGATATTCTGGGGAACCAGGTTCGATCCCGACAGACGCTAAATATTTCCAATTTTAAATGGCACATAATTGACCCCTGTGGTGCACTCTCCACGCCAGCAGTGAGTGCCCGTGAGGTGACGCCTGGTAAGCGCCCGCACGGTGCAAATATTTCATCATTACCGATATCTGCGTACAAAGTAGAATGGCACACCCAGCAATGGGTAATAAGCCGTGATGATATATTTATTTATTTTTATAAATATTAAAGAATATTTTATTCTCTATACGATTTGAATGCATTTTATACTTCATATTAAATGGATAATAGAGTTAAAAAATTATAAAGAAATTAAATATCATATATTAGCCAGCTATGCTATAACTCTGGAAACAGCTGCTATATTAAGAAAATTCTGATTGAAAGGAGTCAGTGTCACGTGCAGTAGAAATTTCTCATCATTTCCGTATGTTTTATAATACCGCAATACAAACATGAAACAGTACAATTAGAAAAACATATATTTTTACTGTACAACAATTAAATACATTAAATATTATTTTATAAATCCATAAGATATTCGTACAAGAACTGAAAACTAGCAATAAATTCATAAATGGCCTGCATGTTAACCCCATTTATTTTCGCTTGTTCCTCCATTTTCTTCACCGGTTGTGACGTCACTAACTTCTTCATATCATTCTTAAAGAGCCTACTTGTTATCTTTCTTATAAACCCCCTAAACTCCGAGCTAAAGATATATTTCTGTGTCGAAAGTGTTTTGATTTTTGAGACTGGTATCATGGCTCGTATGGAGTCTAACATTCCTTTTAGTCCTGGACCTTTTCGAACCACAACTCCAGGAGGTGGTACGCGAGCTAGAAGATGCTGTACATGGGTCATGAAGATGGGGATGTCGATGCCTACTTGCTGAAGATGCTGCAGAATCTGAAAACGGATTTTTGTCACGAGTAAGACAATTGACCTTTTCAATTTAAAGAGATAGAAGATATGCGCAATGGAGATCTGCGCATAGTAAGAGCAATTCAGATCCATGACGTTTGTTTCTAAAAAATTTAGACGTAAATTGTGAGAAAAATCTCATATAACTTTATCGAAATAAGTTACAAAAGCTTTTATTGAAGTTAAAATGTCTAGCGACGTAAATTTTCACCGAGAATATAGGTATTTTAATGACTGCAATATTTTTGACGTTTCGTTTGACAACCCAACTGGCAGTTGTTCGCGCCATTTTCCTACTATTTGCAGCGATAGAAAGAGATAGCCGTTAAATTGAAAAGGTCTATTATAGTTATCTTCACGTAATATTGGTGTTGCTCAATAAAAGTGTAAGATTCTTGACTACATACGCAATAGAGTCCTCCACCCTAATTTTTTATTTTATTTTAAATGAAAGTTCGTTTATTTTTGAAGCAATTTGTAGTATTTCTAGCTTTCTTTCTCGCACCTGTTTCTGTAGTAGGCCGCGCGAGAAAGATAGCAATAGTTGTGAGGTAGATGTATAGATGCTTAAAATCTAAAGTATTTCAAAAACTAATTTTTAAAAACTTTTTTCGTCTCAATCATGATTTTATCTTATCTACTTTCAATATAACTAACATTTTGCTCAATTTTTTGTTATGGTGGAGAACCCTATTGAAGTAGTTTCTTTTTGATATACAGGTTACAGAATTTGTTCATACGGCAATGTATCTCGTAACTTTGTTCAGGAAATAATTTGGAATTGTCAACATAGTTCGTATACATTAACGTGTAACGTGTATCATATACCTTGTTCCATTTAAGCCATTCAGTATTGTAGAGATTAGGGTATAGTCTCGAACTCTCTGATTGGCTGAAATTGGAGACAAGAGCCACATTTACCCAATGTAATTTCGGCTACTTGAAACTGGCATTGATATCAGCGCCATCTGCTGAATGTCTTAAATGGAACAGAGTCTAGCATTTTTGTGTTTCGAAAAAATCCTTCATAATAATAGGGAGTTTTTGCATGACGTACGAGAAGATTCCATCAACTCTAATGTTACGTCTTTAGTAACGGGCGTACAAAGTAACGGGTTTTCAAAAGTTTAGATTTTGCATTACGTTTTAATCACACGTACGTTGATTTTGACGTTCAAATAGTTGTTTAAATATGTCATTTTCACTGTATTTTGCTAAAAAAAAATCAAACACTAATAGAAGAACTATTTAATGTTTGCTAAATAGCTTTAAAAGATGTTCTACATGTTCACTGACAGCTCTGAAAGAAAAAAATTCGTCTACGACATTCAGTTTATTTTTAATGATGTTTTAACCACATATTTTCATGAAGGTTCATCTCTGTTGCATTTCTTAGCAATTTAAAGTTATTGTCGATGCTAAATACTCTCAATTTTAAACATTTTATCCAATTTAAGGAATAAATAAGAAAATGCCGAATTTTCATGACAGTTCTTATTGCAAAACAAAAAAGTTCTGACGTTTTAAAATAAATGCTCGGCCTACTAGGTTATAGTAGAGTAGTACATTATTTTTCATCTTTATGCACATTAATTCAAATACACTATTATTCAAGAAAGATGACTATTCAAGGTCATTTGTTCAAAGAAAGAATACACATCACTTTATAACAGTAGCTTAGCAACATTTTGTATTAGAAAGAGAAAGATTATTTGACCTATGCCTATTTAATTTATGTGGTGTAACAGATATACGTAAATAGTGCCATTACTTTCTAACACACTATAAATAATAATGACATATGTCGTAGAATTACAGATACCTAATTATCTACTACACTGCCCTCTGTGGTAATATTTACCCAGTGGCGTTGACGTTTAAATCAAATTATTATTCCTTGGTTTATAAGTTAAGTCTATGTTTTTGTATTTTGCAAAAACATAAGTGAAGAACATAAATCTTTCAGAAAGGCATTATTTACAAAGAAAAATAATTTTCAAATGAATTATTTATTTTTTCAGACAAAATGTTTCCCTAAATATTTCATGTTGCACGCCTTTGCATACGAAATGCAATGAAGTTATCTGCAAGTAATATTATATCAGACGACTCACAAATGACCTTGAATAGTCCTCTTTCGTGAATAATAGTTTAGTTTCTATTCTGTTCTGAATTTTTTTATCTTTATGTACATTAATATAAATAGTTTCTGTTTCAAATTTTAACGGAATATTAAGAAAGCTATATACTTTTATATCCAGTAAAGAAATTGGGGTGACAAGCCGTAGGGCAAGAGTAGTACATTATTTTTCATCTTTATGTACATTAAATAGTTTCTGTTTCAAATTTTAACTGAATATTAAGGAGGCCATATACTTTTATATCCAGTAAAAAAATTTGGATGACAAGCCGTAGGGCAAGAGTAGTACATTATTTTTCATCTTTACGTACATTAATTTAAATAGTTTCTGTTCTGTTCTGAAATTTTTTATCTTTATGTACATTAACATAAACAGTTTCTGTTTCAAATTTTAACTGAATATTAAGAAAGCCATATACTTTTATATCCATGGCGGACGTATTACGTCTTCAAATTTCACGTACGACAAGTAACAAATATGATATTGCCTAGCAACCAAAACGTTAGCGTATACGTCTTTTGGGAAAACGCTATGCAAAAACTTCCTAATTTCTGTGTGTGACATTCTGTCTATAATTATGTCCATTATTCTTTCCAGAATTATAGATCATAATATACCGGCTTTAAAAAAGGCCAACACTTTCCAAACTTGTTAAATAATAATTTCTCGTCTTACCTTGATGAATTCTGCACTCTCTTCAATATTCCTTATCAAAACTTGTGCTTCCATCGACTGTAAAAACTTCCAATTGTCCTTCACTTCTTGGTCTTCTTTAGCATATTCTTGCACTAATAAACTTATATTATCCGCCGGCAAAAGATTTAAAAATTCTTCTATATCTCTATTAATATCTGATTTCTTTTCCACCGTCACAACTCGAATTTGACAATATGTTTGTGAGAAAATAAATACAAAAAGAAACAATAACCGGATCATTTTGATACGTGTAACAAAATGCGAACACGCGAAATGAAGTTTGATTTATAAAGAAGATTGTTGTAATAATTCAATGTTGCAATATAAAAAAATAAATATTTGTATGTATGTGCAATATACAGGTACGATATGTGTACTACAAAATATGATGATACTGATAAAAGTTATAGATTGTTTTTGATACCTACGTTATCAAATTTCTGATAATTGATAACATATCTTTTCATTTCATTTATTTTATAACTAATACTAGGAAATTTATAATTAAATTTTTAGGGGTCTGGTGGTCGGATAGCCGTGTCTGGTCGCAAATTTGCTGACCCCTGTGGTGCACTCTCCACGTCGTGTTTTATCGTGCCACGAAAATTATTTGTATCTAGCTAGACTTCGAGAAAAAATATGCTCGGAATTTTGAAATAGAGTTATTTTCAGCACTATTACTTAACATACACTAATCTTTCAACCAAAAAATTATGAAACAAGAAACAATGCGCGGTAAGTTTTATTTATTCCAATTTAATTTTTTGGTAATATTGCAATTTTCAGCTGATTGTACTGTTATATCAGGCAGGCTTTGAAATGTATGGTGCATGTTACTTGAAAGGTTGACACTGTCAACTCAATTTGTGTCTACTTGCAAGCAAATATAAAAAATTTACGATCCATGATTTCCAGTTCCACGTCGAGGCGAACTGTCGAATCCATATACAAATACAAGATATGTTTTGTAGAATGTAAGAACAGCTGTTGCTGTTATGTCTGCAACTGAGCAGTGGATGTGTTGAGAAAATAGTGGAATGTAAACGTGTAGATCAATAAATTATTCATTAAAGTATTTCATTATTTAAAGAGTTTTACTTATGATAATAACTAACACGAACCAGCGATCCCGATTCGTAATTTGATAAATTTACCTTTATTACAAGATATGTCCAATCAGGTGGTTCATTAATAAACCGGTGGAGTGCATTATAAATATTGGCTTTCCTCTTCCATAATTGTATAATGCTTGATACAATGTTTTCATGTAAACAATCAGTCAGAATCGCACAATACACAAACTGTCAAAATGTGAAATTTCAATTGTTAGCAGGAAGCGCTACCAACATAACTGACAAAAAACACTGTCAAATTTTTGACAAGTTCTTTTAAAAAAAATCTAATTGTTAAATTCAAGGCTTATTCACAGCTCTGAAATTATACTTAGAAATTATAATTATATTTAGATATTATAATTAAAAATTATACTTAAAAATGACCGTCTTAAAACATGTTAAATAGATGTTAACTTAAAAATACAATTTATAATTAATGTATTGTACCATACTTAAAAGAACATACTTACTGCCGCCTGATAAGCAAGTAATGCAATAAATTGTTATTAAATAAAATTCTTTTTAATAAATTCATATTATTTATATCCATATTGAGCAAATTATGACAGATTTGACATGACGTGACATCCGTGACATAATCTGTCATTTTTTTTGTTCAATCAGATTGGTCCCCTTATAATTGTAATTATAAATTATAATTATAAGTAAAATATATGAAGTTTGCATAAAATTTTTAATTTAAGTTAAGTTAAATTAATTTCATTTTTAATTTGAAGCTTTTGAACGCTGACACTTGAATGTGTTGACATAAATTTATATTTATAAGTATAATTATAAGTGCTAATTATAATTTTGCCTAATTTCAGTGCTGTGAATAAGCCTTAACTCAATAGAAAAAATAGTATAAAAAACATGTATCATAAGGCCTGTTAACAGATTGCCTTATGATACATGTACTATTTTTAAATGAATTCCTTTTCCCTATTTATTTTATATTTTACTGATAAAAGTAAAGTGTATGGACAATTTTGTGAGCCACTGCATTTTATTAATTTGGACTGCTGCGTCTATAGGTAAATATTTATAGATTTCTGTAGGTGTGTAGATGATATTAGTGTAGGAGTATATTCGCCGATAATTCAAAGATATTTACATTATAATATTAGTTTAAATTAAATAAATAGTCTAACTAATAAACAGGAAGTTTGGAACAAATTAGTTTACACTTCCTGTCTTCAAACAAAATAAGGAAGTTACTTTATTGCACAAACAATAAATACATTGCAACTCTTTATACATATAAATTACAAAAATAAATAATTAACATAATAGTAGTAGCGCTAAAAATGAATATAACTACTTATAGACTTATTCATTACAGTCTACATGCTCTTATATTCAAACTAACACTCTCTCCTTCCTAGAAGCTGGGGGGTTCCGCATATTGCCCCCCAAATGGATCTGTAACATCCCCAACAATCTGGTAATCACCTCCCGGATCTCCCACGGCGGCCTTTTCATCCGGGAGAACCACCGCTCCAACTTGATCACTTCCAGCGGAAAAAATATCACCGTCTCCGTGCTCCAAACTGAAGTCACTAATCGTCGAATAAACAGGCAAATTATTACTATAACTCCCAGATAATATAGGTGTTCCATAACTCGTTGCCGGCGGCTTTGGACTTCCATAGGAGCTACTTGGAGCACTATAAGAATTACTACTGCCTGTATAGGAGCCAATTGGAGCATCATAACTCGTTGCTGGAGAATTGTAGGAGTTACTTGGAGCGCCATACCCGCCTGAAGGAGCTGAATAGGAGTTACTTGGAGCACTATATGAGCTAGAAGGCGATGAATAGGAGCCACTTGGAGCGCTATACGAACTAGAAGGCGCTGAATAGGAGCCGCTTGGAGCACCATAACTACTACTAGGAGGAGGCGCTCCATATCCGTTAGATGGAGCCCCATAACTGGAAGATGGAGCTGGTGCTCCATAACCATTTGATGGAGCTGGTGATCCATAACTTGGAGCAGGGGCTGGAGCTGGGGCAGGTGCTCCATAATGAGTTGGAGGGTTTGCCCGATCTGGATAAGGACCTCCCGAACTTGGAGCTGGTGCTCCGTAACTACTACTTGGAGCTCCATAACTCGATGAAGGTGCTCCATAACTACTACTGGGAGCTCCGTAACTGGAAGAGGGTGCTCCATATGAGCTAGACGATGATCCATGTCCATTAGAAGGCGCTCCATATGAGCTAGACGATGATCCATGACCATTAGAAGGCGCTCCATATGAGCTAGACGATGAGCCATGTCCATTAGAAGGCGCTCCATAACTACTACTAGGCGCTCCATAATCTGAACTAGGTGCTCCATAACTACTACTAGGCGCTCCATAACTACTGCTAGGTGCTCCGTAACTACTGCTAGGCGCTCCATAACTACTACTAGGCGCTCCATAACTGCTTGATGGCGCTCCATACGAACTCGAAGGCGCTCCATAACTGCTTGAGGGTGCTCCGTAACTACTAGACGGTGCTCCGTAACTGCTGGATGGAGCACCATAACTACTACTTGGAGCACTGTAGCTTGGAGGACCATAACTTGTAGAAGCAAAGCTAATTTTACTTGGACGTCGCTTTCTTGAATATTTACTCGGTCGACGTTTTACCGGAGGTTCTCTTTTCACTCTGGTGAGAGACATAGTGGATTCGTCCGCGAACATTTCATCCTCTAGGCCCCAGGATAGGCAGACGCTCATGAAGATGATGCCCAACTGAAATATATATTTCGCATTGTTTACAAAAAAAGTTGTAGGAACAATGACACTTAGTAATTAATAATAGATGGAGTCTAAAGTTAAATATAACTAAAACTATTATAATTACCCCTTAACTTTAAAATTAATTTTAATAAAAACTAAATACGTATTTGGAGAACTAAGTTATCAGCATCAGTAGTACAACAAGGGAAAGTTAAACGGAGTAGTCAACATGTCAACCATGCCAGAGGTCCTAACAACTATAACAATCAAAGTTGTTAGGACCTCTGGCATGGTTGACATGTTGAGTAATCTTGTCTACTCTCTTTAACTTTCCTTTGTTGTACTACTGATACTGATGATGAGAACTTAGTTCTCGAAATAAGTATTTAGTTTTTATTAAAATTAATTTTAGCGTTAAGAGGTAATTATAATAGTTTTAGTAATGACGGTTAGTATTAACAACTGATTAATGGGCATTAGCAAACAGTTGACTGGCATTGTTACCTTCCGTCACTTTTAGGTAAGGAAGGTATTGTCTTTGGTCAAAATATTCGGTGGTGAATAAGAACGTTTTAGAGCCCTTGGAATAAGATTTTATTATTTTTACGATGATGTATGTATGTATGTATGTATGTATGTGTGTGTGTGTGTGTGTGTGTGTGTGTGTGTGTGTGTGTGTGTGTGTTATGTGTGTGTGACGATTTTTTCGGATCCGATAACTCAAATACTACAATTCAAAACATTATAATTCTTTCGTATTCTTTACATCCATGTGAAGAGATGATTAGATTTTGGTTATAATTGGTCAACCGGAAGTACCCTCATTTTAAGATTTTAACAGTTTTCCTTGAAAAAACACTGTTATATATCATTTCTCCATATTTATGGCCGAATTAGGGTCAAAACTGTAAGTTTTAAATGTGTAAATAGTGAACAAAATCGCAAAAATTGTGCAACTTTTATGTACAATTTTATATTAAGCTACAAAAATAGATGTGTTTTTGTCAGTTTTTCAACATATTTATATTTACAGTTTCGACCATAATATGGTCATTAATGTTATTATAAATATTAGAAATTATTTTATTCTCTATACGATTTGATCACATTTTATACTTCATATTCAATGGATATAGAGTTAAAAAATTATAAAGAAATTTCATAAAGCAGTTAGCTATGCTATAACCATAGAAACCGCTACTATATTAAGAAAATGCTGATTGACAAATGTCAGTGTCAAGTGCAATTGACATGTTTGTGTTATAATTTTCCTGGATGGAAATATAGAATCTCCTAGGTACATGAAACTGTCTGTTTGGAATTTGTACAAAATACATAGAACTGACAGAAGGTAATGTACTTGAAATATGGAATATTGTGCAAGAAACTTTCTGTATGGAATTTGTACAAAATATATGGAACTGTCGGAAGGTAATGTGCTGGCCACATCAGATTTTTTTTCTTTGTTAATCGTTTGTGGATTATTTTAGAGAAAATACTTCAAATAACAGTTATAGAAAAATTAATTGTACACATTTTTTATTTAAAATATAAAGGATTGATGGAGATAAAACTTTGCTAGTTATCTGCTCGCTAATCACCCTTAATCAGTTGTATTTTTAAGAATAGTCAACAGTTAACGTAGTACTATTTTAATTTTTTGAAAAACTATTATATTATTCCTTCGACAAGAAGTGAAATATTTATTTAATGTGTCCAAATACTTCAATAATTCTCTATACTATTAATATACAAATAAAATATTGAATAGCTATCATATTTTAATAATATTATTTTTATTTAATGTCTAGTACTTTGTTAAATAAATTCAATGTATTATATTATTTAAATAACAAAAATATTGCATGAAAAATTGAAACAATATTAAAATTGACACCATCCAAATTGAAATTCGATCCAAACAAAAATATAGAAATATACTCGTTTGAAATTATACATTGTAACTAAATATTTGTACATTAATTCGCAAATATCGTAAACAAATAAATTTTGAAGTTTTACCTCACATAAATTTTATTACTCCTATATGGAGCATCAATTTATAATTATAAAAGAAAATAATCCTTTTGTTAAAATAAGGTTTTAACAATTACCTGAAATTTCAGTTAAACAACATAATATCTTAGAACACCGACATTTCGGGGCACACTTGCACCCTCTTCAGAGTCGTATGATTGTTACATATCATGTACACAAAATATATTCGTACTAAACACACAGTCTTTACACTTCGCACAAAAAATCAGAGCACATACACATCCATTTGCTTTTTCTGAAATTTTGTACATGCAAATGTGCACCGAAACGTCGGTGTTGTAAGAAAAAAATG
Source organism: Harpalus rubripes (assembly GCA_963082715.1). Taxonomy (NCBI): domain Eukaryota; kingdom Metazoa; phylum Arthropoda; class Insecta; order Coleoptera; family Carabidae; genus Harpalus; species Harpalus rubripes. The sequence goes on along the minus strand of OY720452.1, from coordinate 72,693,111 downwards.
CTGTTTGACTAAGATTTCAAGTAATTGTTAATACCTTATCCAAATCGCGTCAAGAAATTTCCCACATTTTATTAAAATATTTTACAATATATTTTTTCTAAGTTAAACAGTAGTTCAAAAATTTTGAAAATTGGTTTCAGTTTACACTGTATGTCTTTCCAGATGCTATAAGACAATCTTATAGATTATAGAAGATCAAGAGCGACATCCCATTGGAGAAGAAAATATTTTTAAAACCAGTGGTTCTTAAGTTGCAATACAAAGTTATAATTTCTTAAGTGGGATGATATATATATATATATATATATATATATATATATATATATATATATATATATATATATATATATATATATAGATATACAGGGTGGTGACTTTGGCGACGCAGCATAGGGGTTTCAATGGTAAAATCTTAATGTGCGGTTATTTGCTCCCCTAATTAGTTTAGAGCAAAATTGTATTTAGGTTTTCGCTACAGAAAAAAACACAGCATCCGAACATGCTATTGTTTATAATTTTTTAATTTCCGGAACCGTAAAAATAGTCGAAAAGAATAACATTTTTGCAAAAATCATTGATGCCATTGTGACAAGGCGAGGGTAAGCGCAATAACAGATAAATAACTTTTTATAAACTCTTCTAAATTATAGTTTCAATATTCATATTTTAACTCTGTTTATCTGTTTAAGTTATAAATGTCAAAATTCAGTTTAGAAATTCTTATCGTATTATGATAGTCACGACATTTATTTGTTGATAATTAAGTCTAGAAATTATTGTGTATGCGTACGTGACTATGGATGCCCTTGCCTATGCACCCCATACCCCTAAGATAATCCTGTCCTGGAGATAGCGTTTTTGTTTTAAGGCAGTCGGCATCAGTTAGCCATGGGATAAACATGGGGCAGTCTGCATTAGTTAGCCATGTGATAAACATGGAAGAGTTTTAGTTTTGGGCGACGCTCGCTCTCTGGGTTACAGAATGTAACCAGTTTTGTTAGTTATGTTAGGCTTAGTGTTAATTAATAATAATGTAACCGTGTAAATAAAAGTATTAGTTTTTAAAACAACAAGTATGTGTTCATGTCAGCAGTGTTCATCAGTGTTGTAGTGTAAAAAAGTGTGAGTCTGTGTGTTCTTCCTTCTCAAGAATCCATCACACGAAGTCGTGGACGCCAGCCATCCGAGGCGTCCACCAGTCATCAAAGTGTATCATCGTTGGGAGTAAGAAGAATCAGTAAGCAACAAGAAACAGTAAGCAGTCAGCTTCAGAAGACCCCCCTCGTGTTACACCATTAAACAAAAATTTAAACAAAAACGCAAACAAATGTCATACGTTCTTGAAGTTTAAACTTATTTTCAAAACGAGGAAAATTAAAACACTTTTATTGTAGTTGATGACAGCAACGTAATAATTCATTACAACAATGTAATTTGACGAGACAAAATTAAAATTTCTTTAAGGTTTAAACGTGAAGAATCTATGACAGATGTTTGCGCTTTTGTGTAAATTTTTGTTCAATGGCGTCAAAGATTTTTACATTTTTACGGTTTCGGAAATTGAAAAAGTATAAACAACAGCATATTCGGATGCAATATTTTTTTCTGTAGCAAAAATCTAAATACAATTTGCTCTAAAATAATTAGGGGAGCAAATAACTGCACATTAAGATTACATCATTAAAATCCCTATGCTGCGTCGACTTAGTCACCACCATATATATATATATGATAGAATATATTTTTTCTGAATTCAACCATGTGATTACTTTATATCCTTATATAAATATGGAGAAAAATTCAGTTCAAATTTAAATAAATTTGATTTTTATAATTATTTTTCAATAGGCTATGTATGAAAAACAATTGACCTTTAATTAAAATGAAACAAATATTTGTTGATAACGTTATAAAATGTTCTATATGATTTATAACTTAAATAATTCAAATTGACAAATAGAAGTTTTTGTTTTTCATACATAGCCTCCTGAAAAATGACTATAAAATATAATTTTATTTAAATTTAAATTGAATATTTCTCAATATTTTTGTTTTGTAAAGATATAAATTGATGATACGCTTGAAAAAAATACTCTATCGAATGGGCCTAATATATATATATATATATATATATATATATATATATATATATATATATATATATATATATATATATATATATATCATCCCATTTAAAAAAAAATATAACATTGTAGTATAACTTGGGAACCATTGGTTTAAAAAAATATTTTCTTCTCTAATCGGATATCCCCCTTGGTCTTCTATAAAACTGTCTTATAGTATTTTAATGTATCTTTAATAGTATAGAAATTATTTGAGGTAGCTCATTTAGCTGTTACACCCTGTATACTCCGTTCGCTAAAACATGAGAATGTGGAACCAATTCTTGAACAAAAACAAATCATTCTATTGGTTAGACTCCGAATTACAATGACTTTTCTCTATTAAAGAATTAGTTTCACATTCTCTCATTTCAGCGAACGGGGTATAGTACATTTTTTATTTTATAACAAAAATCCAAAAAAATAGTAATTTTATAGTGCCTTCCTAACTCCTAGGACTACTAGAACTATTAAATAATATTCATTAAATATTACATTAACTATTGAGCTGTCCAATTTTTTCACAATAAATCTTTAAAATTTTGAATTTATCCGCTAAACATATTTTTCATTGCCTACCGTAAAATAAAATGTTGAAGTCCTCATTTTGTAATTCACTTCACTTCACAATTTCCCACACAAAACTGGCTGTGAAATAGAAAAATACATTTTTATATTAATGGAGCAAAAATACGTACTCCCCACTCTTTACTAAATCAAGATACCGGGTGCTTAGTAACGTTCACTTTTCTTACCACTTTCTTTTTGTTCTTATAACATTAGATAGTGTTTATAAACAAACAATTAAGAAGATGGCAGATGTCACAGTTGTAAGAGATACATATGATAAAATTCACATTAAATATATTTGTAATAGATATTATTACTAAATTAGTAGAAAGTATTACTATTATTATAAAATAGTTTATCATTATGCAGGCTTCGTGACACTTTCTGCATAATTTAGTGAAGAGTTTATAGTTATAATTATAGCTAATGATGTAGGTGAACCCAGTTTTTTTGCTTTTTAAAGTAAACAAAAATTGTTTTAAACTTATACTTGGAATAATTAAAATTTATGTATATTATTTAAAACTTTACGATGTTTAAAATTGTTTTAACTTTGAGTAATTAATATTTATAGATTAGAAATGGTGTGAAATTATTTTTATAATAAAATTGTGTTGTTTAATGGTCTAACTTAAGTAGCTAGTAATATAGTTTGTAAATTTATTGGCTTTTAACGGGTTCAAAGAAAATTTTATGTTAATTATATTAAACAAAAAATTGCAGATAAACTTTACATACAAGAAGTTTATAAATGAATTATGACTCTACGTATAATTAAATAAAATAAATATATCATCACTTCCCTAATTTTACTATGAAATTGTGAGGCGAGTAGAGGTCGCAAAAGGGGGGGGGGGGGGTTCTATCTAAGGAGCCTAACGGATGAGAAGTTTCAATCGTAAATATAATGTGTATAGTACGACTAACGAATGAAAGTTGGTTTCTTTTGAAAACATTTTCCTATATTTGATTTGAAAGGAAACTGACCCTTATGTATTCCGTTACAGAAGATTAGAATTGTATTCAATACCAGGAGGCATTTAAAATGATCTTACCAACAAGATTCAGGGATGCAAATTCTAGTTCGTTCGTCTCAGGTGTAAACAACCCTCGAGTCGGAATTACTATATTTGAGGAAATTAAAAATAATCATATTTCATAGAATTGCCAAACTAATAGTTTAAAGATCAAAATATTTTGTTATAATCAACATAAACGAAAAATGTTTAAAATATTTTAAACGCACCCCTGTTTTGATATTTAGTTACCCTAGTCGGCCATCTATTTTCAGCCAGACATAGTAATGTATTTCTGTGCTTTTCTAGTCCAGTATTTAAATGGGTTCATGCAAAAATTTCATACATGAATATTTCGTACAATTCTATTCTTCTCTAAGGTTTCAAAAGAAGCCATATCAATAAAATAATTTAAACGTCAATTATTAGTTTTGTTTAAATTGTTAAATATTAAAATTTGCAATAAATACTTTGATTTTTGTACCACAAATATAAATTGTTTCTTTTTCACAGTCATATGTATATAAATATGTTTTAAATAAATAAAACATATATCATCAAGGCTTATCCGTCATATATGATTTATATTACATTTTTCAAATTTTAAAAATTATTGTATTAAGAAAAAATATCAATTTTATATTTAAATAAAAATAATATACAGCTTCGTGTGCTATAAACAATTATAAGTTGCCAAATTAAATAAATTTAAAATTTGAATATGAATTTTTACTTCATTGTCCAAATTAAAAGAAGTATTGTAATCGCGAGAAATTTCGGTTTTCAGATTTCAACGGAAATATCCATTTTGACCATCCCTGAATCCATTCTGACTAATTTCGTCGTGACGTCTGTACGTACGTACGTACGTATGTATCTCGCATAACTCAAAACATCTAGTTGTGCACCTCCCTTTTTGATCATTACATAATTTCCAGAAATGGTACTGTATTTGAAGCCTATAATAGATTTTAATGAAAAACTATATTAAAAAATAATCCAAAACTTTTCAAATTTGGTATATAAGACTTTTATGTCAATTGGAATAACATAGTAGATTTTGGTTAAAACAGGCTAACCTGAAGTGATATATTACCTGAAGTTTTTCTTAAATAAAATGGTTTCATTTTGATTTTACAAATAAATGCTTCAAATAAGATTTTAGAGAATTAAATACTGCGTCTAGCACATCAAGGATTATTAAATTAGCCCTTTGTATAAGCGAGATATGTAATTTTAAAACTTATATAATTTTTGGTTTTTGTAATGAAGCTTGCTATAGATTAGCACAAAAAATAACAAAAAAAAATAGATGTTAATGTCAAATTACGTCAAATACGTGCAGTTTTATAATTGAGTCAATAGGTACGTTCTATCGGTGTCAGAAATATTGCTACTAGAATAAGAATATTCTTAAAGCAATAGAACGCTCAGTAGCAAATAACTGTCAAGTGCTGTCAAGTAAAAAAATAAATACAATAGAACAGAGGCTATGTGTTATTGTTAGTGAACAACTAAAGATAACTTTGTATGTTTATTTTGGATCTTCGAAATGTTGCTATGCAAATATTACAGAGATTATAATTATATAAAAATATATTAAATAATAAAAACGTAAAGGATATATTTTTGTTGAGCACAGTCTACTCTAAACATTCACAAATGTGACAGAAATGTACGCGCGACAGTCGGTTAGTAAAATTTTGAATTTATCTCCACTCTATATATCTTCCTACCAACGCTTCCAGCTCTGAAGTTGGAATGATTCGTAGGAAAATTTCGATTTTTTTGACGCAAAAGAACGACCATTGATGTTCTACTAGAAGAAGTAGGAAGATTTCTGACACCAATAGAACGTACCTTATACTTCCGATAGAATTTACAAGGCAGTAAGGTTTATTTACAAATTACTGATCGGTAAGTGATGTAGATCACTTACCGATCAGGAGGTGGAGGCGGTAAGTAAATAAAAACAACGATCAAAGCTTAGGTACATTAAAAATGACAACTAAAGTTTTTTAATACGTCAAAATTATTTTCAAATATTATTTATTTAATTTTGTGCCTCAATCGTGCAAAAAAAAAACAATAAACATTGCGGTCAGTAAGATCTCTTCCACAGGTATCTGCTGTATCGAGACGGAATCACTTACTGACTTTAATACTTAAATATTGTTGTTCTGCCTGTATTACACTATCCCTAATCCTAAATATACATAAAGCGCAGTAAGTTTCAATTTGACTAATATTTAAATGTAGTAAAAAATCCCCTGTTTCCGGCCATCCCCGACTCGACTATTCCGGGTTATCTTCACGCTTGGACAGTCCGGACTTTCTCCGGTCCCTCGGGAACTCCGGACCGCAGACAGGAATAGCGGGAATATTTTTGTTTGATTTACTCGCAACCCTGGAATGCGGCATTAAGGGATGAAGATGAAATGTAGACGAGGTAATTGTTTCTGGAGTAAACTAACACAAAGAATTTTTTACAAATGAAAAGTATAAAATGGTAGACTACAAAATCACGATAATATTGAGGCCCGTAGACTACTTGACAACAGCATTAACATTAGAAGGCTAAAGAGAGTGAAACCAATCGAGTTAGTGTAGTGTAATGTGAATGGCAAGCAGAGAAGTGCTAGTGAAATAAAAAAAATGAATAAAAAGAATGCAAAAACAAACCTAAGATGAACCACTGGGTAATTTCTTAGTAAAATATATTTACCACGTATTAGATTAGATTATAGAAAAATTGTACGTTAGCTGGAAAACTACACTGACCGGCACGAAAAACGGGCCATTTTTTATTTTATAAAAAAATGTTGTTACAGCTTTATTAATTTGTAATATCATTACATATTTTTATTATGGGTTTACAGACGACCATTTGGTATTATTAAATGAAAGATTAGAATAGCTAATAATTGTTTATTTCGGGTTGCAACATAACGTTGACTTCTTCCGTCTTCAATTAATGCAACAATAGAAGCTACAGTTTCTGCATTTTCAACACATTGAATTGACAAATAAACAATGAAACAAGCAAATGAAATAAATGAAACCAATATAAGCCTACTAATACATTTTGTTAATTTCGTGATTTCGTTATGACAAGTTAAGAATAGTGATGTTTTTAGGAGTTGATGATTGATGTGAGGTCGAGGAAGTTTAGTTGATATCTATCAATGACAACATTTTACAGAAATTACTGATATTAAGTGTTATTAGCATTTTTGTTACAAAAAAAATGGCCCGTTTTTCGTGCCGGTCAGTGTAGTAACAATAAATTTCATATCAAATAAAAAAATAAAAATAAAATAAAATGGTAGACTTTATCACAGTTTATAAAGTTACATATTTATTTACACGGAAATAGATGTTCTTTTTATCTTCGCAATAGGGGACTACAGTGTAATTGATTTAAGAGAAATTAGGAAATAATATTGAAAGTATATGCTTAATAATGAATATTAATAAAGAAATAAAACGATATAATTGAAATACTTCGGAAATAAGGGGATTTTTGTTATAGCAGCTCGTCACTCATATGAATTCTATATATATTATTTTGATTGGCGACTCAAAGACGGACTAAAAATATATAACGAATACCCAGTTAGGGGAGAAGCCTACTACCAATGCAAGTAGATAAATTCAAATAGCGGAGGCGTGGCTATCAGTCCAGTAATGCAATTCTCAAACAGTTTTTATTTAAATATAAATATTTTGCATTAAACTTAATAATTTAAATACATTTCCTATTATAAATCATGTCGACTTGTACAGTTTAACAATATTCATTTATTTTTTATTAATATAATTTAGAAATAGATATATTTCAAGAACATTTACGTCCACGAAGAAAACTTATGTTCGCGACGTCACATCTATATTTTCAAATTTCGGAGGACTATAACTCGCTTATTAATAAGAATTTTTCACCGGATTTTCACCGACAGTCTTAGTTTTACTTATACGTTCAGATGAAATTATATTAAAAAAATCTGATGTGGCCAGCACATTACCTTCCGTCAGTTCTATGTATTTTGTACAAATTTCATACAGAAAGTTCCTTGCTAAATATTATATTTCTTGAACTTTACGTTCCGGCAGTTGCATGTATTTTATGCAAATTCCATACAGAAAATTATTATTTTGTGACGTTTTCTATATACAGTGTAATGTATCTGCAGAAGTAAAAGATTTATTATTATTATTATTAATATTATTATTTCTTGTAAATTACCTTAAAGCAGTTGTATGTATTTTATACAAATTACATACAGAAAGCAAAAGATCCTATATTTCCAGTAATATTATAAGACACACACTATGTCAATTTCACTTGACACTGACATCTTTCAATAAAAATTTTCTTATTATAGTAGTTGTTTTCATAGCTATGGCTACTTTATGAAATTTAATTTCTTTATAATTTTTTAACTCTATATCCATTTAATATTAAGTATAAAATGCAGTCAAATCGTATAAAGAATAAAATATTCTTTAATATTTATAATAACATTAAATGTGAAAAAATGATATTTAACATAGTTTTTTCAAGAAAAACTGTTAAAATCTTCAAATGAGGGTACTTCCGGTTGTCCAATTCTAACCAAAATCTAATCAGCTCTTAGCATGGATGTAATAAAGAGAAATACGAAAGAATTATAATTTTTAGAATTGTAGTATGGCAGTTATCGTAGACGAAAATTTTGTTACACACACACACACACACACAGACACACATACATACATACACACACACACACATACAGACATCATCGTAAAAATAGTAAAATCGTATTCTAGGGACCCTAAAACGTGCTTATTCATCAAAAACTCACCACCGAATTTTTTGACCAAAGACAATACCTTCCTTACCTAAAGGTGACGGAAGGTAAAAATAAGTATATAAATATATTTGTTATTTTGTTTGTTAGTTTTACTAAGTAAAATAATTCATAAAAATAGATATTCTAATTTTTTAAATGTTTAGGGTTATTAATAAAATCAAATTGTTGTACATGTCTTATAAAAATATAAAAATATAACCACCTATAATATTTGTTTAAAAATTATTTCTAATATTTCTAAATTATCTCATTTTTCTCGAAATTTTTCAAATACATTAATAAAAAATAATACATCGTTGAAAAGAGAAAAAATGGCGGTTTCTATTTTATTAAAATAATTATAGGTTGCCATTTGAAAAATAAAAGTTGATAGGCGTATCTTGTAAACCTGACTTTATAAAAAATATCTTCATCTGCCATCAAATATTATATTTAAAATAATAAAACTTTTATATGAGCCATTTTTTTCTATTACTTATAATAAAAAAGTTAAAGGGGACGGCGTCTTCCCAGACTCACCCTCCTGTATAAACTGTCACTTGAACTGTCGTTAGGTAGTATTTGTACAAATCTGTCGTTTATATGTGTTACTACAAAAAACGTTCCTTGTTGACACTCTTCCTATATTGCCAATGTAGTTTCGCTTTATTTTGGTTTCAAATATCTCAGCTAATGGATGGTAAACCTTTTTAAAAATTTGCATGCATATGTAAAAACTCATGCAAAAATAACATGCTTAAATTTTATTCAAAACTCTCGTAAATGCTTATAATAATATAACCATCTTAAAAATGAAAGAAGGAAAAGTGAAATAATCTCGTATAAATTTTAGATAATTTCTGCTCCGATTTCTCAGTTGTATTTCCTATTCTATTAAAAAACTTGTTAAACTAAATCGCTGCATAATCCACACATTTTTCTTTCTTTTCGTTACGGTTGAAGAAGAAAGTAAAAACTAGGCCTAGTGCTTACAATTTCATTATTATAAATACATATATTACACTAAATACATGTACACAGTTAATTATAAAAAATTTATTAGAGAAATCGACCACTAGTTTCGTACATAAATAAATGTTATAATTTTGTTGTTTGAAGGTCAAAGACACTTAATGCTTACAAAGTATAAATGTAATTATAATTTGCTGACACTGACACAGTGGCGTGCGAAAGGCTTCCCAAAGGATACAACACATTAAAATATGATTTTAGTGAGAAAAAATCGTTTTCCGGGAATAACCTGTGCCATATTTTGAGTCAGAGCACAACGTTTCGCCCGCAGTCGTATGGGGCATCTTCAGGAGCAAGGGGGATAGTACTGTCTTAAACAAGGTTACCCGACGTGTCAACCACGCTAGAGGCCGAGTTTAAGCAACAAGAGGGGGAGACTCAGTTTACACGTTGGGTAACCTTGTAAACTGAGTCTCCCCATCTTGTTGCTTAAACTCGGCCTCTAGCGTGGTTGACACGTCGGGTAACCTTGTTTAAGACAGTACTATCCCCCTTGCTCCTGAAGATGCCCCATACGACTGCGGGCGAAACGTTGAGCTCTGACTCAAAATATGACACAGTCCATTCCCGGTAAACGAATTTTTCTCATGACTCAGACTGTGGAAGCCTACGCAATTATGATTTTAGTTTTCTCAAAATTAAAAATCTTTAAAACTAAAAGAGATAAAGACAAGCGGTTTAAAATTATATTATTATATTAAATTAATAATTATTGTGGATGTAAGTATGAAAATATTATTTATATTTGTTACCTTCCGTCACCTTTAGGTAAGGAAGGTATTGTCTTTGGTCAAAAAATTCGGTGATGAGTTTTTGATGAATAAGCACGTTTTAGGGTCCCTACAATACGATTTTACTATTTTTACGATGATGTCTGTATGTGTGTGTGTGTGTGTGTGTGTGCGTGTGTGTGTATGTATGTGTGTCCGTGTGTGTGTGTGTGTGTGTGTGTGTGTGTATGTAACAAAATTTTCGTCTGCGATAACTTCCATACTACAATTCTAAAAATTATAATTCTTTCGTATTTCTTTTCGTTATATCCATGTGAAGAGCTGATTAGATTTTGGTTAGAATTGGACAACAGGAAGTACCTTCATTTGAAGATTTTAACAGTTTTTCTTGAAAAAACTATGTTAAATATCATTTTTTGACGTTTAATGTTATTATAAATATTAAAGAATATTTTATTCTCTATACGATTTGACTACATTTTATACTTAATATTAAATGGATATAGAGTTAAAAAATTATAAAGAAATTAAATTTCATAAAGTAGCCATAGCTATGGAAACAGCTACTATATTAAGAAAATTTTGATTGAAAGATGTCAGTGTCAAGTGAAATTGACATAGTGTGTTTGTCGTATAATTTTACTGGAAATATAGGATCTATTGCTATAAATTTTCTGTATGGTATTTGCATAAAATACATGCAACTGCCGGAAGGTAAAGTACAAGAAATATAATCTTTAGCAAGGAACTTTCTGTATGAAATTTGTACAAAATACATAGAACTGACGGAAGGTAATGTGCTGGCCACATCAGATTTTTATATTGTTGGTTGTGTTATTATTATTGGCATTAATAGTATATTAAATATTAAGAACGGTAAGGACAGTTTACCGATCGAAGACAATGTTTGGGGACTGAGTGAAGCAAAAGTCCCAATCTTGTCTGAGATCGGTAATTCCTTAACGTTCGTGATGCTTATACTACTTTTTGCACGATCGACGCACAAAATTTAAAAGAAAAATAAGATTTAAAAATTATTTTGACATATTAAAAAAATTTATTTGTCATTTTTGAAGTAAGCTTTGATTTTTGTTTTTATTTATTTACCGTCTCGCCTCACGGTAAGTGAAGCGCATCACTTACCGACGTGAGTCACATCATTTACCGTTCAGTAATTTGTAAATAAGACCTACTGTCTTGGAAACACTATCGGTAAATATAAAAACTAACCAGATTGTGCAAAAATGTTCAATATTGTTGTCATTCAACGCTATCATTCATTTGGTTAATTTTTATTTCTGTATGTTTTGGTTGACTTACGGAACTTAGTATTATTTATTAATTCAGATATAACGTTATTTTCTGTCAATGTCACTGACACTGGGTCAGTATAGGCCGCGAGCAGACCCGTGACTCGGGAATCCTTGACATGCTTGGAATCATCTGATTTATGTGCGCATGACAAGAACAGTATCACTTTGACAAGATCAATGTTTTGACGTTTTTTTATTTTGAACTGCTAAAATGTTATTATTTTACAAGTTTCAGTAAAACACATGAAATTAAAAAAAATCTGATGTGGCCAGCACATTACCTTCCGTCAGTTGTGCGTCAGTTTATGTATTTTGTATAAATGTCATACAGAAAGTTCCTTGCAAAAGATTATATTTCTTGTACATTACCTTAAGACAGTTGTATGTATTTTATACAAATTCCATACCGAAAGTTTCTAACAAAAGATCCTATATTTCCAGTAAAATTATAACATACTGTCAACTACACTTGACACTGACACCTTTCAATCAGAATTTTCTTAATGTAGCAGCTGTTTCCAGAGTTATAGCAAAGCTGACTAATATATATGATATTTAATTTCTTTATAATTTTTTAACTCTATGTCCATTTAATATGAAGTATAAAATGCATTCAAATCGTATAGAGAATAAATAATTCTTTAATATTTATAATAACATTAAATGTGAAAAAATGATATTTAACACCGTTTTTTCAAGAAAAACTGTTAAAATCTTCAAATGAAGGTACTTCCGGTTGACCAATTATAACCAAAATCTAATCAGCTCTTCACATGGATGTAACGAAGAGGAATACGAAAGAATTATAATTTTTGGAATTGTAGTATTAGAGTTATCGCATTAGAAAATTTTGTCACACACAGACACACACACACACACACAAACACACACACACACACACACACACACACACACACACACACACACACACACACACACACACACACACACACACACACACACACACACACACACACACACACACACACACACACACACACACACACACACACACACACATACATACATACACACACACATAGACATCATCGTAAAAATAGTAAAATCGTATTGTAAGGACCCTAAAACGTGCTTATTCATCAAAAACTCACCACCGAATTTTTTGACCAAAGACAATACCTTCCTTACCTAAAGGTGACGGAAGGTACATTCACAATCAAAATAAGTCAAAACTTGCCAAATTGACAATGTTCTTGTCTAAATGACAAGCGCACACAAATCAGCTGACCCCAAGCAAGCCAAGGTCGCTCGAGTCACGTGTCTGCTCGCGCCCTAATACATGTTCCACGCCTATGCATACCGAATACGGTGAAGTTATCTGCAAGTAATATTACATCAGACGGCTCTTATATGACCTTGAATAGTCATCTTTCGTGAATAATAGTATACAGTTTTGAGCTAGAACGATTGAAAATTTTTCTTTCATTCTTGTTTTGCCCCCTGTGCAATTTATTCCACCTACGCGCATGATCCGTGTCGCACAGTTAGCAAGGCACACTGTATGTTTATATGTTTAAAAAGCATGTTATGTTTTTAGTTCTAAACATAGGCGAAAGTGTGGATTGTTCTTCAGAGATCTCACTTATTTTTTTCTGCATTGTCTCATTACGATCTGTGTAAGGTAATTAACTCAGTTTCTACAAGGATCGTGACAAACTCTCCCCATAGCGTGAAATATTTAGATTAAAAACACACAATATGTCACATCTTATAGTTATCAGAATAATACATAGTTTCTATGCACAATTATTGTAATTA